>CM077034.1:64747926-65279974 GCA_039090855.1 Macrothele yani
TGGTTTGATATACATGACTGATGAATTATATTTATTTTTGGTTATATACATATATACGAGTATAATTAGGGTTTTTAATGGAAGATTGCGTATTCGGATTTGTAGGTTTTAGAAATAAAGGAAGTTGCTTCCAGTAAATTACGGTGTCATGATATCCCCCAATCGTATATTTGAAATTATTTTCTGTAGTGTTACTGATTGTGAAAATCTCCAACAATCGCTTATACAAATAGTTTTTTTTCAAATAGTACAATGAACACATTTCAGTTGTAAAGTTTGATGAAATAACAATGCCGGTTTTCCAAAGTTTAGCCACGAGTATCACTGGAAATTGAAGCTATAGTGAAATAATGAAAAAGTTACCAGGTAATGGAAAATACGACACTAGAAAGAGCGATTTGCAAGACACATGCATTCTTTTGTCATAATTCTTGTGACCACCTCTGCCTTCACTATGAAATAATCATTATACGCTTTACAACAATTAAAAAAATTACATTCCGAAGGTTACTTCTAATTTTTCTTCATTACACTTGTGAACAGCGCTCTTTTGTTTCAATAGAGTTTTCAAAGAAAGTACAGATAAAATCATTTCAGAACAATACGTGACAAGATATCATTACCCACGTATAGTAATTATCAAATTAAAAATACTCCAATGATAAGTGTTGTACAACTTAATTACTCAAAAAATATAAAAAAAGTATAATTACTGAAAAAGACAGACTTAATACTAAAAATTATATTAAATGTTATAACCCTGGCAGCCGGTAAAACAGTTAAGCAACTAGAGAAAAGAAATCTACTTTTCAACGGAAGGGATTTTTTATAATCAGCGTGCATGCATGCATTTAATGGTATACAGTTCCTTTTTTTATAGCGTATTATACCTAAGATAGTACAACTATACTAGTTATCCGAATTTATTGGCGTAGATAAAATCAAGGTTTCTAAGCTTTCGCATATCAACCAGATGGCTTTCTCAAGGAAGGTAGACAGCAAACTGCAAACTGGATAATATAACGTTTCAACAATTTGAACGCGGTGACTTGATCTATAGGTTTCCGCCATTTGACGTGTTAGTCTCAAATAATACGTGGCTGCCCAAGTGACGCAGTGACCGAAGCGATTTCTTCTGGTAATGCGGTCGAGATTTCTTCGGGTCCGAATCCTGTGAAGTCGAATGCAGTGTTTGTGACGGCACTGATCCTCTCCATTCCCTGGAGGTTGTTAAAACCCCAATGAAAAAAATAATACCTGTACAATGCGTAATGAAACAGCTGCAAGTTACGGTGTAGAACAACATGACTATCCACTTCATAGATAGCTCATAGGACATATGCACTATCTACCAAAATGTAATTGGACACCCCTGCAATCGAAGATATCCGCTGTACTGATGCACGTCACGGCCACCGCCGTTAAATATTAGGTGGGAAACAACAACGCAACCAGTCGCATTCAAGATGCCCACGCAGTTCGGAGCTCTCTGATTTCGAGAACGGTGTAATCGTCGGGTATCACAGAAATATTCGATTCATACGAGACATATCCAGCGAGTTGAAGTATCCAAAATTGACAGTGGCCTACGTGATTGGCAAGTGGAAGATAAAAGGTGACTGTCGGAATGTGCCCCGACCCGGCAGACCCACAAAACTGGGAGTTAGAGACCGACGGGTGCTGGCCAGAGAAATTCGGAAGAACCGCACCAAATCCATGGGTTACATCCGCGAGGAGTTTCAACAGGCATCCAGGAGTGTTATTTTGATGAATACCATCCGTAAGGAAGCCCATCTGCTCGGTTATCATGGACGTGCTGCCGCCCACAAGCCTTTGATCACCAAGTCCAATAGCGCTGCTCGGCTAACGTTGAGCAAAGAACGTCGACAGTGGACCGTTGAACAGTGGAAACAGGTTCTTTGGAGCGACAAATCAAGGTTCACCCTCTACCGTTCGGATGGCAGGGTCTGTGTTTGGTGTCTGCCTGCAGAACGCCTCTTGCCGGAATGTATTGTGCCAACTGTGAAGTTCGGCGGCAGTGGAATTATGCTATGGTGGTGTTTCTCCTGTTATGGAACGGGATCCTTGGTCGCAATTCCTGGTAGACTCAAAGCCGAGACCCTCTGCACCATTTAGATGACCATGCGCTTCCTACGTTGTGGCAGTTTTACGGTGTGGACCCATGCTACTTTCAGGATGCCAATGCCACCTGTCATGCTGTGAGGTCCACCATGGTTTGGTATCGTGACAATGGGGTTAATCGAATGGACTGGCCTGCGCAGAGCCCGGATCTTAATCCTGTCGAGCACCTGTGGGACGAGTTGGAGCGTCGGCTTAAGGGGTGCCCCCTTCGTCAGAAATCGGTGAAGGAACTCACCTGCGTTCTCCAAGCCGAGTGGAAGAAAATACTGCTAGCTGTTGTACAACGCCTGGTTGAGAGTATGCCCCGGAGGGTCGCAGCTGTAATCGCCGCACGTGGAGGCTCCACTAACTGTTAAAGGTGAATAAACTTCGTTTTCCTATTCTATCACAGGTGTCCAATTACTTGTTGGTAGATAGTGTAGTTCAGATGCTAAATAAAGGTTTCAACCGAATTGTACCAGAAATGAAACTGTTTCATTTCCCTACGGAAATGTCGACTTTCATTTACACACGGTTGTTACATCTTTAATCTCCGTTTTACATTTCAACCTCGAAAAGTGAAGGTGAAGTCTAATTTTAAAATAGAAGTATTCCGCGACAACAGGAATTTCCCTACACATCTTACAGTTAATGTTTTAATGAATAGCTCTTGTAGTTAGTTAATTTGAAGACGAAACAGAATGTCACGCTTCCAATTTTCGTTCAAAAATTTTGAAGTAATTCCGTGAGCGTTCTACTAACCTCAAGTCCTTGGAATCTACTTCAAAAAGAGTAATTGCTTCTTTTATTAATTAAAAAAATATTTGAATTTATTTTATCTTCACTACAATACTTATAGCAAATATAGAAAGATACTCCTTAAATTTACAACTAGACAGAAATTAAACTATCTATTAAAACCTGAGGAAATCCTTTTTTATGATAAATATATTTAAATATCGAACAGGTTTTTATTGTGTTTATCGTTTTTCTGACTATGCGTGTGTATTTGTCTTTGATTTTGTTGATGAATTGGTTTCTATTTTAAAGAAGAAAGAGCTCCTTTAAAAATAAAATAAAACTACCTCTTTAGTGGTCTTATATTCAGAACAAGATTTCTGAGGTTTCATCTGGTTTAAAAAGCTTTTTACATGAAATGCTCCAAGCAAACTTAGATATTTTTCGTGTGTAGAAAATTAGTTTGATTTTTTCAGTTCACTTATGATTGGAATCTGACCCTCGTACATAAATTTAATGAATAAACACAAATGTACACCACTGAGACATTTTTGACTGAATAGCACTCAAACGTGTGTTATAAATAACATGGCACCGAAGCACGGCAGTTACTTATTAAATATTCCCGTTTTGACATTTCAAATAGCTTTGCCACATCTATTCAAATAAATAAATCAAGAACAATAATGTAACAAAGGAAAACCGCAGATCGATCATGAATGTACAAACATTTGAATCGCTTACACTCGTCAAATGAAAAAAAAATGGCTAAACTTATGAAACAGATATTAAAATTGCGTAGAGCAAAGTGCGGTATCCTTTATTTAAACAAATTGCATTTTACGTTAAAACAATCTATTACTTATTGAATCGATTTAAACAGTCACGATAAAACTAAAACCTGAGGTAAAATCAATTAGTTAGAGTTGTAGCTGCTGCTTTCACACAAACCCGGAAAATAATTATATATATGTACTATCGTACCTTTTTCCTTCCATTTGTTTTTGTATTTATTCCCTCAGAATATTTATTGTAATCGTTATTTAATTGTACGTAGAACATTTATCCTAACAAAAGACTTTTATGTTATAATCCTAAGTGGTTTTATAAATGGCAGACATTTTACTTTATTGCTTACATTGAAATGGTTCCATTTACATATAAAAAATCACGATTTACGGAAATGTTTAAAATTTGATAAACTTTTATTCACCATGAAGAAACAAAAATACTGATAAGACTGGATAACAAAGAAATTGCTTCTGACTGGAAAGTGTGCAATTCTGTATGAAATTCACCCACTGAACACGAATATCACCATGAAAAACTTTCATTGGCTCTTGTTTCGGAAATACAGCTAATGGAACGTTAAAAATTTGTGATTTTTAGTAAAAACGTAGGTATAATGAGTAATATTTTTTTTATGCTAAATATTAATAAATTTATTATAAATATAATAAATGTTAGTAAATTTATATTAAAATGGTACTGAAATAAAAATATAGTAAGAACATCAGGTTCGTACGGCGTTTTCCGTACTCTTAGGCACCGTCAGACCAGGAAGTACTGCATCATTGGGTTACAAGTCCGGAGTTCCCGCGACATCCGGTGTAGTATTACTCGATGAGATGCAAACTTTTAAGTTTTAACAGCCCAACGGTAAAGAGCTCAGTCCATTTGTTTCTTTCCCTTCATTGGTGAGTGTACTCTCGTGATAGCAGCCTGTTAAAGTGACCCTTGTATTGTGACATTACGTAGCTATACCGGTGCATGTGCGAATAAGGCGGATACATTTTGCTATATATATGGTAAAGTGACATTTGCTGCAAAGAAATAGTCCATCACTCCGGTTTTTAAAAAGGCTCATCATTTGTATTTCGGTTGCAGGATAAGCGACGGGGAAAAGGACTGGGCTCCACATGTATGTTGCCGCACGTGTGCAACAAATCTGTCACAGTGGCTTAATGGCAAAGGAAAAACGATGGTTTTACTGTTCCCATGATTTGGTGGGAACCCACAATTCACCTAAATGACTGTTATTTATGTATGGTGCCACCAGTGGCTGAAGGTATCACAAAGAAGAAGAAATAGACTGTAGAATACCCAAATATACCTTCTGCAGTACGACCTGTACCTCATTCTGAAGAACTCCCCATTCTTAAGCCTCCGACAAATTTTGTTATCGATTTAGATGAGGTCCAAGAAGACGGTTTGTGTAATCCAAGACCGTCAACAACACGGATTAATGAAAGCGATGACGAATATGCATCATTTGAGTCTATGCCACCTAAAATTACATCAGAGGAACTGAATGACCTTGTTCACGATTGGAATTTAACCAAAGTTAAATCAGAGCTGCTAGCGTCAAGGCCTCGTCAATGGAATCTTCAAGGACTAGGAATACAACATGTTACGCAAGAATGGCGTCTATTTATAGACTCCTCCAAGTTGAGTCTTAAGATGATTTTACTGCATAACGGGAATCAGCTACCGTCAATTCCAGTTGCACATGCGGTGCACATGAAAGAGACCTACAACAACCTTAAACAGCTGTTGGACAGACTTAATTGCAAAAATTATGGTTGGTTTATCTGTGCTGACCTGAAGGTAGTGTAACTGTTAGTGGGCCTTCAGCAGGGATACACAAAGCTCTGCTGTTTTCTTTGTCACTGGGATAGCCGAGCTAAATGTCTGCACTACATCGATAGAGACTGGCCTTCTAGGACGTCTTTGACACCTGGACAAATGAATGTTCAAAACCCACCACTGACAGATCCTCAGAAAATCATACTACGCCTCTGCACATAAAACTCGGTTTTGTAAAGCAATTGGTTAAAGCCATGGACAAAACTAAACCAGCGTTCAAGAACTTGAATGACAAATTTCCTCGACTGAGCGAAGCAAAAATAAAAGAGAGAATTTTTGTGGGTCCGCAGATCAGACAGCTCTTTCAAGATTCGCACTTTGAGGACATGCTTCAGTGTGTTGAAAGAGAAGTGTGGAATGCCTTTTGTCAAGTATCAACATTCTTCCTGGGGAATTCCTGGGCTGAAAATTACGAAGATCTCTTTACCGACCTGCTTGCTCTGTATCAAAAATTTGGCTGTAATACGTCTTTAAACCACCACTTCCTAGATTCTCACCTGGATTTCTTCCCGGATAACTGTGTCAAATTTAGTGATGAGCATGGTGAACGGTTTCCTCAAGATATGGCTGCAATGGAGCAAAAATACCAGGGAAAGAAGTTCACTTTCATGCTCGCAGACTACGTTTGGACACTCTTCAGAGATGCCCCTCTTGTGGAATATAACCGAAAGGCAAGGAGAAGTAAAACGTCATGAACTGGTAACTGATTTCTATCTATGCATGAAAAACTCATGTACATATCTCAAAACTACATTTAACACAAATGTAAAAAAAAAAAAAGAATTACACTATCTATTTTTAATTGTACTATAACAAATTACACTTACTGTTTCGGGTTGTATTTACCTCCAAAATAAGTGTAATGTAACGCATGCAATATATGCATATATATATGAAGACATACATAAACACTGGTTGCAATTGCAATGGAACACTTGCATGCTATTTCAATGGGAGGGATTTGGTATAAAGGTTGGCAGACTGAAATAAAAATGTCCTTAAAAACTGATTTAGAATAATTAATTTCCTCATATACAGATGGAAAATTTGTTAGAAGCACATATTTTGATTATGATTTTTGATTTTGTTAAGTGTTTGAAGCTATTTAATTAGCAGCATGAACAAATATTTATAAGAGAAGCGCATCGAGAGTTGCAGGCAAATTATATGTTTCTCTCCCATTGAAATAGCATGCACATGTTCCTGATCAATGGTCAACCAGTGTACCTGCATATTACAAACAAACCGTAGTCAATTCAATTTTTTATGGTCATATTCTGTTTCAGCACATCGAATGCATTAAGAAATGACTATTTTTATCTCGGAAGCATCAACTTCATCAAAAATTGTTGTCCAGTGTAATCTGTCAGAAAACCTTGTCAAGCAACCCTCAAAATTATCACTGTTAATAACAAAGCTAAGGGAAAAGCAGCGTTTTCTAATGCTCACAGTAATGCTATCTCTCCATATCTGATGCAGCAAACACATTGGTTCGAGCTGATTTCAGACCACTTCTTAGACAGTGAGTTCCAGTTAATTTCATCCCATTCTACTAACCTAGTGTTAATCCGTTCCAGCCAGTAAAAGATTTAGTTAACGAGTAATACTAAACAAAGCAACTGGTTTCACGCATTGTCCTAGATTTTCCGTAAACTGCATAGCAAACAGCATAAAGGCAAAATAGTTTGATGTGAAAAGAATTTGCACGTGTGCGTATTTCGTTCCCCAATACACAGAACTAGTAATGATGTAATCAACCAAAATTGATATTCAAAGCATGTCAAAGGGTTTCATAAACAGACATTTTGCTCTGAATTTATCAGATTAGGAGAGCGGTATACTGCGAAATGCCAACGTCTGAGAGAGTTATATATTCTCAGAAAGGTGACGAATTTATCTTTTCGTTAACTAAATTTGGTTACCTCCGGTTGCAGAACAGTTGAACGTTCCTTTCTACGAAACAGTATTCCGGTAAATACCTTTATACGACGGTTTTTACTTTCCATTAAACATTATGTTTTGTGTTATACATAGAATAGCATAATGCCAAAAATAATATCTGAAAATTAGCATACATACTACATATTTTCTAGTACGACAAAAAATAACCTCGTATATGAAAGGACGAAAAACGTTACTAATGGTGTGTTCTGGGTTGCCATCCGAATACATATTGTGGGTAACATTTATTTGGCGAAAAACAAATTGATACTCTTTGTAGAATTCTGAATAATTGATTCTTCTGAACACAGGGCAATGAAGACCTTAAAATTATAACACTATGGAAAAAAAACTGTTATACTTTCGGACATTCGAAATACGTGAGCAACCATTTCACGACTGTTACTAAACTTCATTTCCTTTACTGAAAGACTAACAAACTAGGTTTTCTGTATTTCACTAATGGTGATATTACATACTTAAGATAAATTTTACTTTTCTTCTTTCTATAATTGATAAGTTACACAAAATTAATCAGTTTCAGATGTGTGATTTTTGAACTTTTTGACAAATAATTCTCAAAACCGGTTCTTAAACGACATGTAAAAATGTTGCAACAATGTTGTTGTTTTTTCATATTTTCTGACATCTTCATTTTTAAAAGTTACTAGCTGTTTGGAAACATAAGAAAAATAGAAAGAGTAACTGTATTCCTCATCTCGACAATTAGTTATCAAAAACCATCAGAATTAAGTCCACCTGAGGGTAAACAAGAAACCAGTTTTTAGCCGATGGTAAAAAGTTCTTGTAACAATTGATATGCTATTTTTATCGATTTACAATTGTTTTTGTTTTTTTTTCATTTTACTCATTTTGCCTTAAATGTGTGTAGGACCGGTATTTCTTTAAAAGTGATGAATTTATCAAGAAAGTGTATCCCAAGATGTTATTTACCTGTGCCAATGCATGTGTTTGTATCAATTTAAAGGAAAATATGCTTTCGCTTGTTCTTATATTCAGTCCTGTAACTATTTCTTAACACACACATACAAACACACCCACAAACACAAACACACACACACACACACACAAACACACAAACACACACACACACACACACACACACACACACACACACACACACACACACACACACACACACACACACACACACACACACACACACACACACACACACACAAATAAAGTAGAATGAGTGAAAAAAACGTTTTGTGAGTATTGAGAATCTGGTGTATTTAAAATAACGTCCACAGTTCAAAATCACTCCGATTAGCGAAATCGGTAGCATTTAGGTTTTATTAGGCGTTGAATTTCGAATGGATCGTCTTGTTTCGATTTCCTTTATAATTGTACACTCAGAGGAAACAGACGACGCTGGACTTCCAAGTCACGGACTAGCTACGAAAGCTGCTGTTTCTTCATATCCCTTAGTCATCCAGTACAGTGGAGAACAAGACATAGGTCTTTTCCCACTTCTAACAGATCTGAGTTATAGAAAAGATCGCAAGCTGCACTTGTAGAGTTCTAATTATGCTAAATAGTTTCATCAACAGTACTTTATCCGGCAATGACAACTCGATGACACGTTATAGTTTCAACTGCAGCTGTTTTTATACCTTTCTTCCTACGACATCAACTCGAGGTCATTTGAACGACCTCGAGTTGCTGCCACCGTGTGATATGGCCAACAGGCAATCCAGTAGACGATATCTGGATGACTTTACCCGAGGTCGCGTGATTGGGAAGTTGAAAAAAGGTCGAAGTATGACTCGTGTGGCCAAGGAGTTCGGGATAGCTCACAGCATCGTTTCATAAGCTTGAAGAGCATTTCAAGCGAGAGTAACAGCTGTCCGAGAGTTTAGCAGTGGTCGTCCACGAGCAACCATGGCGGCGGATTCACAGGATATTGTCATACAGGCGAGAAGAGACAAACGGCAGACAGCGGAATAAATCGCAAGGCACATGCAACAGGCAACTGGACGCCAGTTATCGCGTTTTACCGTGGTCAGGAGGCTGCACAAATGTGGTCTATTTGCACGACGACCAGTAAGGTGTGTGCCATTAACGCCTGCTCATCGTAGATGGCGGTTTCTGTGGTTCCAGGAACACAAGAACTGGACACATCAGCAATGGGGTCGAGTTCTCTTTACGGATGAGAGCCGATGTAGTCTGACGAGCGATTCTGGACGTATACACATCTGGAGACGGCAGGGAGCACGCAATCACACCTCCAACATCATCGAAAGGGACCGGTTGGGAGGTGGCGGAGTTCTCGTTTGGGCCGGTATCATGCTTGGTAGCCGTACTGACCTCCACATCTTCCAAGGAGGTGCAGTCACTTATGTCCGCTATTGTACCGAGGTTTTCCTGCCTCACGTGCGTCTGTTTAGAGGTGCTGTGAGTCCTGAGTCCTCTTCCTGGACAACAACGCTACACTTCATCGTACAGTGGCTGTCGAAGAGCTGTAAGAGAGTGAAGATACTCAACGCATGGATTGGCCTGCAAGGTCCCCGGACCTAAATCTAATCGAACACATAAGGGACCTTCTCGGGAGACGCTTGGCAGCACGTCACTAGCCGCCAGAAACGATTCAGCAGCTGCGATTGGCGCTACAAGAGGAATGGGCCGCGATGCCTGAACAGCTCCTTGACAACCTCGTCCTCAGCATGGACATACGTTGTAAATCCTACAACGCAGTCAATGATTATCATATCCCCTACTAAAGACTGGATTTTTCTAGGCAGCCGCCTGTCTCGTTATCGTTTCTGTCTTCTGACCAGTTGTGCTTGAAGCTACCTTTTTAATAAAGTGCCTTTGTATCCTTTGGATTCCTTGTTTGGACGGTTTTGCTCACTTGTCCCATATTCTTACATCTTGGGGATCTTATGGTATGATTTGAGTCGATGTGGAGCACTTCTGCACGACGTTACATTCGAAAAACCGTCTCGTCTTTAATTTTTGACGATCCCATCAATAATATCCTAATGTAAAGATATTACTATGGAGAACATATGTGCGAAAACATAATTATGGAATCTAAACCGGAAAGGAGCTAATACAGACATAATTCCAAAATTTTATAAAACGAAGACAGAGCTTTAAATGTGTACAATTATCCAAAACAATATGTCATACACATAGAACTACCAAAAACGCAATTTTCCACGTGGGTACAGAATATGTTACTGTAATCAACTCATAAGTGCTGGATTTGTTCCTCCGCAAACATCCACAAACACCAAATCATGGCTAGAGTAATATTTCACTGATTACTGGCATATTTTCACTTTATTCCATGTATTTACTTCATTCCAGAAAACTTGAAGACATTCGCTGTCCTGGAGTGGAAATCGAAAACATACCTCCCGATTTCCGGTCGAACATGCTAATCATTACACTACATAGGATAAGGAAATACCAAGCAACTAAACATATATATCTGATTACCATTAGATTTGCGGTATTCGATGCTGTGCCTGCTCCGTTGGAGCGTCTGACGACCGTTACTTACATTTAGGGTCAGATGTAAGTCACACATTTCTGAGATTGAAATAGATTATATATTTGAGAAAATAAGTTATTCGGATAAATAATTTCTCATTGACACACAGTAGACATTAATGCTGGTTTTATGCCTCCCCACACATCCACAATCACAAAATTTTGGAATATTCCTCTAGCCATGATTTGGTGGTTGTGGATGTGTGCGGAGGCATAAAACCAGCATTAATGTCTACTGTGTGTCAATGAAGAAATATTTCTTCGGAGGAATGCGTTTCTCAACTATATGACTCACAGGAAATATTACTATGCTATTTAGGTCTGCTTTAAAGCACTTGGCAAACTTAGCAAGAAGAGTTTCACAAGCATGAGAGGAAATACTTCGTGTGGTCACAGGACATAGCCGTGGAATCTTAAAATGTAGGACGCTGCCGATTTGATTGTTTTGTTTCATGTTACTCTTTCAGAAAGGAAAAGGCCACGCTCAGGTGGCGCAGTGGTCTAATAGACGGCATCTGATCATTCGTATGAGAAAGTTCCGGGTTAGAATCCCGATGATGCATGGATGTTATGTTTGTCTTACGGGTTGGCTCTCTCCATTCCCTGGGACAAGGGCCCCTAAATTAAGGACGGGAGACAGCTTATAGCCCCATGAGTTGGACACGGTGGTCGTGAAACACCCAATAAAAAAAAAAAAAAAAAAGAAAGATAGGAAAAAAAAAAAGAGATGCGAAAAAATATATTAAATAAATTAGTTATTTACTTCCTTTATCAGAGTGGTGGCAGAAAAGGCCCTCTGTGTGGAATTTTGAACGTTCAGCTTTTCCCTTCGAAAGTTTTACTTTGAACACATTAAAATGAATACAAAATACGGGATCTTTTAAAATCAATTATTTTCATAATACGGCTCTTAGGCTATTAGTTTAAATACATTTTTGGCCTATAATTTACAGCCACAGAGTTGATCTGGACTAATTAAACAAGATTGTTTAACTGATTTGGGTTGTTATAATGCTGTGTAAGTATTTCCATTATTACTAGAAAATATAATTTTTTTTAATGAAATGTATTTAGCTCTACCAAATCTAATAATTTCTTCTGTTTGGTTAGATTGCAGTAAAGACTATGGAAGGTTTTTGCTATATTTGCTGAAACAAAAGATAAGCCTTTTCAGACACTCAATGTCCTAGAGTTTTGCATCAAACGCTTCAACATCACGTTTCCATGAAATACATTTTTACGTTTTCATTACTTAATGCAGAAAGTGTTGGTGGGCATGTTATTACATCTATTAAAAGCAGGTATTCAAGTATGGTTGGAGGGCCAAATTTGTAATTGTGAATTATAACTTTTGATGTTTTTCTAGAAAGCATTTTCGGTCTTCAAAACTGCGGTCATTTCATTTTATCAAGAATTCCCACACTATGTCGCTCAACATAAATCCGACAATTCCGGAGAAAACGTGCTTTGAACTAAGTAAAATAAAAGTATGGACTATTCTTCTTTTAAGGGATAAACCATACATGGTATCGTTTATCTTTATATGCTACTGCAGTTCCACGAGTCCCAGATAAAAGAGGATGATATTTATGTTGTCGACTTCTAATTTTAAGCCAGAGGCAGAACAATGTAAGTTTCTTTAATCTGGTATTACCTGGACTTGATGTTCCCCTATACTTTGGTGGATAAAGGGTGCCCATGTCGGTGGCCTTCATGGTCCATAGATTTGATGATGCTTGATTTTCTAATGTGGCTACGTTAAATATCCTTAGTGTCTATTTCTTCTTCCAGCTACAGATAAATAACTCTTAGAAAGGTATGTAGCAGCTTGTCTGACTGTACAAGAAAAGTCCGTTGTCGCAGATAAGGAATTAAATTTGATGTTAGTGGGACGTTTGTATGGAACACGTGAAAGCCAAATTAAATTGTTTTAAAACTGTTAATTAAAAAAAAAGTAAGGATTTGTACAAATACAACGTCAAGCGTTTTATAATAATTGTTGCGTTCATTCCTAACTAACGGTTTTTTTAATCGTATGCTAAGTTTGATTCAATCTACACTGGCGGAAAGTGAAAAAGAACACCAAGAAGGAACTGTCGGACGATCATGAAATTTACATATGTCAATGGGGTCGAGTTTACGTAGGAGTGATGTTAATTTCGGGACCAACCGGTGTGCGCTTACGCCACAGCACGGCATAATATGCAAATTATAGTCGGTGGTATTTAAGGAATACGGCGAAGTGAATGTAATCAGTCGTCGGCGTACGAACATGTGCGAAGACCCTGAAGAAGCTGCAATGCCGGGACATGGAAGACGTGTAGGATTTCAACAGTTATCGGACTTTGAGAAAGTCGTCTAGTCGGACTCCCCGAGGCCGGGTGGTCGTATCGTCGTATTGAGGAGCGAATTGGGCGGGAAGTATCGGTGGTGGTACCATGGTGGAGTAGATGGTCCGAGGAACAATTCCACTCGAGAGAACTTGGAACTGAAAGTCACAGACGGAATGATGAGCGGAGCGATCAACGCATAAGAAGAGCGGCGTTGTCAAGCAGAAGATCCACTGCGACGCAAATCCGAGTTGCCGTTGCACCTGAGGTGACTGTACGAACAATCCGCAACCGTCTACTGGATGTTGGACTAGGTGCACGTGTGCCTCTGGCATGTGTACCTCTGACTCCAGCCCACCGTAAGGAACGGCTGCAGAGGTGTCGACAACGTCTGCACTGGAGAACGGAATGGCGATCTGTCGTGTTCAGCGGTGAAAGCAGATTCTGCTTGGGAGCTTCCGATGGCCGTATGCGTGTTCACAGACGCACAGGGGAGCGTCTCCACCCTTCTTGCATCCGCCAGCGACACACAGTGCCTACACCTGGTCTCCTGGTGTGGGGAGCGATCAGCTATCACTCCCGTACAAACTAGTGTTTGTACCGGGTACGTTAAACAGCACCTCCTATATCAACAACATCATTCAGCCCGTTGTTGTGCCATTTGTAAGGTCGGTTGATCGTGGTGTTTTCCAGCAAGATAACGCACGCCCACACACGGCACGTGCAACGCAACATGCACTTCAGGGTGTGAGACAACTTCCATGGGCTGCACGTTCACCGGATTTGTCCCCCATTGAGGACGTGTGGGATTTTATGGGACAACGACTTATCTGGTCTCCGCGGCCAGCCACGACCATCCCCGATTTACGCGTCCAGGTTGAGGATGCTTGGAACTCAATACCCCAAACTGACATCCAACATCTGTACGACAGACTCCATGCCAGAATTGCACAGTGTGACGCAGTTTATGGCGGTTCAACCTCGTACTAACCATGTTACACGGAAATGTTATTTTTCAGTTTACCAGCAAATACAGCTGTATTTTGCCTTAATATTTTGATCACGTTATCCTCTGTATTCCGTTATTATGCTGCATAAATTTCGTTGGCATCAGAAGTCAATTTCTTGGTGTTCTTTTTTCACTTTCCGCCAGTGTATATGTTTCCATAACTTTCGTAAGCCTATGAAATATTAGATATTTTGTCTGTAACACAAATAGTTGGATAGGAAAGTTTTCAAACCAGACCACTGTAGAATGCGAAATATGCAACACTTCTTTATTATCACGCTATCCAATACAACCACATAATTATTTTGCGCTTTAGGTTTCACAAGCTGCCTTTGTCCCTAGAACGTAAAGATAAAAGTTCTGCGAAATGAGATGATGTTGATTGAACCCGGAAATATAACGGTAGGTCAATGAGTAGTGACTGTTTGTCTGGAGAGCGTTTGCGCTTCCCAATTTTCTCAATGGGTGGCGCTAAAGTAGAGGTGATTTAAAGGCTATCCCACTGCTTGTTTCTAACGGAAGTCGTGAAGCGTGCTGGACTAATTTTTCACCTCGTAGTAGATGGTTGCATCCAAAGTTGATGAACGTGCAGTAGTTCAGTTTTTGAAATCGCAGAAAACCCTACAAAGAAGAAATTCACAGACAAATGAAAGATGTGTATGGGTCTGTCTGTTTTCTTGCACGAAGTATTGTAATGCTGTGGTGCCAGTTTTTTAATGATGCACGCAGCAGCCAAAACCAAGAAAATGCTTCAGACCACCCAAATTCAAGAGCCCCACGATGAGCTGTTTCAGTGACAATTGTGTGGATTCTGCAGTTAAGGTCAACCGAAGAATCACGGTCCGAGAATTGTCGACCAGTGCGGGTGTGAACACCGGATCTATCAATACGATCATGCATTCATACTTTGAATATTGTAATATCTGAACCCCGTGGGTACCAAAACGTCTCTCCAATGAACAGATGAGTCAACGAATGGAACTATTGTTACCGCATGTGTTTCGCTACCATAAAAGAAGGCGAAGATTTCCTGCTACGCAATGTTTCTAGGGTTGAAAGCTTTTGTCATCATTTCGAAACGTCAGAGAATGAAGTGAAAACAAGCATCATCGCCACCGCTAAAATCACGGTCCACCTTTTCCGCAGGCAAGGTGATGTTAGCCTTGCTCTTTGACCGACGAGGACCATTGCTTCTTGATTTGCTACAAAAAGGTTCAATGCCGAAGGTATTGTGAAACGTTAATGAAGTTTCCACAAACCATCGCAAACAAGATATCTGGAAACCTGAATCAGAGTATTGTGGTTTTGCATGATAACGCCCAGCCGCATACAACAGTTTCCACGAAAAGGACATTGCAGTGCTTTTGCTGTGATGTCCTTCAACATCAGACGTATCGTCTTGACCTATCGCTTTGCGATTTTCATATCTCTGAGCATATGAAAAACTTTGTCAAAAGCAAACGTTTCACTTCGTATGATCAGATGCGTGGATCAGTAGATTTAGCGGCAGCTGGTCTCCTTTTGTGCCGCAGAAATACAAGGACTCGTGAAACAATGGGTCCGCTGTCAACATGCTGGCGCCAATTGTTTTTAGGTATATGTCATTTTGAAACTTTCATGCAGAAAGTAACACTGTTTATTAATAACAAGGAACAATACACCAATTTTACTTAAATAGAATAACTATACTAGTGATCTGAAATTTCTTGGCGTAGAATAGAAATAAATGTTTCCAAGCTTTCGCACATCACCCAGACGGCTTTCTCAACGAAGGTCGACAGCTAACTGTCTACCGTCAGCTAACTGCGTCTACCTTCCTTAAGAAAACAATCTGGTTGATGTGCGAAAGCTTGGAAACTTTTATTACTATTCTACGCTAAGAAATTTCGGATCACTACTATAGCTATACTATTTAAGTAACACTACTTATTGAACAACCATTTTACATCTGGCTTACGACTCCGTCTCTGCAGATGTTCTGTCCAATAGCAATTTTGATAGCACATAGATGAATGCCTTCTTGTGTGAGCTAAATTCCAGAGTTTTATTAACTGACTAGTATGTACTGTTTTTCAAATTCATTGAGCAATCAAAACTGGTAGATGACATATTTAATTGTGTAAACTCTCAGTTACAGGAAGCTCAAAAAGTAAAACGATTCGGCATGCGTTTAATTTCAAATTATGTAAATTTGGTTCTGTCGGATTCTTGGTGTTTTTCGAAAGGCGTATATATCACGAACCAGTTAGTTGAAGTTACAAGTAGCAATATCACTAACCAACTCATTTGAAGATACAAGTAAATTTTTTAAGTAGGAAAACGTTAAAGGCATACGCAAGTAAAACATCATGACTACAGCGCGAATGCAGCATCAGAAGAAACTGCAAAATTATTTATATTTGCATTATTTACGCATTATTTATTTTAGTCAACTGATTTAAATATCAAATGGAAGTATATTTTCGTAGCCAAGGTGAAGAATATATTCGCTATATAGGATGCACCTCATGTTTATCAAATTATTAAAACAACTCCATCAGTTTGCACATCGCGTATACGATAACTATATTTTGCTATTAAATGTCTATTTCTTCGGGCAAGAATTGAAGGCGTTTTACTATGTTCTAAACTTACCGCTAAGCAACTTGAAGGAAACTTGCGATCTGACAAATTCTGTAAGACAATGGTTACAGAATTTTAAGGACTGCGTGATAAAGACCAAACCGAAATGCCAACAATGAACATTTCTTAGCTATAGCACTGAATTTATGTTATGTTGATTTCCCATAGTTACAGATTCTTAAGGACTGCGTGATAAAGACCAAACCGAAATGCCAACAATGAACATTTCTTAGCTATAGCACTGAATTTATGTTATGTTTACTTCCCATAGTTACAGAATTTTAAGGACTGCGTGATAAAGACCAAACCGAAATGCCAACAATGAACATTTCTTAGCTATAGCACTGAATTTATGTTATGTTTATTTCCCATAGTTACAGATTCTTAAAGACAGCGTGATAAAGACCAAACCGAAATGCCAACAATGAGCATTTCTTAGCTATAGCACTGAATTCATGTTATGTTTATTTCCCATAGTTACAGATTCTTAAGGACAGCGTGATAAAGACCAAACCAAAATGCCAACATTGAACATTTCGTAGCCATAGGACTGAATTTACGTTATATTTATTTCACATTTTACAGATTGGCAAAAATCCAGAATAGAAAATGTTCGTAATTTAAACTTTCCTACAAATATTGTTAAATTCATTGTCTACTCCACATTTGTAGAGTCAATACGCTTATTATTGTGCTGTTAACATACATATTTAGAACCGAGCTCTCACACGTCAACAGGTTGGATTTCTAGACATCAAACGTGACCGCACGTAAATAATAATGACAATGTTGAACTTGTAGTTAATTCCTGCAGTTGTTGCAAATCTATCCGATTGACGTGTGAATGTTTTAATGACCAGAGTGAGTAGCTGTTTTGGCTATAAGCAGTCTCACGTCCTTAATTTTATATGACTGGTACCATGGAAGGTAGAGAGCCAGTGTCGGAGCACACATACAACGTCCATATCTCACTTTGATACCAACCAAGACCCACCAGGGACGAATGGTAAGAAGCCAGAGCACGTAATACTGCGCCACTGGAGCAGCTCGTACGATTACTCGGTAATTTACATGTACATATGTTACCCAAACACCGAAAAACGAAGTGTTTGATTGAACCTGTAAATGTTATCAATAATCTTTCGTAGAAGATCATTGATTTTTCCCGACGTTCGTGAAAAGAGATGTCGTGGACTCTGATCTGAGATATCCTGAGATATATTGTTGATAACCATAGTTGAAAATAAGTATTGCAGCGCTTTAAATGAAATGCATGGACCTAGGAAGCTGTAGATTCTTCCTGGTCCCATTTCCTCTGGAACATGGCTTTTTTTACGACATATCTCACAACGTATAACTGGATTCGGGTGTGTAAATGCTCCTGCTTGTTCCGAATTTTGTTAAAACATTTCAGCGTTTAATTTAATGTGTGGAATAAAATTCGTTTCCAATGTGTACTACTAATGGTACATATTAGTGATACAGGTTTTAACACGCGCTTTGGGAGATGGCATGTTGGAGAAGAGCTGTAGAAATGTAGAGAAGCTGTTCAATATATAAGGCTTCAAATGTGTGTTTGTATTATATTTGTGTGTGTGTGTTTTCTAAGGATAACGCTCTTACAATAGACAATTCGTTTTGGCAATTCTTGAAAGCATAAGCAAATATTAATTCAGTTCTTGCATATTCATGTGGAAACTCATGCATGTATTGCCACCTGAAATATGGTAATTTACGTCTATTAACCTTGATAATCGATGTGTTTAAAAGAATCGATTTAATTCACCAAGCTGTTTTTATAATAGGTTGGAAACATAATTACAAAGACAAGGGAATGTCTTATAATTAAAATAGTGTACATCAAACTTAAAATCATAAATTTAAAGTACATGCTTTGCAATAAGGTTTGAGCATAACCAGTATAGAATTGAAAAGTAAACTGTCTATTAATCAATTAATGGAAATATAAAAGAATTCCTTCGAAATCCAGAAGAATTTTTTTTGTCAAGTAAATGAAAATACCAGCTACCCATCGTTATATTTCGTATATTTCGACTCATTATGAACAGAGTTACAGTATATACGTTAATCTCATATTTTCAGAAGACATTTCCTCATTTCCTATAACCTTCAGAGAGAATTTGATAGTATCGTATTATCCACGAAGTTTCGATAAGTATATTTTCTAGCTTTAGACAGCTATTTAAATTAAGATTTTTCTTTGGAATTGATGTATGCTTTTTTTCCAAATACATGTGTTTGGTGATGTTTTTAGAATGAATTGAAATTTAACTGCGTGAATTTGAGCACATATCATTTTGAAGTTGTTTTCAGTTTTTATTTGAAAATTATTTATATAAAAAATTAATTCTAAAACAGAAATTGTGGTTTGAATAACAGGCAAAATCTTTAGGTCGCCTTTAGTTAGGCTTACCCTCCTAATGATACTGCTTTATTTAAGTGATTGGCATTTTGCCATGTGAAGCAATGTTTGCTGTCATTAAGAGAATTTTCAGAATGATTCGAAGTTTCGTGATGACCAAACGACGGCGGTATTTAACACATCATTGAATATCATCCTATGGACGAATTATTGTTAATAAAAGAAAAACACGAATGATAATCTATGGAGGATAGTCTTAAAAAGTGCTTTCTACTTATTCAACATACATATAAGCTATTATCTACAGTTAATATACGAAACTATTGAACATCCAGACACTCAGACGATGATCGGTTTTTGACAGTAAGGTCATGGGCAGAAACTGAGATTTCGTCACGTTGAGTTGCCTAGTGTGGTCACGCCGAAATCTGTTCCTTGTGATTTTCTGAGCAACATTAACGTCAGGATCATTGCCCGTTTTTCTCTAAAGAGACACTGTTCGACGCTCCCTTTTGCGACACCTACCAGTCATAAACCAAATATGTTCCCCCTGGGAGGAGAGCAATAATTATCCCACAACTGGGTTACACATTTGTTCTCCTGGTTGAGAGGTACTGTTGCACTATCGTTGTTAGCAACATGCTCATGATTCTAGGTGGTGCAGTTCTATAATGTTTCCTGTTCAGTGTTCGTATAAAGATCCATTTCTGTGTGACGCAGGTACCGGAGTACCGAAAAGATAAGGCTTTAGAGTTCACATCTTACAGGATGTACATCAGTCTGCAAGCATATACTCACCCGATCGAATTCGACATCCTCTTCAGAAGAGTACAAACGTTTGTCAGCAGAGAAGAAGACCTCTTACCCCCTAGGCACGCATGGAAATTTGACAAGTTATGCATTAAACCGGAACGAAATATCTACAAAGTTCTCTTAGTTAAAAACTCCAGCAGAAAGATATCCAGTAAAGAAACGGAAGTCCTTAAAAAGAAGCAAAACTCTCATTGCTTCTGAAACCGGATCTTACACACATCATACTGGAGTTGTAAAGAGCCATTGCCATTGTCCTTTACCAGGAACAAGCAGAACTAGACATTTCGCCGCTGAAAAATTCAAATCCACACTAGAACGATATCGTATATACGATTTCAACCTAAATGTCAATCAGCAATTTATTTAAATCATAATATTGATTCTTAAAAAATGTAAGTAACATCAAATAGAACATCATAAGTGATTCACAGAACATACGACAAACTGCCAAACCACCTGCCAGGTTGCTTTAATTGAAGCCCCGCACAATGGTGGGGATTCAATAAAGATTAATATTAGCCACTGAACAAATAAGTACAAGGCGAGTGAATAATAAATACACAGTTGACGTGGATTAGGAACATCAAATTGACGTAATCGGTCTTTCCACGTTTATAAGTGAGTCACGGAAAAATTTTCATCCGTCGCCACCGAGAATCGAAACCAGGGTCTTCCAGTTACGCACCGGACATGCTTTCACTGCACCACATGTTTATTATATGAATGGAATAATTTCTTTTTTTTTCTAAACTTTTCAATCTTTCATGAGAAGGCGTAACCAGCCAGTGTTTCAAACTCTCACTTGACTACCTCTAGTATATTCTGAGCATTGGAGATACTGTTTGAAACACTGGCTGGTTACGGCATGTATAACAGATGCATTCCGGGCAACAACAACTTATTCTCAAGAAGAAATTTGTTCCTTACATCTCTTGTTCTTCGATGCATTGCGATCAGTATTTTTAATTCGTTCCTGTTTGGCCAGGTATGCAGGTTCTTTATAAACTTTCAGTATACTCAAAGCAAATATTCTGAAAGGGATGACAGTTTTCTTTGTCTGTCATTGACCACACTCGGCCATGGACATAGGAGAAATGTATTTAGTTCCATCACAAAAGAGTTCCCTTTCTGAATAGAAAATATTTTGTTTTTATATTTTCTTATCAGTTCCTTTCCTTCACTCATTGTACAATATAGATTGTGTAATAGCTTTCCGCGAGAATTGGGTTTAATAATAAATAAGTCATTATAATCAAATTTTGTTCACCGATGGTTCTGTCACAATGAAACGGATGATTTAAAAGTTACGCTTTAGATGACCTTAGACGTTCGCAAATTGTGTTACATTGTGCGCAACAATACTGATCTTTATAAATGTATTATGAAACAAACACGTTAAAATTGTCATTTTGTGTAAGCCAGATATATCAATGGACAGCATGAGGAAACAATAAAATGATCAGAAAATCTATTTCGAATTCTTTTTCATCGTATATTTTTTACATACTTCAAAGTAATCTATGGTAAACGGAAAGGAAACCCCTGTAGCGATCAAAATTTACGTGGCGAACAGAACATCATGAACAAAGCAATACCCATGACACAGTTTAATAACATTTTGAACCGATATGCTGTACATATATCGATAACGCAACCATACACAACAAAAAAGAATCCTCTCAATGTATGAGGAGGAAACTTTGCGCATTACAGAATGGCAGTCTAAATTTGACGCAAGACGTAATGCTGTTTTTGAGAGTTGGAACGGGACGACTGGTTACCCCGAACATAGATACAACTCGCAAACTATCCCTCATATTGTTTACACTGATGTAAATGAGTTCAAAGCAATAAGTGTCACCACTTTTAAATGTCACATCTGTGTCCCAGAGCCCTCTTGAAATTCCTCTTTCCAGGGCACTCCAAAAGCTCTGTCAGGTTCAGGTCCGAAAATCTCGCGGGCCCCTCTATCCTCTAAATATCCGACTCGCCAGGTGTTCGTCGACTATCCGTGCTCTATAGGTAAGAACGTTATCGTCCATGAAAAGGAGTGGGGATCCAACCTTTCTCCTGAAAAACCGTGCACGGTTGAGCAGAACTCGACTATGTCATTCCCGTAGATTGCAGGAGTTACGGTGCGTCCATTCAACATGTTGACGGCACAAACGAGAAGAACTTCACTACCGTTGTTATTGATTTTCCTAATGTGGGAAGAAAAATTCCAGCTTCTCGGCTTTCTCAAAATGAGCACACGTCGAGAACACGTGTTTAGATTGTATCGTGGCACGTCATTGAATGGAATTTGGTTTGCAAGAGAATGTCCCGAATGGAATATCTGTTCATATGTTTAAAATGCTTCAATGAAATGTCTGGTCAGAAGCCACAGCGTAGACCACTGCACCACTGGGGCAGCAGAGATTTTATGCTTTAACTGCATTACAAATTATCTTTTATCATGAGAAGGTATTTTATTTGCAATGTTTTACCAGTTAGAGCGATGAATATTCTTTTTATGCTAGGGAAATTAATTCAGTAGGTACGTATTTGAGACAATCGTTTAAATATATGTTATAGAAAAACCTACTGCTACAAATTACGGACGGAAATAAACAGGTGTTAGGAACAATTAGTTAGAATGGATTTCAAAATGAAAGAAACCGAAAGATTGTCTGAAATGCCATTTCAAGAGAAAGACAACGTTAAGTATTTTTTTGTTATGAGATTGACTGAAGGATTCTTCAAGAAATGTTTAAATTGTAAATGACGCCAGATATATATTATGTATTTTACAAGCTAAGAAAGTAAATAAACTTATTAAAATTTCAGTACAGCATTGTAGAGATGCCTTGTGAGGAAGCTAACGCCAGTTGTTGTTTCGGAGCTCAGTAAAGGAGAACAGCTCCAATAATGTTACTTCCATTTCGTCTCAAGCTGAAGTTTTGAGAATTCAGTGCCATTGTGTGCCGCTGAAGTTACACCATTTGCTAGACAGAGGAGTCCACCGATCTTTCTTAATTCCGGCAAAACCAGCGAGTGAACCAGATTATGCGTTTTAGGATATTCATGTTTTCCGGAATATAAACTAATCTTGTGAAGTCTTCAAGATTTTTCTATGGAAATTATAAATAAAATTCCTGAAATAAGTGAGGCTTTATTTCTAATTGACGTCGCATCTACGTTTTGGACCTACTATAAGACGAGACAAGAAACAAAAACAACGTGAGCAAATTGATGGCATCGTGTATTTACATTATCTCCACGTATTTGAAATACACAGTCGAATCACATTATTGTGACCACCTCCTGCTTTTGACATCAACAGCGCGCAGCCTATGAATGGAAGTGACGTGTCGTTATTATTGTGACCATCTCCTATTTTTGACGTTAACAGCTCGCAGCCTATGAAAGAAGTGATGTGTCTTGGAGGGTATATAAGGTGTGCTGTAAATTTTCTAAAAGCATATCATTTATTACTGTCATGGATAACAGGAGCGATTTATCAGATTTGCAAAATTAATTATACCAGACAACTTTTTCTTTTCTGTACTCAGGGACTGCGTTTGGAGCTCACGTACCAGTCAAAGATTTTTTTTTTTTTTTTTGATTGGAGGTTTAACGACCACCGTGAGCAACTCAATGGGCTATAAGCAGTCGCCCGTCCCTAATTTAGGGTCACTGGTTCCAGGGAAGGGAGAGAGCCAGTGCCGTAAGACAAACACAACATCCATGCCTGACCGGGATTCGAACCCGGACCCCTTACGGACGAATGATCAGAGGCCAGCGCCTTAGACCACTGCGCCACCGGGGCGGCCAGTCAAAGATGACTTCGTCCGTTTTAAGCAGGGCCGCACTATGCAAGAAACGGAGGACTGCTGTTACAGTCCATTGGTCGCCAATGTGTGATTGATTGTGTATACTAAAGTTCTTCTTTAGATAACGCTATTCTACTGGGCCGTTACTTCACGCAATTGAGCTTTTCGATCTCCAGACACAATTTCCTCCATACGTCCTGTAGTGTTTAATGTGAAGCTAAATTTTTTCTTAGGTCATAGTCCATGCACCATATTTTAAACAGTATCACGGGAGCGTATTTCATATACTATTTATGAATTTGGAAGATTTTGCTTTTTTGCAAACTGATAGAATACATGATGGGGATGAGACATTCATAAAAATAAATTTTATGATCGTGAATCTTATAAAGTATGATTCGTCAAATAAATCTATTGTAGTATTGTATATTTGTTGGGAAGCAGTTTACAATGGTGATATATGATTTCTGATCGACATTGCAAATGGCAAATAATTTTATTAATGATGTTGAATCATGATACGAAAATAATTCAATTTTTCGGTAAGCTATTCACGAAATAGATTCCATCAAATTGAGCTAAGAGGAATTCAGGAAAATAATACAATTTTCTTATTAGACGAAATTCAATTTGGAAGATAACACGTGCTTGAGAAAAACTTCATGCTCACCAAATGAAACATTTTGCACGGTGAAAATTCGCAAAAATTGCAATAAGTGCTTGGTTATATTTGTTTGCGTGCTCGAAAGAAACTAAGACAACTTCTTCGGAAGATATGATTGACTTCTTATTTCAAATTTCAGTGGTTCCACATCAGATTATTTAAACTCAAAATATTCAGAGATCATCGTATGATCATAAGTTGGAAATTTTAGGAAGGGAGTGTCAGGCCTTAAACAACCCTTAGAAATCGGAAGCTAGGAGATTTGGGTTAGAGTGCCCGAGAGGAAAGTGACACGAAAGCGAAGTAGAACAAGGAAGAAGACGCCCTCATTTATGCCAGTACCCAGGGTCCGACGGCTTAACGTGCCCCTCCGACGCACGGCGGATATTTAATGGATCGAACCTGAGGTCCTTTGCGTGACAGTCACCAACGTTGCCTACTAGACCACCCGCGGCCCAAAGTATTCAGAGAATGAAATGCCAAACTATTTATATTTTTCATTTTTTTTTTTTTTTTTTTTTGGTAAAGCGTACAAAAACTTCTTTGGTTGAAAATTGTTTACAATCATGCATACCATTTCTGATGCAATGGGAAAATATTTCGATATTTCACTTTTTTTTCTTTAAAACCATTTTAATACCTAGTTTGCAATGTACGAACTTAGATTAAGAAATCACGATGTTTGAAATCATGTTACATCAATAACATGTAATTTTACAGCTCTTAATTACCTTGAGTCTTAACAACCTAATTAAAGGCGAACCAGTATTCTTGAAAAATCAACTTTAGTATATCACTGGAGTTTGAAATGTTTTTGTAAAATATTCTTTTTTACATTTAATATACTGAAAGTTTAAAATTCGCTTCGTTGAACGCACTGAGTGTAATACAATAATGAACAATTAATATAAATTATTTTAGCTGTTAAATACTGAATGTTGTATAAATGACAACTTTTAAATAAAAATTACTAGCGGGAAGAAATAAGAAATTGATATAATTAAATTTAAAACAAAAGGAAAAGGGAATGTACCAGAAAAAAAAGACAGATGACCAACAATCAAATTCACCTAATTGCGTTGCATCCGAGGGACACAATGATGTTTAACATTTAGGAACAGGCTGTCATTAAGCAATTCCACCCAGTGTGAAGTTCTTATTAACGCGAGTGCTCTGTCCTGCAAATTCATCTTAACTGTGTATTGCGACAAAGCGTGGGTCTTTGTTATCTCTTTCTTTTTTTTATTTTTACTTTATTCATTTGTAATTGTAAACATGATCATCTGTGCGTCTCCGAACACGCATACGGCCATCGGATATTCCAATACTGCCGTGCAAATGTAAGCCTTTTCTGCCGATGCACCTTCGTTAACATGGGTGCAGTGACCATCCGTCTGAATCGTGGCCCCATACGCAGCAGGGTTCGCTGAACTGTGTTTTTAGACACACTTCCTGTAGCCCCCTGGTTCATTCGGCCAGTGAGTTGCTCCACTGTAGCGTGCCCATCGGCCTTCAAGCACCTTCGAAACCGACGTACACCTCTCACATCAATGGCACGTGATAGTTTTTACTTCGCTTATTCGCAATGGTGCATTTTTCCGATACACTTTAACCACAGCAACGCGCTAACAGTTCACAAACTGCGCTGTTTCACAAATACTGCCACCACTGGTCCAAAAGCCGATAATCATCCCTTTTAGAAAAACTAATAAATCGCTCCTTTTATCCATGACGGCAACGAGTAATATGTTTTCAGTATGCCTACAGCTCACCTTATATACCCTGTAAACCAGCTCACGACAGGTGGGTTCATTCATTGGCTACGAGCTGTTGATGTCAAAAGTAGGAGGTGGTCACAATAATGTGACTCGACTGTATGTATATATATATATGTGTGTGTGTTTTAAAATCGGATGTTCTGTGTGGTAGCTAAATGGTTTGGAGGAAGGACTGACAGATAGAGTAATAGAACGTTAGAAGTGAAGAAAAGGAATAAAATGTAAAAAACAAAAGATTTTGCGTTGAAGCTCTGCATGGTAGTACGAGTGTTCGTAAAACAGCGATGGACTGACAGATGGTCGAAGAAACAATCGCCGAATAAAAAGTAATGTGGGCGAAAAACGTCTGTTATATTCACTTTTTCAATGCAGAAAACGTTTACACGGTGACAAGAACTCGTCACTACTAAACATTTAGTTACCTTCTCATCTCTTTGAAGTACACACGTTTCAGCCAGTCTCCAAAAAATTAGGCATTTTATATACATGTTCTTAATGCTTATGTGACCAATTTTGTTGTTCCTAACCTATCCAGGGTTCCAACGGTTCTCGATGCAGTCAGAAAATTTCTTAAGGGGCCTTTCGTAAACCCTGAAAATCTGCCCTCACTGCAGTAAAAAAATCATTATATCTTATATTTTTTGGATGAATATCCTCAAAGGATATTCAAATTAAAATAACCTCATGTGGGAACCGTTTCCTTTAGGATTCCTTATCAGTCGATTACTGTTTTCGTTTCAGTGGAACAAAATGTCTCTACTCTCAGGGAAGTGTGTGGAAACATCCCTTGTGTGCAGGTTTCTCTAATTGCCTTACGGCATTTATGGTACGGCTTATCACGGTCTGAGAAAGGATGTGAATTTGTTCCTTTGAGCACTTTGAGCGTTCCTATCACTCCCTATTCTAAGCACTAATCTAGGTCTCTTAGGCACTAAGAAATACAAAGCATAATTCCCGTTGTTCACAAAGATAGCACATGTCTGATATAACAAGAATTTGTTTAAACATTACTGCTGCGATACTAAATCAAAGACATATGGATGGATGGAGAGCTAACAGTTCGTCTGTTTCTTATTACGGAGCGTAGAATGCCGAGTAGTTCACTACTCGGAATTCTTTCATGTAAATTGAACACGTTTCTTTACTTTTGAAAAAAAAAACTTACATATGTCTGTTTCCTTTTTCTTTACGTCTAAATAACCAAATCTCTAGAAAAAAATATTTAACTGCTTGTGCTAAAAACACAATAAAAATAAAAATAAAACCTTATCAGCGGAAAAATGAAAAATATCAGTATTAAAGTGATTCGGAGAGAAAGGCACACTGGTACTGAAAGTTCTCACGATGGGGTTTTGGACGTTTGGCGGAAATTTCTTATACAGAAAAATTCCACACAAGTAAACACTTACATACAAATTTAGAAGATGACAATCCGATTTTTGGCGTAAATGCGACAAGGCTGGTAAGTCAGATAATATCCGAAAACTTGAAAATTTTCATCGTCCTCGAGAGGGACTGGAACCCGCGTCTCCCTGAAAACGCCTAGGTATGCTAACCACTACACCACCCAGAACGACCGAGTTTCAAGTTTCCGATTAATTTGAAATTAACCATCACAGGATTCGGTAGTCGAAGCAAACGGCATTCATGTTTAGCGAATCTGGAGGTTAATAATCTTATCCCGTGTTTGCCCGGAGAAGCAGATAAATCATTAAAGAAATACTGGATTACGCCATATAATACAAATTTAGAAGATGACAATCCGATTTTTGGCGTAAATGCGACAAGGCTGGTAAGTCAGATAATATCCGAAAACTTGAAAATTTTCATCATCCTGGAGCGGGACTCGAACCCGCGTCTCGGGAACTTGAAACTTGGTCGTTCTGTGTGGTGTAGTTGCTAGCATATCTAGGCGTTTTCTGGGAGACGCGGGTTCGAGTCCCGCTCCAGGACGATGAAAATTTTCAAATTTTCGGATATTATCTGACTTACCAGCTTTGTCGCATTTACGCCAAAAATCGGATTGTCATCTTGTAAATTTGTATTATATGGCGTAATATCGTATTTCTTTCATAAACTCTTACACTTTCTCATATGAAGCATTTATTTGTTTTTTGTTGTTGTTGATAGTTTAACTACCACCGAGAGAAACTCAGTGGGCTATAAGCAATCGTCCGGCCCTAATTTAAGGTCACTGGTTCAATGGAAGGGAGAGAGCCAGTTCGGTAAGACCAGGGGCGTCGACTTCATCCAATTATTGAGGAAGGGGGTGGGAGACACATGAAGATACCAAATGTGGGGGGGGGACACTCTTCTTCTATTCTCAGGAGAACAATAAAAAAACAGGCAAAAAGATAAACTACGACAACGACGTATATTTTAAAACGCAATTGTAATTGTTGCACAAGGAAACAGAAATATTTATTTAAAAATGAAACTTAGCCTGTGATTTTATTGAAATATCCAGAGATACTTTATTTCCAAACATTCATAAAAAAATGCAAGAAATTAGCGAGGTTACTGGAACAAAGAACGAGAAGCGCAAATAATAAATAGTTAAATAAAGCCGTTACAGGTTATATGTTTCTGTATTTTTATTTATTTTATTTATGATAATTGTTTTAAACGTTTCCACAAATCGTGAGAACATATCAAACACAATACGGGAATGGCAATCAAGTTTCCTATCAAATGAGCAGTACTGAATATGTAAAAAACGTTTTTACTTATTTTGCTATTTCTTATTTGTTTGGAAATAAAGAGCTTTGACCTCATACGGTGGACCTTATTCTACCTTACGAGACCCAAGCGATTATTTAGTTGAACAGAATGAAAAATACAGGTTGGGCACTTCCCCTCCAGTAAAATTATTGAGGGGGAAAGATTTGCCTTGCCCCTCCATGGTCGGCGCTTATGCGTAAGACAAACAGAACATCCATGACTCACTGGGATTCGAACCCGGACCCAATTGGACGATTGTTCATAATCCTGCGCTACCGGGGCTGCATAAAGTAATGGGATGAAAACAGATTGGTACTGGGTAAACTCGTACCCACGGAGTTTTATCTCATTTTGTTCGGGTTTTCGTAATTATGCTTTATGTAATCAGGAAAACTCGTTCGCTTTGACAAAGACCCTGAACGAAATGCAATCTGTTGACACTGTTTTACATGGAAAGTTTTATGAGATTTGCGTGGTGTATATTTAGTTGTTTTCCTAGTGGTAAGTTAGTGTAAGGGTTTATCAGTGGACTTTACTAACAACCGTTTTGCTCACTGATTCAGCTAACTAATGGGAAAGGATTTTCTTCCCTCTGGATATTTTCAATGTACGTATAGTATAAGAAATATTACGCCACCTAGCAGAAAAGCTGTGCACCACAGAAATTCGATAGTACATGAATTCTCCTTCATGGTTTGTGCTACCAAGAGAAAAATAAAAGGATTTTTCGAGTTCTACTAATAAAAACTGGAATATCATGCCATAAGTCAGATGGGTGATATAAACACAGTAAACAAAAAGGATAGAGGCAGGGGTGATGGGCAGTTGACTTGGGCATATCCCAACTAGAGTAGAAGAGACCAAAACCGAACGCATGTGACAAATAGGCACGCAGCAGGGCTTCCCATAGTTCATCACAATTAACGAAAATGGGTAAACGTGGTGATCTGAGTGACTTTGATTGTTGACGCATTGTCGGCGCAAGACGGATGAGTCATTCTATCGCCGAAGTGGTAAGAACGTTGGGGTCTTCGAGGCGAAACGTATCAAGGGTGTACCGCGAGTATACCATCGACAAACGTACCAGCGCCTGGAGAGCAAGTAGTGCCCGACCACGCGCCATTGATGACCTTTGACGACGTAGACTATCCAGGCTCGTACAGAAAAAACGCTCGCCGCCGGCGGTGAAAATCCCATGCAGCTTAAATGACGGAGGCCCAAGGAGTTTCAGTGAGTGAAAGATACGGAGTATGCCGCATACTCTTGGCTACGGGAACCAACGCCCTATTCGAGTGCCACTGTTGACTGCTAGTCATCAAATTTAAACCTCGCCAAGTGCCAAGAACTTCAAAACAGGAACATTTCAGAGTGGCGCCACATCGTATGGTCAGATGAATCCCTTTTTCAGCTGTACCAAGCTGACAGGGGTGCGGATGTGGCATAGAAAGCATGAGGCCATGGCCCCGTCGTGACTGATCTGCTCTGTTCAAAGAGCTGCGTTGATATGGGGAGTAATCTTATGGGGCACATTAGGTCCCTTAATGTGTCTGGAGAGGTCCTCAACTTCTGCGCGCTGCCAATATTTGCTGGCTGATCACCTACACGCTTTCATGGCCTTCCCGCATCCTGCGGCCGATGATCTGTCTCTGAAGAACAATAAGCCGCCCCACTGGACCACAACCACCCAGGCATGTCTCGAGAAAACTGATCTGTGTTTTTAGCCATCCAGCGGCCCCAAGGTGCTAGGATGAAGCGTCTCTGGGATGTTATGGCGGGGAACTTCAGTTCCATGGATCTTGAATCGTCTCGGGCAGAGTTGAAGGCAATGCTGCAACAGGCATGGCTGGCATTACCTCGGGAAACCCTCCGGCATCCAGTAGACTCGATGCCTCTGCGTGTACTGTCTGTTATTCGCAGTAGAAGTGGTCCAACACGCTATTAGGTAGGTATCTCTGATGTTTTCTCCATTGAGTTTATATATAAAGAGGGAGTGGAAAACATGATTATCAAAACTCAAATTCCTGAAATGGCAATGGACTGGACATACTGCTAGAAAAATGGACTACCTATGGGTAACTAAAATGTTAGACTGGATACCAAGGGACAGAAGACAGAAAAGTACTCAGAAGATCACGTGGGAGATGGATGGAAGAAATCGGAAAGCTTGGCGGAGTTTCATGGAGGAAACTAGCTCAAGACAGACAGTTATCGAAGAGACTAGGAAACTTGCGACTTGGGGAGCAAGCTTTCGAATTTCAACACCCATCTGCCATGTGATCTTCTTCTGGGGTATTTCATCCAGCAGTAGATTGATAATGATAATGGTTGACAATGATGATATATATATATATACTTACACGAGTATATATATATATATATATATTCTTTCCAGTCAAGTGTATGAATAATGTAACGCATCTGTTTCTGTTTTGCATTATGAGTTATTTTAAGAGCTGCAACCAAGAGTACTGTATTTTCTCTAATTTACAAAAAGATAGTTTTCCTTGGACTACAAAAAAAAATGAATCAGTGAATTCACTAAATTATATTTATCACTTTTTTTTTTAATTTTTGAAACTTTTCGTTCGCGCTTGTTATCCAGGTGAGTGGGAAAAACAATAGCTTTCGGCGATCAGAAAGGTTCATTTTCTTTCTCTTAATTGCGATCTAAACACCAGAAATTATTCGTTCTACTTCCGAAATATATTGAAAGCACTAAAATTCTGAACATTTTGCTCTAATCACTTAATTTAAAAGAACTTACAGACTCAGAGATTAAAAAAAACACACACACACACTCAGTTTTTAGAGATTTTTTTCTCATGTCTGAAATAAGGAATGCACGGAATAAATAAAGCTAACGTACAAGGATGAATTGCCTAGATTTTATGATCACGGCAAGGAAATCATTTTCTGTTCTGTTGCTAATACAATCGTCCCTTGCCGTCTGTGCGATTCCAATCTATATCTTCCTACTCAGGAGCTCCGGTTTTCGGAATAAAACTATGTCAGCAGGATTTCGCTGCACATTTGTCAATACGACCCTACACGTTACATTCCGAGAATGAACTTTCTGTCAGAAAGCTAGCGAGTTCTGATAACTACAATTTATTCATGAAAATATTTTCGATAAATTTTGATTTCTAACAGTATATCTGCTAGAGTTAAATTCCTGATATGACATTCGCGTCGATGGATATCGCATGAAATTGGTTTGTTCAGTACATTTCAAACATTTAATTCGCGCATGTGATTTCAGAAGTACGATCTCATATTTACATTAAAATCATTGATCATTTTGTTTGAATTCTGTCGAACGGATTTATAACGAAATTAAATGAAAAGTCGTACGTTTTCGCTCTGAGGAACACTTCTATGAATGCACAACACCCGGATATATAGAACTCAACAGATCTGTTTCGTATGCATTGTGGTTAATTAAGAATAGATAGTTCTAACCTTTTGCAAAAACTTGAACCTCATTTTCATGAATTTTAAATGCTGGCGAAATGCTAATTTTTGCACAGTTTAGGTTTAAATTAGAGGAAAGTATTACAGATGAGTTAAATTAGGAAATGAGGTACCGCATTAATATTTGTACTCGTTTACTAGTTAAGAAGACATCTTTTTCTCTGTTTTATACAGTCAATTGACAAAACAATAGCGGTACCTACCTAATAGCGTGTTGATCCTCTCTAACACGAATGACATCTTATACTCACCAAGGCATCGAATCCACCAGATTTCTGAGGGTTTGCGGAAGAAATTCCAGCCGTAAAGGTTGCAACATTTACCACAAATCCGCCAGCTACGTCGACTCAGTATCCATGGTCTGCTACACGGCATTCAAAAGGGCTCCCACATGGGTTATACTGGCGACCTTAAGGGGCAACTAAATTGTTCCAGTGTTAAATGAGTGTTTCTTGCGTTATGCCTGTGTGGCTGCGGCCCGGTGACGCGGCCCATTGTTCTGCTGAAACATACGATCGGCCGCAGGATGCGTGAATGGTATTGAAGCGTGTAAGTCATCAACCAGCATATGCTGGTAGTGTGCAGGAATCTTCAGACACACTAAGAAAACTAATGTGTCCTATGAGAAGAAACCCGAACCGTCACAGAACCGCCACAGACTTGAGCAGAGCCGACCTGGCACTATGTGATTAATTTCTGCGTTTCTTTATGCTACTGTCCCTGCCAAATTTAACCAGAACGGTTCCTTTCGGTTTTTTGCCGAAAACAATTTCGGCCAACATGCGCGCTATATGTTTCAGATGAGTGACTATATGTTTCAGATGAGGAATTTTATAAAATATCAGTTTCTGTCACTCATCTACTTCAGATGAGTGACAGAAACTGATATTTTATAAAATTCCTTCTTCTTTTCTAAAACAAAATGGCGTAGATTTACCCAGGAAGTTTTAATATATTATCTCCTTTATTTTATCATTTCAAAAAATAAAGATATTCACAAAAAATTGCATATGATCCAGTAGCATAAACTTCAAATGACAACACAACATTATTATTTTTACGAAAGGAACTTTGAGATAAATCAGTAAAAGACGAAATATTCTTCATAATACATGGGAAATTGATAGAATATTCAATGAAAAGAGAATTTAAATTCTGAATTTGCTTGTAACACTTACTGGTCATCCGTTTAACACCTCTCAAAAAACTTTAAATTTTCATCGCCTTAGATCTGGAAAACCCAGATTTCCGTTCGAGTATGAAGTCCATGCAACTGGGCCGTTACACGATAGCATACTCGTATTCTCTTTCTGAAATCCGTTCGATTATGCTAACCGTGTAACAGTTTGAATTCTCGTGAAACGTTAGGATACTCCAATGGAAATCAGGAGATTCCCACTCAAGGGCGATGAATTTCTGAGAGGTGTTCCATGGATGACCAGTAAGTGTTACAAGCAAATTCAGAATTTTTATCCTGTTTGCTTTGCGGATCTTTCAGATATTTAAGGAAATACACTGAAGAGCAATTGAATTAGAAATAATTGTCAAGTTTCGTGTCGCACCACCTTCCGCCCTGATGACGGCGGCGATTCGTCACGGCATGGACTCGACAAGACATCGGAAGCGTTGAGAAGCCATACGGATTCACGAACCCTGATCAAGCTCCCACAGTTCACGTAGATTTGATGGAGAGGGTCTGAGCGTCGAACATCTCTCTCGATGGCATCCCAGATGTGCTCGATGAAATTGAAGTCAGGTGACCTAACTGGCCAGGGAAGCGTGGTCACGTCGGTGGAGTGTTCATCCAACCATTCGGATACAATTCGGGAGCGATGGCACGGTGCATTGTCTTGTTGCAGGAAGAGGTCCCCAGTGGGATGTTGAAGACGCACAAACGGGAACAAATGGTCGTCCAGGATATCCCGGTGGGTTGACCTGTGAGGGACGATGTTACACGCACCAGGGGTCCCATTTCAGTCTACGTAAGCAGTCCCAAGACGAGAATGCTAACCCCACTAGCTTAAAGAGTACCCTGCTGGCAAGAAGGGTTCATCGCTTCATGTGTTTGGCGCCGTACTCGTATTCTGCCATCCTAATGTACCAACGGGAATCTCGGCGCATCAGTCCAGGCAACACTTTTCCACATGTCTAGGGTCCAGTGGCGATGTTCCCGCGCCTAAACTAATCTTTGCAACCTGTGATGTGCGGTCAGCAGCAGTACTCTCGTGGGACGATGACGTCTGTACCACATAGCGAGGAGATGGTTCTGGATGGTGTGGCTACTTACACGTTTTTGTGCACCAGCGGTAAATTGCCAAGTGGTTTCTTGCACTGTTACCCGTCTATCCGCTGTTACAATGCGAGCTAGCCGACGATGACCCCGCTCATCCACACGCTGTTGTCCATGGCAGTTGACGCTTACAGGGATGGTTTTACCGGATTCGATTCGATGTACTCACGGTGCACCCGTGACACAGTGGCTCGTGAAATTCCCAAGCCTGCATGACTTCCAAAATGGAGTGACCCATTCTTCGGACCCCGACAATTTGCCCACGATCAAATGCGCTTAGATCCTTCGACTTACCCATACTGCGTCCGACCCTTACTCATTCCCGTCGCATCACTCCTTATATTGTCGGATCACTTCATACGTCATGTCGTTTCCGTTTACAGAGCCGCCCACAGCGCCATTTTGCATAACGCCAGCTGTCGCTAATTAAATTGCTCTTCAGTGTAGTATGTGTATGAATCGGAAAAAATCAAAAGAGTGACGACTAACAAAAACAAACAATTCAAACTGCTTTTGATATAAGGAATACATTTTACGCTTCATAGCTTAAACATGATGTAATTATTACAGACAAAAGAGGGAAAATTAAGGATGTCAACTGGTATAATTTTTCCTTCAGTATTTATTTTTAAAAATAAAGTATTATTGAAGACGTTTTTCTGCAAGGTAGTTGATCAATTTTGGGTCTGTCGTATTGAATCGAGAGCTTAATTGCTTGGTAATTCTGAAACGGGTGAAAATGAATTTATTTAAAATCTTTGTCTTGTATTTTCAATATGAAAACTTCTGTAACCATTTTCTTCACAATTATGTGTTCCCAAGTATGAAAATTTGAATATCGTTAAAAAATACTTCATATTATAGCCTAGTATACTTAATATTTTCTAAATTTTAACCAAAATTAAGCAATCCAACATTTGTTTGTCTACTGAAGTTCTCAATGTATATGTCGCGCCATCTATTTTGTGGTCTAAACACCACCAACGAAAAAGTTATTGATTTTTAATATAACTGTGGTTAAGGTTTAGAAAATATTAAGTGTACTAGGCTATATAATGAAGTTATTTTTTTCGATGTTCAAATTTTCATCCTTGGGTATTCATTAATTGTGAAGAAAAAGGCTACGGAAGTTTGCCCATTGGAAATACAAGGCAAAAGTATTAGGTGGATCCGCTTTAAATGGGTTATTATAAAGTACAGATTTTAAAAGCTGAAAGGTTAAATGTCTGGAGAAAATTGTTTTATTGGTGTAACAGAGATGAAAAACTGAAATAGCCTTTTTTTCACAACACATTAGTCTTTTTTTTATCTCAATTTATGATTTTCGTGAAAAAGTGCATATTTAAATTTCTGTCGGGGTGGTGAACGATGAACATAAATATGTCTTTCGAAATCCTTGAAGCTGAAATAAATCGGTTGAAAACCAAAAGGCACTTAATTCGAACTGACTCACATCGGAAAAGAACAGTGCTTGTTTTTCAGAAGAGCGCCAATTTTGTATCTCTTGTTATGCACCTATGATGTAAGTGTCTTGAAATAGCTAAAGTTAGTGTTTTTACATTTCTTCCGATGTATAATTTCAAGTGCTATCGAATTCAATTACAGTTTCTTCTATTTCATTGCTCCTGAATTTCGCATAAAAAAAATCTCTTTCCTTACATGCCATAAATGACCAAGACTATTTTGGGTACAATTTTTTCGCTAAGGGCATAAATACAATTCACTGTTTCACGGATATTTCTGCTTCTAAACTTGCGATTTTCTTTCAAATTTTGATTTTCCGAAGCTCTGGCGCTTAAAATTGTGTTGTGTGGTGCTATTTTCATGCGCCGTTGGAGGTGGAGTGTATCAGGTGAGAAGAAAACTTTCCATAATTCATAACGAGCGGGTCAGGAGACGATTCTTCTTGGGGTCGTCGAACTCTATATGCAGCCAGGGATCGGCATTGGCTTCTGCGCCGGAGCCACGGTCACAAATCTGGCTGTGAGAAAGTATGCCAAATTTTGACGAACAACGTGCTACGACTGGGATAAAGAATACAAAACTGTGTTTTAGCAAGTTACACATTTCTTTTGTGGAACCGATTTCAACACAGAGTTTACAGCCATTCAAATGTAACAAGCTGAAAAACTAGGGAAATGGCAAACCTCTCTGCAACAATAAAAAGTACAAAGTCATTTGAGCATGTAACTGCAGTATCGTCTTTCGTCGACGAAATTTCCACTTGGCGGACGAGAAAAAGTGTTGGATGTACATGTCGTGTGATGTTTACCGTTGATTTATAATTTTGAACCAGTAAAAAGAATAATCCCTAAACAAAGCTGAGTAAGCTAGTAGAAGAGAATGGCGAAATACCGCGTTCTAGGTAAAAGCCCATTAGATGTATTGAGGGCAATGCATTACATGAGAAAACGAATAGACCGTTCAGGTGCAATGGTATGAGACAGACGAGTAATCCTTGCTTTCTTCCTAATTTTTTTAGATGTCATTTTGAATTCCATCCAATAACTGATTTATGAGCAACTTCTTAGCCAGAAAGAGAAACCTAATCAAATTATCTCATATGTTTAACAATGTCGTAAAAGAAAAAAATGTTTAACAGATTATGCAAAAAATTCAGTTCAATTACTGTTAAGCCAAATTCTATTTTCATTATTGGTAAAATTTGCCATAAAATTTCGCTTTTAACTAGGCTATTCTCTTACAAAATATCTGTCAGCACATTCCTGTAATAAAACTAAGTTCAATAAATTCCTTGGAGTGCACGAGTTTGAGGTGAACTCGGGGTTCTTAAAATTTTGTTAAATTCTTGAACGCTATGTGGTTTTCTTATCCCATTAATATTTGCGATTTCGCTTGTTATGCGGCTCCCGTTGTTTAAGTAGAATCCAAAACTAACTGTTGCGCCGTTTGTAAACATTGCTTTCAAACGGAAAAGAAACAATGCAAAGAAACTTGAGTCACAAAAAGGGAAACTTGGTGCGTAAGTACAAGTGCCGATAAATTAGTGTTGTTACCCAAAGCCGCAAAAATCGAAATGTTGCTCAATTGGTACAGTTTACTAAGCGGAAACCTCTCCCCATTAGTCCGAGTTGTGTCCAAATTTGAATCTCCTGTAAATCATTAAGAATTTGTTTGTCTTACAACACCGGCTCTCAGCAGCCACTGGCCCTTAAGTATGGACGGTCGACTGCTTACATCCCATTTATTTATATATATGGACTGGCTAATTGTGATCATAAATTAAAATTGACATGTTAAAAGTCCTCGTATCTTGAAAACCCAAGAAAAAACTTTCGTTTCTTCTCTTTAGGTTTGAATTTTTGTTTAAATGACGGGTTCCGTTTGTTGTTTCATTCCTGTTTGCTAATCCTATATCATTTGTCACCCATTCTGTTCCTATTATAAAATCGACTGACACCGTAACCGTGTTTTGGCTTTCTCAGTTATCGTATCCCAGTTCAAAGCTCTTATAGCTTTCTCTGTTATTATCGTTTCACAGTTCTAAGCTCTTGTAGCTTTCTCTGTTATTATCGTGTCCCAATTCAAAGCTTTGTTATTGTTATATAGTGTTCCAGTTGATGTAGTTTTTCTGTTATTATCGTGTTTCAGTTCAAATCTTAGTTGTTTTGAAGCACTTTATCTTCCTATCTACTTAAATTGAACAAACTTTCCAGTTCAATATTATGTGCACTAATGTGTCATACGTATTTAAATAATGAATATCTGATACGTAGCATCGGAACATCTACATAACCACAAACTCCCTGTAATGCAACAGGAATGAATATCGGGTGGTACATTTTCTATAGTGCTACCACAAACTTTACTCTGCATAGAAAGATTATCACTAAATTATTTGTTGCTTTGAAAATTTAATATCATTCTGCCGAAAGAGCACTGCTCAAGTCAGTGAGAGATATCGGGAGGTTTAATTTGGGTCGCGGTCGGCAATACATATTATCTCAAAGGTGGTCCACGGGGTCGAATTTGGGTTACATTCCGGCCAGGCAAGTTATTTCACAACAATCTCATCAAACAGTTTCTGCTCGCACCTTCATTGTAGAAGGTGACTTTGATGTGTGGGTAAAGAAAATGGCATATAACCTTCACTTAACTGTTGCCACAATATGGGAGGCGACGACAGTCAAAAATTTAATTTTAGGCCACCGCTTTAGGAAGTGCTCTGAAGCTGGTTTTCACGGTTTGGGCGGAGGATGCCAATGCCTTAAAAACCAGCTCCAGAAAGCGATGACCCCTTCACGAAACTTTAGAGTTAGCACATCACAATCCACTAAGAAGCCGTTTTGCATCCTTAACATCCATATTAGTACGTCGCGCTGCCAAATGTTGAAGTGTGATCATCATTGTAGAAAAGGCGTGCTTAGTACTACAGTGTCCATCAAAACACAGTGTTATCGACGTTTGACGTTGATCTTGCTAATGCTGGGTTTTTGTGCGATTGTTCGGCCATGTAATCGAATTGCATTCAGCGCCAAATGAACCGTTACGTTGATGGAACGTTTCCCATATTAAATATTCTGACAATCGTTAAGGTACACTAATTTAGACAAGATGCGAAACGACAAAAATCCATAACTTATTTTTAAATTAAAAATCCTGTATTCTATGTATCACGCAAAAACAGGATTTCGGATTTGAATGTTCTTTGGAAAGTTATTCGCATTATTTGGCGTAACTTATCCCGCCAATACGCTATATCTATAAAAGCAGTGGTGCTTAGACATCTGTAAATATTCATTCGGCAATACCTTTCTATTCCCCTTTGTATGACATTGCATATCATGTTGAACATATACTGGATAAATGACACGTATACTCATAGACACTAATCCGTATTATTTCTATGCTTGCACAAAAATGCAGATGATATGAACTATGTCGTAATCCAATGAAAACAGGATTTTAGATTTTAATGTCGTCTTATATCTTAAGAGGTTTCAGTTCCACGCATCCTTTTGGAGATTTGGATTGTGAACTTTGCTTTATAAAATGTTACATTAAGTTATTCTGATCTTTAAATGTTTTAAATCAGTTAACCAAGTATAAAGATTAAAAATTAGATATAATACAGGGTTTTTTATCCATAAAGTTAAATAAAACACCACCACATACGTCGTCATTAAAAAATTGTATTCTATATACAAAGGTGTTTGAGTAGCCTCCCGTTTTAAATACGTACACTGTTCAAGAAAGACTTACGCTTTCTTTTTTTAAATACTGTAACTACATTTTGGAAACAAACGCCATCACATCATACAGAGCACTCCCTTCCATGTGAATTAACCATTCTGAACCGGTGCACTGCGCGTGATTATGAGTAGAGTGGTGTGAAGAAGAATCTGTTTGTTCCCGCCTCTCAGTCGAATCACGGATATCTCAGTGAACAGCTTGCAGTTTTAAAATTATTTGTTTCTTTAGGGAAAAGGAATTCGGAAACGTACTAAATGTTGGTGCAAGCTGTTAATTCCTCAATACCTGGAAATGAGTGTGGTACAAATATTTCGTAGTGGTTGTGGAACCTTTGTTATGGAATGAAACTTTTAAACAGTTCAATTTAGTTTCTCACACTATGAGCACGGACATGAAAAATGTAGTTGATATCACTTGAGAATGAACTTAACTTAAAAAGCCGTTTCTAAATTTCTTCTGATTACTCCCAAGTTTTCAAATCCTACAGAGCTCTAATGTTTTCCAAAATCCCGCCCTTTTCTTTTTATATAAGAATATGGCCTCACCTGAAATAAAAATTATGTAGTTTGGCAGAAAATTAGGAACCCAGATAATGATGATTCATATTTTTTTTTATTTTGTTCGAAACCTTTTTGACTACAGGTAGCATGTAATTTTCATGTTTACTATGACCGAAAATAAAGTCATTAAAATTAAGAAGCAAAATTGATTAGAATACATTTTTCACAATTTATTGAAATATAATTCATGCAATAATCTTAATATAATATAATATATTCTATTAAAAGGATGCATATGTTTCCCCTACGATAAATTTACTTCTCACGGAAAATGATCTTACCGACTGACGAAGACTTCTATGAATGTATCCTCAGAGTTTCACATCTTACGGTGAAAAAGGGAATACTCTTTCACAAATGTATGTTACTAGAAAAGAAATAAAGTACTCCAAAGCTTTCACTGAAACATGTGCTGCTTAAACTTAATCCAAAATACGAAATCTCCGACATGGGGCAATTCTGATTTTTTGTCCGGGTACGATCCCGGTGAGGCATGGATGTTGTGTTTGTCTTACGGCTCTGTATCTCTGCATTCCGTGGAGACCGCAATCCTAAATTAGGAACGGGCGACTGCTTATATTTCACCGAGTTGCTCACTGTCATCGTTAAATTTCAAATAAAAAAAAACAGAAAAGAAAGGAAGTTATTTATATGCCCTAATTTTTCAAAAAGCACATGCACTGCAATAAAGTGTTTGCATATGTTTCCCTAGCAGATCACAATCGATTTTGTCGGTTCTAGAAGAAGATGACAATTGGTGTGATTTGTTTTACCACGAGATCGGCTTCATCCAATGAAGTAATTCCTTAGATAGCACATTGATGATTTCTTAAGAGACACAAGAACCTCGTTCTCCGCAATTCGTGCGGAGTTTTATTTGAGCTGGGAAGGGCTCGAGGAGTTCTGGCCAATTTTTAGTGCGCCCGCTCCGACCGGAGTATTGAAATAAACTCTTTGAAAAACTTTCTGGTTTACGGAAATATTTGTTTCTTTAGAATCTGAGTCGGATTCTTTCGGTTTATAGGAGGTCTTGTGCAGAAGCTAACGATTCTGATTCGGATCTTTTCTGCTTTGACAGTTTACGGTTTACTGGACGGTGTTTAAGTTGAAATTTGCTTTTATTTCTTACCAAAAAATTTGTCCTCGGTATCCATACAAGTTGATTAAAGTAATAATTGGATTTGTACACCTTTGAATGAGGTAAGATTTTCTGACAAGAACATGAACCGCACCGAGTCATCATGGTAACAATTTGATGTCTAGTAAAAAGTAAATCTGACTGGTTCTTTTAGGGAATCGGCTGCTTTGCGCCCTCTATCCTTTTCAAGAAAGTTTCGTTTCCTAATGACTCAGTTAGCTGATTCGTTGTTTTCAAACGAATAGTTCGCGAAAGGCACATATATACACTAGTGTACAAAAATTAAGGACGAAGAGGAGAAATTGAAATTAGCATAACAGCGGAACGAGCCAGCTGAACGAACCGAAAAACCACTCATCAGATGGACTAGGCCCCGGTACGGTAGCGCATGCGCATATATGCAGCATGACGTGGAGGGGGGTGTCGCAATGGTATAAAGCACATGGGCCGTTTAGGCTCAGCAATTCGGTGAAAGCTATTGCACGGTGTACATCGGTTTGAACGTCATCGAGTTGCTGCCACCGTGTGATATCGCCAACAGGCAATCCAGTAGACGAGATCTGGATGACTTTACCCGAGGTCGCGTCATTGGGAAGTTGGAAGAAGGTCGGAGTGGGACTAGTGTGGCCGAGGAGTTCGGGATCGCTTACATCATCGTTTCACGAGCTTGGAGAGCATTTCAAACGACAGTAACAGCTGTTCGAGAGTTTAGCAGTGGTCGTCCACGAGAAACCACGGTGGCGGACGACCGATATATTGTCTTACAGGCAAGAGTAGTCAAACGGCAGACAGCGGAAGAAATCGCAATGCACATGCAACAGACAACTGGACGTCCGTTATCGCGTTTTGCCGTGGCCAGGAGGCTGCACAAAAGCGGTCTATTTGCACGACGACCAGTACGGTGTGCGCCAATAACGCCTGCTCATACGAGACGACGGTTTTTGTGGTGCCAGGAACACAAGAACTGGACACATCAGCAATGGGGTCGAGTTCTCTTTACGGATGAGAGCCGATTTAGTCTGACGAGCAATTCTGGACGTATGCACATCTGGAGAGAGCAGGAAACACGCAACAACACCTCCAACATCATCGAAAGGGACCGGTTTGGAGGTGGCAGAGTTCTCGTTTGGGGCGGTATCATGCTTGGTAGCCGTACTGACCTCCACGTCTTTCAAGGAGGTTCAATCACTGATGTCTGCTATCGTACCGAGGTTCTTCTGCTTTACGTGCGTCTGATTAGATTGGCTGTGGGTCCTGAGTTCCTCTTCTTGTACGACAACGCCACACCTCATCGTATAGTGGCTGTCGCAGGGCTGTTGGAGAGCGAAGATATTCAACGCATGGGTAGGTCCGCAAGGTCTCTGGACCTAAATCCAATCGAACACGTGTGGGACCTTCTCTGGAGATGCTTGACAGCACGTCACCAGCCGCCAGCAACGATTCCGCAGCTGCGATTGGCGCTAAAATAGGAATTGGCGGCGATGCCTCAACAGCTCCTTGACAACCGCGTCCTCAGTATGGACAGACGATGTAAATCTTCCTACGCAGTCAGGGGTGATCATATCCCTTACTAAAGACTGGATTTTTTTGGCAGCCGTCTGTCACATGGACGTTTCTGTCTTATGTCCAGTTGTGCTCGAAGCTACCTTTTCAATAAAATGCCTGTGTATCCTTTGGATTCTTTGTTTGGACGGTTTTGCTCACTTGCCCCATATTCTTACATCCTGGGAATCTTCTGGTATGATTTGAGTCGATGTGGAGCACTTCAGCACGACGTTACATTCGAAAAACTGTCTCGTTCTTAATTTTTGCACGCCAGTGTAGTTTAATGCCTATATCTAGTCATAACGTTATGATTAATCTGTGACTGTTTTTCAAGGCGGAGATATTTAAGGCTTGAAAGTGTCACGCCTGAGTCTACAATTTGTTTCATTGATCTTCTCTAGGTTTCGGATTGTTGTTGGAGCTTGTGGGTTTTCCCATAGCTAGGATATTATTATATATCCCTGAGGGCTATAGATTTCAGCGGATTAGTTTATTAAATGATATTTAGAATGCACACTAAGTTTAAATTGTGGTTTTACGACGATTCTTTATCTGTTATTTGCGTTGAATGGTGTAGATCCATTCAAGCGAAAACCATTGGCTGCAGAGAGCACGCTCGTGGTTGTTGAGAAGATCTTAGGTAGCGTCCTCTATCGGCTGTGAGGTTACCAGCACAAGAAGTCCGGAACTAAAGGCTTAGCGGATGATTTATTCAAACCTTTAATGCTTTATAGGAAAATAATCAGATAACTGTGTACTTTTGAGACAAAATAACTAAATGCGCAATGACAGCGGAGTATAAAAAATAATTTGCGGAGATGTCCGACGAAAAATAAAAGTTTCTGAAATCCATCAGAACAAAATAAAGGTTAAGGAAAAATAGAAGAAAAAGTTAATGCATTTTTTCAAATCAAATCGTATTTTGGCCAAAACAAAAACAAAAGAAAATGAAACACTTTTGGATGGGGCTTACGTACCCTTCCCCTAAATACGCCCCTGGTCAATGAGCTCCCAAGCGGAAGAGTGGACATTTGAGACAAAATGTTTAAATCATCTATGAGTTCTAAGGTGGAAGAATGTCTAAGTGTGAAGAGAAAACTTTAGTTTGGTAGCTACAGTAGGCGATAAATGTGAAGTCAGGAAACCGTATCACGTGATTGTGAACGAGAACTAAATATTTTTATTCTAAAATATGATGCACTAAAGTACTTTTTTACCTCCAGTACCTTATTGCTGCCACAAGTCAGATATCCTTTTTGACCTCATTCTCCACCGACACATCGTCATGCAATGTGGTTCTCTCTGGAACAGGGAACATTTTTCGAATAACACAACCATTCTTTTAAAGGGATCTTCGTTTTCGAATCGACAACTTCTCCCAAATAAGTACTCCATTATTATATCCGCTATGAATTCATTAGTGTTGCCTCCATGATTGAAATGCTTCTTAATCGATATCCATGATGCCTCGATCTTCTGCGTATGCGCACCTGTCATAGGATTTACAAAATCGGTGCTGTGGTTCACAGTCTCATGATTGTAATTGCAGCTTTATCTAATTATTCGTATGCTTTCCGCTCATTGGTTATAATCGTGGTTCACGGAGCTATATGCTTCTTTATAAAGATCAATAAATTCGCGGTGTCTCTTTTGTTGCGGGGGCGTACTTCGAATCGGAAAGATTTTGAATTTCGTTGGATCGTCATCAGAATCCAAATGCCCTTAACAATCCTACTCACATTGTACATTCTTTAGCAAAATTTATCCTCATCGACTTCCACTATTTTGCTGTTACTTCCGATCGTTCATCGTGTTCAGTTTTTTGTACATAAATGCAGAAACAACTTCTCTGCAGTAATTGAACCAATATATATATTTTAGGATTGTTTCAATATTTTTAGATCTGCTTCATATTTTTGTCGTGCTTCGACAGCCGTTTGATTTGATTATTATTAAGCACAAAATTTCAAATATTTGTAATAAAAGAACAAGCCAAATTGTCAGAAAATGTTATTCTCCAAGGAACTTAAACTGTGTTTGGTTTATATACATGATAGCAGAAAAAATTACAAAACGTGGAAAGCATTTTATTGCCAGAGTGTTCCTGAAAGAGTGGTTTGAGTAGCAGTTGATGTGCTTTGCTCTTTACAGGCTGGAGTTGGTTCGAACATTAGCTTACCAAAGATGACAGTGGCGAGGCGCCTAGAGGATCTGGCAGCAATGTGTTCAGCAATTTTCAATCCAATTGCAAGGAGTTTATGTTTCATTCTGTAGGAATTCATGAATTCACAGCTGCACAAGTAGCCATTTTCATTCGCGGCTTCGATAGAAACTTCACGGCTAGAGGAATTAGATAGTGTAGTTGCTCTTAAAGACTTGGCACGGGATTCAGATTTGTATTCATGTCTTGGAGATACCTTAGCTAAGAGTAAGTTGGACTTGAGCAACAAATCCGCCATTACTACAGATAGTGCCCCTCGTATGTCCGGAAAGAAGGGAGGAGTAAAATCTTTAATGAATTCTGACGCACTGTCGCGAAGGTCTGCGGCAATACTAAGATATTGGCTTTCCACTGCATCATCCATCTAGAAAAACTGTGTGCGAAGTCCTTGTCCAACTTTGAACATTTGGTAATTGTTGTTGTTAAAGCGATCAATTTTATCAAGAAGAAAATTCCCAATCATAGGCGATTTTCAAAGTTCTTCAGCAATTTTTACTGAATATGCTGACGTTGAATATCTCGCGAGAGTACGCTGCTTGAGCCACGGGAAGATGCCTCACCGCTTTTTTTCATTTGAGGACGAGGTTCAGCAATTCATGGAATCCAAAGAAGACAAATTCGCGAGGTTCATGAGGAGGAGCGGTTGTGTCTTTGCATTTCTTGTTGGTCACCAAAAGGAATAGACCTACCGTTTATTTGGGAAAGCTTAATTTGTTCATAATGTTAATGACTATGTGAAAGCTTTTAGAGCAAGCAGATCCTGTTGGAACGTCAGTTGCAAAATAAAAGCTGCAATCACTTTCCAACATTAGCGGCGTTTGTGAATAAAAATAGAACTCGGATCTCAGATGATTGTGTACAATGCGTTTCAAACCTGTCAGAGGAGTTCAACAGGAGATTTCTTGACTTCAGAAAGAACGACGTTTCCATGGCAATGTCGCATCGGCCTTCTTTAGTTGACATGGAAAGTGTTCCACCTCATCTACAATTATAGTTTGCAGATCTGCGGTGTGACTTTTCAGTGAAATGCAAGTTCTTACATGTTCCTACAGTAACTGCCATTTTTTCTAAATATGCGTGACTGAAGAAAAGGAACCAGAATAACATAAACATGCTTTGTTCTTGTCTTCTACTTTTGGCAGTACCTACATATGTGTTCAATTCAGATAAAAGGAGAACATAAAATCAAAAAGAAGAACACGTCTGACCGATCATCATTTTAAGGACCCTTTACGAATCGCGACAATACCGATTACACCCTATATTGCGGGTTTACTCAAGAAAAAACAATGTCAAGTTTATCCTTAAGACTTCAATGACATCCATCCCTGATCTAATGGGAGTAGCATATTGTCAATGGATTTTACCTGTAACATACAGTATTGCAATTATATAATAATAGTACTGTTTTCATTCTGTTTCATAAAGTACGAAGTATATTGCTACTGAACGTGCTTTTGGCTGTAAAGTGTAGGACAGTATGAATCAAACTGTGTCATCTGTAATTCTCAATGAGTGTAGAAAGACTTGCGGCCTGGTGAAGCTTTCGGGTTTATTGATGTGGCTCTCGGTCCTGAGATGTTGAAGTACTTAATTTCAAGTATTACAACGCATATGCTACAATAAACACAAAGTTTTGTCTATAGTAGTGTAGGGTTGCACATTTTTGTATACGTGTGAAAAAACGGAATGCTCGAAGTCGGCTTTCTGGAATTAGACAACTACGTCCTAAAGTGAATGATGCTTATAGAACACACAAAGCGTAACACAAATTTTATTCAGCAATGAATACTAGATAACGCTTAATACAATTTTTCCAAAATTATATACAAGTTTTCAAAAGCAAAGGCTACAAAATCTTTGAGAAGGCAGTACGTGTTATCTGACCTGTGTTTAAATGCAGCGATTAAAAAAATCGCTTTACATTAACCAAGTTCAGCACAACATGATAGCAAATTACTAAAGTTGGATTATTATCAGATCGTTTTCGAATATTTTGCCAAACATATGTTTGAAAATGTCGTATCAAATATCCTTCAGGGAAACAAAAACTTTCGTTACATCACAGTTGTTCCAAAGGAAGAGAGTTCACTAAAAAAGAGTTATTGCGAAAGTGAAAGTAGAGTGAAGACCGTACTTAGGATAGAAGTGCATGTTGGATGTCAAATAATACTTCTAAACTGTATAAAGAAATACATCAGTCGGTGTCTCATTTTCGTTGCTCTCGACTGAAGGATGCTTCCATCGGTTTTCTCAAAGTTCCAAACAAGTGTTCATAAAACAAGATCCTTTAACACATACGCAGCACAAATATTTCTGAAAACATTAAAAAAAAACATTTCTTCTTACAAAGCTAAAAAACTGATGCTTCAGAAGAAGTAGAGTTTTTGAAACAATATTTGGAAAGTTTTCTCTAGGAACGTTTAAATAAAGAAGAACGTTTAGCGTTTCTTTTGATAAAAACCACAAAAACGTGTATCCGTTAATACAACTCAAATGACTACCGTCAGCGCACGATTAAAAAACAACTGTAAAAACCTAAAAAACATTTAATGGATCTAAATAAAAGCGTACTTAAGTCCCTTTTGATCATAAAATACGATCCATCATCAGATATCACGAGTGCTGGTAATATACAGTAACTGTATACGGTCGACCGACATTATTGTGACTAAAAGCTAATATCCAGATTAACCGCCGTGTGCAGCGCGGACAGCATCTAGATGGCCTGAGAATGACACAATGAGGCACTGGCAGGTGTTCGGAGGTATGTGGAGCCATGCTGACTGCAGTGCATCTGACAGCTGGTGGAGGGTGCGTGGTGGAGGATCCATAGAGCGAACAACACGATTTTGGTGGTCCCACAGATGCTGAATTGTGTTCAAGTCTGGGGAATAAGGTGGCCAGGATAGTACTTTGAAGTCTTCATCGTGCTCTTCCAACCACTATCAGACATTTCTAGCTGTGTGACACATTGCATTGTCGCGCAGGAAATCCCATCCTCCCCAGGGAAAACAATCAGCATTAATGGGTGTATGTGGTCTGCAAGGATGGATTCATAACGAATTCGGTCCATAGTGCCTCTCAAAAGTATGAGTGGACCAAGATAATGCCGAGAAAACATTATCCAGCCGGTAACGCTGCCCCCACTAGCTTTTGTTCTTTAGCAATGGTTGAAACGTGTTTGTTCCTCGATGTTTCTCGCCTTATACGCCTACCAGATTCAGAAAAATTGCCTTATTCCCACGCATTATTTTTTTACATTGCCATTGCAGTGTTTGTGAATAATGTACGTAATCGGATATGTTTGCACAGCGTTGATTAAACTTTTCCTTAGCAGAAAAGGTGCAAATCCGGCGTCTACGAGGTAGGTTACTAATTTATTTTCTTCAGACATTCTGGTGTTCCATAATGCAACATCGGAAAAGACTGGCATGTTATTAATGCTTTTAAGATGGATCCATCTAAAAGATTTGTCTTATGTTTCCGATGGTAAAAACTTCTGTAGACATTATTTGCTCAATTAGGTATTGCATTTCCGAGGACGTAAATTTGTACATCGATAAGAACAAGTTTAAATTACTGCCAAGTATACTTAATATTTGCTTAAACTTAGTCATAATTATATTAAAAATCAATATTCTTCCCTCAAGTAGCGTTTGAGATCTGATAAACAGATATCGGCACTTTGCAGATCGCTTACTAATTCTAATCATGTCGCATTTTTTCAATAATTTTATTAGTTTTTGGAATGGAATCAACACTTGAGCCAAACCATGCGATGGCCAGGAATATTTAGGATAATTTAAGCCACTATGACTAAATTTTCTTCAAATAAATTAGCTGAAAATGTAGCAGAGAGTGCTTGCGGATTTCTGGCGGAAATGAAAATCGGTTTATCAAATCGGTAAATGTGTAGTAAAAATCGGTTTATCAAATCTGTAAATCGTCCTAAATTATTTGGCAGCAAAATTACGAAAAATTTCGGAAAAAAAATGTGCATATTTTCAAATGTGAAATTTGATGCAAAATGGTTGAAGAACTTAACCTTTACAACGGGTTTTAAAGATTTTTATAGAAAATTTGGTAAATGTGTATTTTAGCGTCCTAAATTATTTCGTCGGAAAAATTTAACTGTGTCAGAAAAGTGCGACTTGCAATTTTTTAAGCATGCAAAATAATGGGGAAAGGTGAAAAAATATAGTATTTTTATATAAAAGGAAATATTTTTTTTTCGAAGTATTTATCTGAGAGTGCGATGGTTTGGAAAAGTAAGTGCGGTAGGCTTAAGACTACTGAGTGGCGATGGCGTCAAAGTGGAGTCCGGTGAATAGAAGTTTCGTTGAGAAGGGCAAGTAACGGGCGGAAGAATACTTAAGGAAGCGGTTCACCAGTACATAGTCATCGAAGCGTCTTGTAGGAATACGCGGAAGGAAAGAGGTTGGTTTTACGCAGCATTATATATATATATATTTTAAACGGTAATTTTGAGAAAGCGGTAGTACAAAATCGTCAGTCTCCACACCTTACGTCTTATTTGGTCAAGGCTTAAAATTTCATTATCCGCCACAATTCAAGAAGCTGTAGGCCTCCCTGCCATAGTACGATACCTGAATTGAAGGAAATTGTTTATTTAAAAAAACTCCGTTTCACGAGGAAAAAATGTGAGTTACGATGTACGTAACAATACAGAACTACAAATGAAGTGCTTGAAGAAATCAACTACCTCTGCACATTTTCCAAGCAATAACCAAAACTTTTAGTTCAAGCGAAACCAAAACTTCTTCCTCAAAACTTCTGTCGTACATAAATTCATTAACATTCCTTAATTTCTTTCCATTCGGAGACAATGTGAAACTAATAATAACGACATTCCGCCCATATCTTTCTCAAAAATTAATAAAACAGGTTTGAACTACTTCTACGTGCGCACGATTGCACGACGCATCACACTCTTCCGAAAAATACACTCACTCCTGTTGTATTCTTCCGCGCATTCACTACCAACTCGTATTCCGTTCCAACGCACGGAACCTTTACGTGGTGGTCGTTGGCATCACTTCAGCTTCCCGCACCAAATTCTGGAAACCATCTTACTCACAGGTTAATACTTTGGAAAAATTATTTCCTTTTATCTAAAAATACTATATTTTTGCACCTTTCCCTATTATTTTGTATGCTTAAAAGATTGTACGTCACACTTTTCCCACACAGTTATACTTTTCCCACGAAATAATTTAGGACGCTAAAGTACACTTTTACTCAAACTTTACAGGCAAGTTCGGTGATGCAAACCTACGCTGCGGCGAGCATTCCCCGACCCTGTTGCGTCGTCGAGACGACTTTCGTCTAGCAGTTCAGTGGTCATTTTATTGGCGGTGAACAGCGAGGCAGTGCAAGCTCTTGCATCTCAGAAAAATCCCTTTGCCCTGAAAAAAGAATTCAAAATTTACCAGTATTGTATGCAGAATGGGCGTTACAATTCAGTTTTCATGCGTATTAGCGTATTACAAAAAAAACAACAAAAAAACACGACAACCGTGTTTTTCGTTTTGACAGATCTATGAAATGTCAGCCGCAGGACGACTGGAAGGTCATCGTCTCGCCGTAGTTCCTGACGACGTTCGGATTGTACTGAGCATTATGAGTAACGGTACTTGGATGTTGGAAATCTTAAAATATGGTATTTTCCATAATTCTCTCACTGTGAAAAGTAATTAGTTTCGTCTTCTCAGCAAACCTGTGATTATTTGAGCATTGCTTGATTATACCGTAATTGACGTGCTAAAATTAGAGCCAGAGATAAAATTCAAAAATACAGTGATTTATTAAATTTTTGGTCCCATTGTGATACATGTTTTACAGAAAACATTGTGTTAACCGATTGATGCGTGGAGCTCCCCTACTTTTCAATTTAGGCTCATAACTTTGGGGAACTTTCCAGTTCCGTCTTACAAAATTTAGATAATCAACAGATTCACTATTCAACAAAGAAAATTATTTTATTAAATTTTAATTTTTGTGATAAATTACTGCTACTTATATCCCTCTGGTATTTCGAATATAAGATGTGATCAAAAGGCAACCAGACTGGCTTTATTAAAAACTAGTACAATATATACATATTTCAAACTTACTCTCCTTGTAAAATCCCCTACCGAAGCCACACATTTATCCCAGCGGTTTTTGAAATGTTCGAAGATGTGTTTGAGGTCATCTGAAATTATGAAAAGCTGTTCCGCCGCATTCTACTATATCACTTCAACGCATTAAAATATATTTCTTTCAAGTGGTATTTAATATCTAGGAACAGAGAAATTCTCAGTGAGAGAGATCAGAAGAATTGGACAGCTTTTGAAACTGCGCAATCTTCTCCTTTGCAAGAAGCGGCTGCACAAATTGTGATGCAAAGGCAGGTGCGTTGTCGTTGTTCAGTTACCACGCCAAATCATTATGCAATGTCAGACTTTCGCGACGAACTGCGACCTTAAAACTCAGTAAAACTTGACAGTAGTATTCCTTGTTGATTATCTGGACAGATAGAGATTATTCGTGATGCAGAATTCCTTTTATGATTTAAAAGAAACTGTCAGCAGCATCCGGTTAATTGCTACTGCTCTGTCGCACTTCTTTGGGTCCCGAATCTTTCATTCTGAAAAATAAGCCTTACTTTTGGACGCACACCGTCAAACCCACGATTGCATACCAGTTATGATAGTTTTTAAAAACTTTTCGTAGTTTTCGTCGTACATAAACAGGTCAGTATCAGCTGCACACAGAGCTGTTTTTTATCATCTGAGAACAATATTGGCACAAATTTGGCTAAGACGTGTCTCATACCCAAATCGTCTTTAAGAATCGACTGAACTGAACCGAAACTAATATTGAAGTCTTCGGATAACTCACGAATAGTGATTCGTCGATTTTCCCTTACACTTATGAACACAAGTTCGACATGGGTTTAACTTTTTTTCTATTTGCGGTCCCCGCATAAGAGTTCATCAATCTCAAGACCATCGCAACTGTCTTTTAAACATTTATACCACTTATAAACTTCTGTACCACACGTACAATCCTTCCCATGGGGTTTCTATGATATATATATATATATATATATATATATATATATATATAATTTTATTTCTTTGCAAGTGTTGTTAGGTTCTTTACAAAATCTGATGAAAATTCGTTGATAAATTCCTTTGGAACGACGGCTCCTTCCAGCAGCTTCATACATGTAAAAACAAGGCACTGCTGTAAAATTCCTTACTACCTAGGGAGATGTGAATCACAGCACAACCAGAATAAGTTCCAATATCAACCTGTGCCAATTCGCTTCTTGCAGTTTTGCGGGATACGAAAACTAAGAAACCATTCTGTATACTTTTTCATTACACCTCCTATGATTATCGCATCATCGACACGACTTCCCCTGATGAGGTAAAGTTTGACATGTTACATTCCATTTCCAATGGAAGTATGGCTTTACTTTTAACGGGCTGGGACGAATTAATTAGAGTTTCGTAAAAGAGCTGAAATCAGCTCTAAAAGTTGTGTTCGCTGTCTAAGAAGTTAGAAGAACGCTGCTGGACCAATGGAACTTGCACATCGGAAAGCATTGGTTTTTCCTTACCTTTGCTATTCTAAATGGTAACTTAAGGGGAAGATATACTCAAATACTGTGTAAATCGTAACCAGCAAAAAGCCCTACACCAATTTCGAGCAACTTAAGAAAGGATTAAAAAGGTGTTTGAGTCAGTTGTTTCTGCTCATTATTGTTTTGGTTTCTCTGTCAGGGGTGACTATGCCTTCTCCATAGCGACTTCCGTCACGGACTAGGGAATGGATGATAAGAAGAAAGCTTTTAATATTTGTGGAAGCTGTAGGCTCTGTACAACTGATATGAGAGGGGTAAATATTAATGGCTTATTTTCTAGAATGTAAGCAGAAGCTTTCGTAAAACGCGACACCTGTAAATGTAAGGAATTATTTATTGGAAATCATAAATTTGAACAATTCACCCAGCCCTTAAATATTTCTCAATTCGGTTTATATGTAGCGAAGTACAATAATTGAGCTAAATTAGCGCTGTTTGGCTGTTAGCGGGCTTCTTTTATTTGCACTTAAAGAAGATGCTAAGTATTTCCCTCTCTGCTCTTTGCCTTTCTAAATCATTCGTTGAGTTTTTACCTGGTTTAAAAGGAGTCAATGTCAGGATGTAAAATACATTCTTTGCCAAAAAAAGAAAGCACCAACAAAGAAGTATCCAATCGAAATGAAAATTGATGGGAGCGATGCACATGTATAAGAAATGAAATGGTTGCAATTTCAGAGTAGCTGAGAAATTTATTTGGATAAAACAGCTACACAAGTAGAACAAATCAGTATGTTGTAGCCTCACCTCATGTTCGGATACAAGAGGTTACCGACGGAGCATAGACGTGTACAGTTCACTGAAGCTGTTCTGGGGTGCAGAATTCTAGATGGTGTCCATATTACGGGCCGTTTAGCCGAAATTCCATGATAGGCGTAGGTGGCTTACCATCATGTCCAAACATTTTTAATAGTGAGAGGTCGAGCAATCAGACTGGCCATGGATGGGTGTTCACATTACAAAAGCAGGCTTCTTATCTGCGCGCCGTGTGCCGCCAGGAATTATCATGTTGGGAAATGCTTGGTGATACTTACCGTAACAGGAATGGCGTAACAACAGGTCTTTGCAAGGAAATACAGAGGCTTAAAATGTTTAAGTGAGAACGTGATGATAGCATTAGAATATAACGTAGGAACCGACTCATGTGCGGTATATCCCTTCTATATAGTCGCCGGCATAATAGAAAACCCACTGCCATCTGTGTCAAAGTCACTCTATGCCGTCAACAAGGCGAGGAGTATTGATCATCACCATGGACGGATCTACGCTGTTAAAATATTGGTGGTCTTGAAAATAATACCAGAAGCGATGCTTTCGTCTCAGAAAACAAATTAAAGTCAGAGAAACTTAAGTCAGGTGAATAGGGAGAGGGGTACAACAGTTCCCAACACGATTGACAGATCTGGTCGGCGACAACGCCAGCAATATGGCAGCTGGCGTTATCATGCACAAATATTAGAGTACGCTCCAGGAAATGATCCAGATTGCTCCGGTGAGTTGGACGCCGGTTTTATTCGAGGAAAAGCGCATAATACTCTGCATATACCGTCTGTTCTCAAAGTACTGCATGTGCTACTCCGACGCCATCCCAGTCATAAAAGGCGATGACATCTGCTGTAACAATTATCGGGTTATTTCGAACATTTTTTCGGCGCGGCGAACCGTAATGCCTCCATTCATTAGACTCGCATTTGAGTTAGGGTTCATAACACCCCTCCCATTTCTGCGGTTTCCGTAGGATACACTGTAGAAATGTGTCCTATTCACACTCGTACCATTCCAAAAGGAGTCGCGCTGCCTCGTAAGGTTGCCATTTTACAACATCACGGCACCCAACGTGATGCGAGTTTTCTCATGTTTACTCGTGTGTTTTTTTCATTATGTGCAGCAGTGTCGTGACCAAAGGCTTACTCTCGTAGGCAATTTTGCGAATTGTCAACCGCTAGTCATTCTAAAACAATGCATACACAGCAAGCATTTCAGTTTCATTCATCCAGACATGTTCGTGTCCAGCAGCATCAACCACGTTTCTTAGTCCTTTTTTTTATAGCTGCCACCTACTTTGTTACCGTACTATACTGTACACACTTTACTCCACAAGCTTGTTGTATTCCGCCATAGCATTCCTTCACGGTACGACCTCAAGTAACTCCCACTTTTAGCCAACAACTCTGCTCTAAATTTGAAACATGGCTTCAGATCGGTTACTAACTACGAGGTGTGTTTGCGTCTCTAATGCACATAAGCTGTTCTTGAGAGGCTTAAACCATTCTAGGCTGGGCTACATCGGGAGGTTACATTGATAGTTAATACCCGTTAGATTCTTTTGGAAGTCTTCCGTCTCCTCTGTAATACGTTTCTCACTAAGTAATTTCCAACACCATATATTGCACGAACGAATATCAGTGTACGTAGGGACAGCAATAAAATAAGAAAAAATCAATGATTTTAAATATACAATCACTTCCACGTTACGTCGTAAAACTTTGAAAAGTATCCTTACAAAAATGCATGGACTCAACCGAAGAACTAAAATTAGCAGGGTAATGACTATAATCACTTTATTATTATTATTGTTGTTGCTTTCAGGAGTTTCCGCGCACAAGTTGTTTCTTTGACCATCGCATCAGACTGAACCCATTTCAGCCAGAAATGAGTAAAATTGCGTCGTGATAGAGATACATTAAGAGTTGACAGCGAATGTAGAGATGAGGAAAACATCCACTATAACGGCATAGATATCTAACGCCAATTTCGCTCGGTCATCCACGCATTGGGTTTGGGTACGGTTTAGAAGAGAATGGAATGATTCTGAATTAGATCGGCGGCATTGCAAATTCGGGCCCACACCTGGCGCTTACCACACAGACACGAAGCTAGCAATTAGAAAATTGGGCCATACCGATGGTCCATTAATTAATTTACTTTAATTTTGTGTGGAAGGATAAAGATATATATATTCCTGTACTTTCTACAATGTTTACTTACTACTGCGATTTTCGTTCAGTATAATATGGCAAAAATAAAATATATAAATTAAGTAAAAATCAAAGTTTCATACTTACCTGGCACTGGGGATACGTTGATCAACAACTGCACTTCGGTTGGTGGACGTTTGCCACATCCGCAAATTGCGGGTGATTGGGGTGCATAATTTTTGTTAGCGGGGTCTGCGTTCGCGCAACCCTTGTTTGACTAAGATGAGATAACATTAATAATATGTAACAATCTTATCTCTACTTATTTCATCCACACGCGGCTTTTGAACATGTGACAGTAATTTCCGCAATTTATTTGCCTTACATTCGAATGCGTGCTAATTATTCTTTCCTCTCCCATCCACTTCTAGGAGAGCGACTCAGGTGAGGTTGTAACTAGGGAGCCGACAATCTAAGAAATTGTGCAATAAAGCCATCCAGTCCATTTCAGTTTAACGGAAAATGCTACTGGCTAACTGAGGCTGTGCTTCCTTCTAAACACGAGGAAGTTTAGAAAGTCAGTTTACGTGTGTATTCAACATTGTTCAAAATTGAAGAACACTAATTCGTGTTAAGAAAGGTATGTTGTTGTTCTTTTAGCAAGCAGCGATGCATTCTTTTGCATTTCAATGTGGACCCATTTATAATGCTTAACGACACGTACTACTTCCGGAGTGCAGCCATTTGTATGTATGTAATGAAATAGATGGTTTTATCCTCAAACACATATCCGTAGTTTTTCTACGTTTGTAATGGTACGTACTTAAACATGGTGCCCTTCGTGAATACTCTTACCATGCACAAAAGATGAATCGCGTTTTGAGCTGTGCTAAGAATATGTATAGCACGAAACGTAATTGGGTAGACTTCCGATTATGTGCGAATGAAGTGGCTCCATTTATGGGGTTTTCTTAAAAATAAATCATATGTTATCTATTATTCATTATTTAATATTTACAAAATAAATCTTGTTATTGTTTACAGAACTTAGCTTATCAGCGTTGTAATTCAAACACAAATCGCAGAAAGTGTACGAAAATTATCGCCATATCAAGTAGTTACGTTAACGGGGCGAGGAAACAAGAAATAAAGGTTATTTCTATTAGACCGTTCGTTTCTAGGAAATCAAATCTCATTACCTTTTTAAAGATTACTACTTTGTCACATTAGAATTAAAGTTAAAATTTGCATTATTGTCACTATTTGATGTACTGAATATTGTAAGGTTTCCCGGTAAATTTGTTACCTTGGGCGAGGAATCCGTGTTTTTTCAGAGTAAAATTAAAATAAACAGCTTATTTTTTTATTTCTGGCGTTTGGTCTCCTAAGAATGAATATTAGAGTCCGATGCATCACGTTCAGAATCTGAATCTCTTGCTACCCTTCATAGCACCTAGCACTATTTATTATTTTTTTAATTTTGCTCCCCGCTCTGCAACTTTGCTCATCGCAGTAAGGTCAATTTTTATTCTGTCATACCAAGCACCAAGCAGGGTTTCATTATTTTCACAGAGAATATTACTGCCACCAGTCGGGCACAACTTCTAAAGGAGACACTATTAAGAATATGATTCTGAATTTGAGAGGTCTTCTATTGAAGCGGATGTGGTTTTTAATTTGTTTTTGTACAATTTTGCAAATGAAACGTCGGCTGTACATCGGAAACACAACAGGTTGGTAGGCTTGTTTGCATTTCTTAACATGGCTTTCCGTATGCCAATATCCGACATAATGTAAATAGTTCCGGACAGAAATATATGCAAACGTAAGCGTGCGAGCTTGCGAGTGGAATACTAAAAGACTTTCGTATGACTAATAGTGTTTTCTGTTTGGAAGGCATTTAACCCGCGGTTCGACTGATCCTCTTAAATTGCTTAAATTTAGAAGACATATCATTATCCCATAGAGTTTTATGTTGGATTGGATTGGTTTTACAGCGCATGCAATTACATTGCTGGTTTCCTTTATATCCTCAGCAGTGTTGCTCACTAGAAAAAAGAGGGGGTGACACAGATGAAGAGAACTCATCTCAAAATTAACAACCCGAGGTAAAAATCCAAAAGCCACGGTATTAGACACGCAGGGAATACTCAGAGTCCTGCAGAAACTTCATGCACCTATCAAATTAACAAATGATCTATCGAGTACTACGCTGAAAGCAGAGTTAAATAAACCAGCAACCTATTAATATCATTGGGTTCAAGAGATTTTAAGCTTTTGAAAATGTTATTCTCAGGGCAAAAGCAAGACTGCGCTCATAGTGAAGTGTTTCACGAGCAATCATGCGATCATGCTCCAACTGCGTAAACCAGCGAACAGTTTAAAATAAATTAAAAAAAATGTACAACTGTTTTTTCTACTGCTTAAATTCCAAGACATTGCGTGAAAATTATATCTTATTATATATAATTTAATAGAGAAAGAGGACACTTCTTATAGACACATATATAGTAACTTTTGTTGGTTTGATTCGGCTGATCTTTAAGTTTCATGCTGCAGCTTAGGTATAAAAAAAGCGAATTATAATCTACTCATCAGATGTAAACGAAGTGTTACACTACGTATAGTGCCTGTAACTTTCAGGAGAAATTTAAAAAATACCCTCAGAGGTTTCCGGAAATAGGATTCAAAGTCAGATATTTAATCACAGGAAGCCATACAATTGGGAATCACAGATTATAAAGAAAAACATAAACTCTTGAGTACTCAGAAGATTTCTTGAGATCGAAAACAAATGAGGCAGTTGTAAGTGTCGCTTGCGATCAAGCAATCAATAATCAATTTATCTTATTTTAATGTTGTGATAAACACGTGCTGACAGAAGTTACATTCCGCCATTTTGTTGTTTAACAAAGGACTGAACATTATTCACTACGAGAAACATTTTTAATCTTAGCTTTGAGGAACCATTGGTGTATGAACGCTTGGGGCACCTGGACTTAAAGAGTCAGCTGTTCGAGTTTTTCTGTTGGAAAAATTGTCTTACCACTTTGGTGTACGGGCAAGGTTGTATTCGCCTACTATCCGACGGCATTCCTGAGCTCAGGTATTTCACGTGCTTGAAGGGTAACTAATTTTTCTAGCGCATTCGTTATAGAGTACCGAAAGGACCAAGGCAGTATAGTGGGAGACAGTTGAGCTTCGGTCGTCGAGAAGAGAGGGTCCTAAATTTGGACACCGGTTTGACGTAAGGACCTGCGGTTATCGCAGGTTTCCAGCGTGGTGGACGGAAAGGAGGGTTCCTTTTAGCGCTTTAGCTAAAATGCTTGCCCCTTTGACCCCCTCATCTCCGTTCTCAATTTACAGCTGTGTTCAAGCGTTATCCCATATCAAGTTTCTGCTCCCCATCTCTATTCCTTTTGTTATATTATCTCTTCACGTGACTGTTTTGAAGGTCCACAAGATTATTGAATCCAAGCTCACCACCCTCGGTTCATAATCTACCACAGAAATTCAAGCCATTCCGTACGCCATTCGGCTCGTTCAGTCTAGGACATATTTTAGGTTTAACAACCTCATTACATCGTCAAATACAGGGTGCCAGATCGGATCCCCATTGTCCCCAGCCCTTGCAGAAATTTTGTTACAGACCCTGGAAGAGAGCGTCCAAGATTCAGCTCCGGTAAAACCGTTGTTGTATCTCCGATACGTTGACGACATTTTGTTTTTTGGACTGCCCCCTTTTTCAACTCAATAGTTTTATTACTGCCTTTTAGCCAAATATTCACTGTTGAACGTGAAAAGGATTTATTTTTACACCCTTCCTGGATTTTCTACTTCGACGGGACGCTGACACTAATGCACTATGGTATTTTGTATTCTCAAATCCGTCCTCTGAAACTACGTTGGTCTCCTTCAGTTCGTCTCACCCTAATAGTCAGGAATTTTCATTTTTACATTTTCTGATTCGAAGAGCCGTTACGCATTTTTCGTGACCACAACTACGTCATGCTGAATTTTGCAGTATCAGACAACTGGCTGCTCTGAATTGTTACCCTTCTTTAGAGGTTGACAGGCTATTTAATTGTTTATTGACTCCCTGTGGTTCAACCTTAGCTAGGGAACGCCGTTCCATTAGGTATGTCACTTCTTTACGGTATAGCCCATGTGTTAACAACATTTTGAAGAATATTTGTAAAAAACACGGAGTTGGTTTTGGCGTTAAGGCAAACAATATTGTGTCTATTGTCAAAACCGACATGGATACTACCTCTTTGGAATCTTCTTATGGGGTGTATTCCATTCCCCTAAAAGCCCTTGAACCAGGCGAAAGCGATTTGATTTATGTGGGCTCTACATCCTGCAATCTTGGTTGCAGCATTACTGAACATAAGTATAATGTGAAGTCGTATTCTGCTACTACAACTTTGTCAAGTTAATGCCTGAGCGGCACGCAGTTGCCGCTTTGGAACAATGCCAAGATCCTATGTGCACCTTGACTTAAATCGTGTTTGCTGATTGCGGAGAGACTTATGATACAAAAATTCAAACCCATATGCTGTAATGGCGATTACCCTTCGGTGATCCCCCTACCCTGGACGTTTTTGGTGGATGAGGAAGTGTGGCAATCTGAGCATTGATTATGATTAGGGTCAACTGCTTTTAATTTTGTGTCACCGTTTCTGGATTTTTGTGAATTCATTGGTCAGTCTATTCCATGCACTGGTTACGTCACGCTGTGTTTTTTTTTTGTATTTATACTCGTGGGTTTCTTGCCGTTGCGTCACAAGTGATTACATCAAATGACGATTTGGTACCCAATCCAAAAGATCATAGTATATTTTAATTTTTTTTAGCTAGTAAAATTTTATCGTGCATAAGACGGCTTTTTGTCTAATAGATTGCTTTCAATAGACTTGTATTTCTACTTATCTACATGCATAATAGACTTAAATCTGGGGAACATTCAAAATAATCCAAGGCGTTCAGTAATATAATATTATTATTTTTTATTTTAATAAAAAACAAATTGCTTAGTAAACAAAATTCTAAATGCACCAACATCTAAATTGTTGATTTTCAAAAGTTTAGATGTCCCTGTGTCAGTTTTGCAGGGAAAATACTCGAAGAGGTTTTTCAAAATTACTTGACTACCTTAAGAATGTCATAAATAAGTGGTAAGTTTGCATGGTTGCATGAGTTATATAAAATTTATGTTTCGAATGTAATACTGCTAACTTTTAAATTTAAATTTTAAAATGATCAGCCGTCAGAACATGGTCTTCATTGAGGATCACCGTTCAGTAATAATTGATAAAACATTGTTGTTTGAAACAAAGATTTCTACGAGGGCTACACTGAAATTAATAAGAAGCAATATTTTAACAATTTGAAGTTCTATTTATTTAAAATTAAAAAAAAACTTAATTTACATATCCTAATATATTTTTTACAAAATCCCTATTTCTTTGGAACATTTTCAACAGTTTAGATGCCCTTGAGGGAGAAATCCGTTCCAGTTGCCCAAAGACATTGACGTACGGTTTGTTGCAGGGTTTCCGTACTATGGTAGTGTAGGGCGCGGTTGTGGTCGTTCAGATATCCAAACATTAGGTGTAGATATAAGTTTTAAAGCGTTTCTTTTGTGACGTATACAGCTAATTTACATATCCGCCATTCCCTGGCGTTGTTGTCATGTGACCGTATTTTCAACAGTTTAGATGCCCTTGAGGGAGAAGTCCGTTCCAGTTGCCCAAAGACATCGACGTACGGTTTGTTGCAGGGTTTCCGTACTATGGTAGTGTAGGGCGCGGTTGTGGTCGTTCAGATATCCAAACATTAGGTGTAGATATAAGTTTTAAAGCGTTTCTTTGGTGACGTATTCAGCTAATTTACATATCCGCCATTCCCTGGCGTTGTTGTCATGTGACCGTAGCTGGTCCACAGTATAAAAGGTGATACAGAAGTTTGCCCAACAGACAACCGCACTTGTACATCGTTAGGTGAAAGATTGAAAGCGATACTGCATTTATTCAACACCGTATTCGTTACGAATATCATCAAGCAGAACGTTCTGCAAAAGCATGTGCATCGATCTCCTCTGTTCTGGGGGAGAATATTGTATTAAAAAGCACGTGTGAGTTTTGGTTTAGACGGTTTAAAGCAGGTGCTTTTGATGTTAGCAATCGAGAACATAGCGGCTCCCCGTAGAAGGTTGCACATGAGGAAATGCAAGCATTGCTGGATGAAGATTCGTCTCAAACACAAACAATCTAGCTAAACAACTTGGAGTCATTCAACAAGGCATTCCCAATTGTTTACACGCAGTGAGTAAAATTCAGAAAAAAGGATAATGGGTGCCACATGATCTGAGCCAGAAGAACAAGAATGTGCGTGTTGTGAAATATTTGAATCTGTTTAATAAACAACATAGAAAGTTTTTCCTAATGAAACTCTTTACGGGTGATGAAAGGTGGATATTGTACGACAATCCCATACGCAAAATAACGCTGAGTAGACGTCGTTGAAGCAACGACATCGACACCGAAGCGCACTATTCACTACAAGAAATTTCTGCTGTGTATCTGGTGGCATATGAAGGGTGTGCTCTAGTATGAACCATTGGAACACGGTCAAACTGTTACTGCTGATCGCCACAACAAACAGTTGCTGCGATTGGACCAGGATATCTGTCGTAAACGTCAATTCACAGGCAAAGAATTGCGTATCGTGAAATTACAGAATGACAACGCTAGACCGCATGCCGCGGAATCGGTGAAGGAACCGTTATTGACGCTTGGCTGGGATGTTTTGGAGGCCACGGCGTATAGTCCCGACATTGCCCCTTCAGACTATAATTTGTTCCGATCCATGCAACATTTTTTGTCTGCTGTATGGTTCCGGACATATGTCGAATTGAAAAACTGGGTTGACCACATCATAGTTTCGCACGACGAAGTATTCTTCATCGCTAGAATCCTTCAGCTGCCCGACCGATGGCGGAAGGTGATGGACAATGACGGCGCATATTTTGTTTCCTAAAGGTATTGTTGTTTTCTCTCAAATTACATGTTGCGTTGCCTTAAAACCCTTTAAAACTTATTAGTACACCTAATAGTTAGTAGACGGTTGTAGGCACATATGGACTGTAAGCATTGTGAGGTAAACGTTTCCATCCGGATTTCTGTATTTTGTTCGAGGACACATGGGAAGAGTAGGGCCTTGCTTTGTCGTGCTGAAAATCGTTTATCACGCAATAAAAGGCGAGTCTTTTCTAATGTTTTTGACATAACGAGCTGCATTTACGATTTTACCAAACGTTAAAAAATCAACCCAAGGGCACCCATTTGCGTCACAAAAGACAGTTCCCACAACTTTTGCAGCTAACGGAAGTGGCATAGGCTTCTTCGTGCTTGGTGTATGGTAATGATGCCGTCACATGCTCTGGCGTGTTGTTTTGGGTTAGAAATAATGGAACCAAATTACTTGGCCTGCCGTAATACTTTGCGAAAGTTCAGTCCCTTCATTTCGATACCGCTCCAACTATTGTGACGAGATATTTTTGCAATGACCTTTGTGTTGTTCTGTCAGTAAGCGTTGGACTTGTGGGCATATATTTTGCGATACTTCTAGATACTAATCATTACCTGAAATGCAGGTTGTTCTATGCCCAATTTCGCCGCAATTTCCTTCACTGTCACACGTATCTCATCGCGAATTAAGCATCACCCCTTTTCCTCTTTCGTTCCGTACATTCTGTTCGGTGACGCCAGATCACCAATTTTTAAAGATTGCTTCGCAGTCATTGACGATCAGACTGATCGTCAATGACTATGAAGCTATCTTCAAAATGTTTCACCCAACTTCTCACAGAACTGGCAATCGTACACGGATTTTCGTACGAACACTGAAGCCTATGGTGAGTATGAGCAGCCGGAATTTAATCTTTCACAACGAACTGAATGCTGCCGGAACCATGTGTCACTGTCGACCATACTTTTTCGCGTCTGTTTGGTCACATGGCTGACGCTGGTTATGTCATTTATATTCATGACCATAACGAGAAACGATACTACCTGTCCAAAAACTATTTTTCTCCCATTGAGCAGTCTTCCTGTGTAATGTAGTTTTGCTCATTACTAGCAGTATGACTCACGTTACTTATGTCGAAGTTTTAGTATCGTGGGTAAGAAAAAGGAATTTAGCAAATTTCTGCGCAATAATATAATTTAATGCACATGATACAACATTCAACAACATGCATAGCTGCAGAACAAGAAAAAAATGACATTTTGCAGGTAGAGATTCTCGAGTAGGGCATGTTGTTCCTTCGTATGACTCAGACCGCTGCACACCTGCGTGGCATTGAATTGATATGGTTATGGTGAAGTATTTTGTGATATCTTCGCCATTCCTCAATGACTGCAGTCCTCATCTCACGAAATCTCAACGGCTATCCCTGTAGAGCTGCAATACGTCTGCTAAATGCTCTCCTGGAATGAAAAAATTCAATTTCAGTCATGGAACATTGTTCGATATTATATACGCTTGATGCCTTATTCTCAAAGTATGCTGTTTTCTGATCGAGCTCTATGAGTTTCAGCGTTATCGTTAGCGAAAAATAAATCGTTCACGTCTGCAATAGGTCTGATAATCTTATCTCTAAATCCCTTGGTCGTCAGTCTGCCGTTTTAGATGACGTATAGGTCCGTACCTCCTGTGGTACATATGTCTGCCCAAACCATCAATCCAAATATTTGTCGAATTGACTACTTCAAGGAACGAAATACCGCTATAAACTCGGCTGAATACGGAAGCTTCGGGAATATCTGCCTTTTTATCCCTATCTGTGATTAATGAATTTTGACATCACAGATGCTTATTTCCATAAGGACACATGATTCGGCTGTCTAGGTCAACCTCGACTTGCAATTTCTACGTTTCGGTATGCTTCACACGATCAGATTATATAATGTTGGCAAAGTCACATGATCTCCTAAATATTTTGAGCAGGGTATGTTGAACCCATTTTTCCCTATTGCTCCCACCGTGAAAACAATGGTAACAACTGAGCATTTCTGGTTATTGTGAGAGCATATATGGTAATAGAGTGGTTTATTTGATTAGATTCAAATAAGGAAGCAAAAGTTTTAAACATTTTTACAACACATACATTTTATTAGGGGATTTCTATTCAATCTGATTATAGATTTCACTTATAATACAGTACACCCAGTTTTAAATAATCATTCAGTAACATGTCGTAAATTTGAAGTAAAGTAAAAATATCTAGTGAATCTCATCTTAGGTGTTCAGATATAAATGAATATTTACCTAACTCTTGATCGCAATACCAAAAAAATGGTTAAATTAAGATATTATGAATGGAAAAACAGAAAGCATAATGTATTTATTATCAAACTGAAAAAAAAATTCGTTAAACGTTAAAATCACTTTTACCAATACAAAGTAACTTATCATATTGTTACTTTCCAGTACATTCACATGTTACCATAAATTTGAATATACTACATTGTCAACAATCATTCACAGACTGGCCTCGTAATACCTTCTCTTAGGGGTTAAAATTTATATTTTTTATGAGAACGTTGATGAAGAAAAATGAACTTTTCCAAACTGGTAGGTAATAAGAGACTATTGAAACCATTGCACTGTTGATTTGCGTTGGCATGATTTGATTTTAGGGTTTGTTCATGCATTTAGAAATCGGAAAATTCATTATAAAAGAAACATTATGCTTCTTTTTTCTTTAACAGGACATACCAATATGCCAGGTCTTTTACAATATGCCTCCGCAATATTTTAACATATATCAGCGTTTGATATCAAAAATCGCTGACTCTCTTTTGAAATTAGAACATATTGCGATAGCAATAAATCTAAGCCTCAAACATTTTTAATTCGGTTTCTTGAAAACAAAATTGTTTGATGCTTCTCCGCATTTTTGATCGCTGAAAGAAACTTCAGATTTTTTTCTATTACTGGTTTAGTTGTAATTCAAACTGTGCGTAGTTGCAATGAAACTGGGCGAATTCGCAGTTTAGGGTTTCAGTAAATCGCTCGCTCCCTTCGTCATCTTCATGATTACACATTCTTTGAAAGCCTACAAATATCAGAACATTTTAGAACTGTGTGATAACCAATTTGAATGGAATCAACTCTGAACATAGAAATGCATACCTTAGTTATAAATAGCAAATTTATTACTGAATATATGTCATCTTTTTTTATTACATGCTAAAAACATCATTTTACGACTAAAAGCCTATTGCAAAAATATAAGGCGACAAATTCACTTGGGTTCCTAGTTAATCACCCATAAAAGTGCAACAATGTTTTCGTCTAGCTTCATCGGAACGCATAACCAACAGCGAATGATCACATGGAACGACTCCGCAGAGCAAAACATTTTCATCTGAGCATTATCTTCCTCATCCATTTCTTTGCTATTTGGAAGGTTGAGTACGAGTATTCAATACTAGGCGATGTTTAGTGGCTTAGGGTTTAAGCAGTCGTTCACGTAAAGCCAGCAGGTTCTGTAGGTGAAGACCTTCAGAAAATCTGTTTCCCATAAAAGCTGTGTAAGATGCTCCCTAAAAGCTGTGCAAGATAGCAATCTTCCATTGTACTTTTTTGGGGGATAGCAGAAATTAATCAATCACATTTGGTGAAAATCCTCTAAATACGTGACGTCAGTGTATAAACAAAGACATCGCTCTTTCCACGTATACATGTGCGTACATTTTTACCGGTACAAAATGAATAGACAGAAATATATTTTTTTCTTACGGAGAAAAAATTGTGTGTACTATATTTTGAAAGTAAAGATTTTATAATTTGCTTTTGAAACCTATTTGTTTGGAAGAGACGTTTTCAAATGCATAAAGGAACATGGCGGTACAATTTGCAGTATATTCATTAAATAAAGATTTATATTTACAGATAAATGATTTGAATTTTTTACGTATTGTGTGTTATGTTGTTGAAAAGGAACTTCTGGGTTCCCAACATTTTGACCAGATATGATTGTATGGCGCACCTACTTGCTTATACAATCATTTCAAGAAATACGCCCAGTTTGATACGGCTGTACAGAAATTAATTCAGTTGTTTTTGATTTAGAGAAGAGCTCTTATTTATGTATTGTAATAATTAATCAGGATGCAATGATCTCTGCCGCTTTTTACCCATAATGTGTCATTATATCCAAGAAGGCCGCCCCGGTGGCTCAGTGGTCTAAGCGATGGCTTCTAAACATTTTTCCGAAAGGGGTCCGGGTTCGAATCCCGGGAAGGAATGGATGTTGTGGTTGTCTTAAGGTACTGGCTCTCTTCCTTCCCTGGAACCATTGACCCTATATTAAGGAAGGGCGACTACTTATAGCCCATTTGAGTTGTTCACGGTGGTCGTTAAACTTCCAATGAAAAAAATATCCAAGAAGGATATGCGAAAAATTTCTGAACGGGAATTGACGGCAATTATTAAAAGTGCCTCTACTGGAAGTATGTCTGTTATTCCTCACAGTTACAGAAGGTTCAGAAGTTTCTCTTCAAGGTTTCTCAGCAATCCTCCTAAAGTCGGTGGGAAGAATTCGGATTATGCCTTTACGTCGATGTAGTTATACAAAAGAAGAACTACATGGAAGAAAACAGGTATTGAAACTCCTTGTCCCGATAATCTAAATATTATTTATCTTCCACTACAACTTTGTTACTAACACTCGCTCTGGTATGGTGGAAAGCTTTACAATTTAACCTTTAATGGAAAGCCTACAATTTTAACCTCTGATGGAAAGCCTTACAATTTAACCTCTAATATTTAACCTCTAATAAATTTCTTATACCAAATATTTACTTATACCACACATTTAAAAATAACATACCTGTTACGCATGGAATATTGATCCGACATTGGCCTTCTGATTTGTGTAATTAGCGAAGAGGGGATAGCTAAATTAATGTTGTAAACCAAGGGTTGTAGAGGAAATAATACCCGTTATGAAATAAAAACAAAAGAAACCGACGTTATAATAGGTTTTGTATGTTCACTAACACTTCATATTATCACTCATTTTCCTTCATAATCACCGGCGGTGTTTAGATATTTGTCATATCTAGTGATCACTTTTTGAATACCTGCATCGTGTATCACTTTCGCGAGTCCCTGCAACCACTGTGGCACTCGGTCTTTCAAGTCATCGTCGTTAGCGAAGCGCCGTCCTCCCAAGAAGTACTTAAGTTTGGTTAACAAAGGGAAATCACTCGGCACCAAGTCCGGAATCTAGGGCGGATGATCCATAACATTCGATTTGAAACTCTGAAGTAGGTGTTAGGTCCAACGGTCTACATGATGTCTCGCATTGTAGTAAAGAAACACCACACCCTTAGACAGCATGCCGCGCTTTTTGTTTTGCATGACCTTACGCAACTTCTTCAGTGTTTCATAATAGGCGTCGGGGTTGATGGTTGTGCCTCGGGGCATGAACTCAATCAACAAGAGACCTATACCGTCCCAAAACACTATAACCATGACCTTCAATTTCGAAAGCGTTTGCTTATACTTGCATGGATTTGTCGGGAACCAGGAATGGTGCCAAGCATGCGAATGGCTTTTGTCCTACAGCATTAAATGACTAATACACTATTCATCTACATTCACTATGTGGTCAAGAAATTTATCGCTCGTTTGTACGTAACGGGTCAAAAACTCAAAACTGCACCAATACGGTTCTCTTTTTGGTCATCGAAAAACATTGTAGGTATCCACGGCTGACACTTTTTCCGTTACGATTTTATGGAGCAGTGCGCGAAACACTTCAGGGAAACGGCCATGAAATTCATCGAGTTAGATGCGACGCTCGTGTTTGATGTCATCATCGGCATGTTTCTTAATTTCCGCTGTAACGAGTGGTGGGCTCCCGGAGCGATTTTCATCACACACATTTGTTTCCCCGCATTAAGCGTCCGTACCCACAGCCGTACCGATGATTCGTTCATCAGCCCTCCTTGGAAAACATACATAATCCGATGATGAATGCCTTTCCGACGCACGTTTTCAGCATTAAAAAAGTGAATCACAGAACGCACTTCATACTCCGCGGGATTTTCAGTTTTCTTCGTCATTTCAAACAAGCACAACAAAAGTTTCAATCACTACATTAGCACATAAATTTCCGCGAGCCACGACAACGTCTGTTTAAAGATGGGCGAACCCTTAGTCAGATGTTCGCGAGAGAGTGCGGGGAGGTGGACGCATCGCGGTCCTTTATTCGCCAACTGGTATGGCCTTTCGGTCTGTATGCGCAACGGGTAATACTTTGTTTTGTGTATTTTTAGCAAAATCTGAGTTTCTGAAAACCAGAATGAAAAATCCTTCCAAAAAATCCGATTAAAAATAACTTTTTCTGCACGATATTTCTAAGTAATAAAATTTCTGTGCCTACTTATTTCTGAAAACAATGCAGAATTTCGCTGAAAGAGAACGCAAGTATTTAACATGTTAATACCAATATGTATGCTTCGAAATGTCCAATTTTAAAAATGTATTTCTTCCCAGAAAACCATTTACATTGTGGAAAACTTAAGGTTTGTAGTTGTGGAGTTTTCTGTAGTTTACAGTTCTGTCGCTAGGTGGTGTTTGTGCACTTGTATTTACAGTTGTATCTCCCCTTCGAAAATTTGTATTGAGAGTTTTCTTTACTGTCTGTCATATACTACATTAAAGATGGGAACAATATCCTCTTTAAGTAATTCATAGGTTTCCCCCTAGCGACGTTAAAGTCGAAACAGTTTTCTATCTATCGGTGCTTCCGGGATAAGTATTTGAAAATTTCATTTTCCTTTCCACAGCTTTTTCCATCAAATATACCTTTTTCGACGATTTTCAACTTTTCTATTACACAAAATGTTTTTTGCTAACGAAGATTTATATCATATTTCCTTGTAAATTTCTTCTCTTATCTGTTAAATTTGAAACTTTCAGTGTGTCTGACACCTTCCTTCAGCTATGAGAACAATTTTGTGTACAATTTGTTAATATTCGTGACATACTTGGTATCTATTGGTGGAACTAAGATGCTGTTTCTGGACGTTTTACCAACTGTAGGAATCAGGTTGATTTACAAGATTCGAAGGCATATGCGTGCCCCTCCAATCCAGTGGCTCAGTGGTGTAAACGCTAGTTTGTGAGCATACGTCCGTGATGAGTCCGGGTCGAATCCCGGTGAGGCATGGATGTCGTTTGTCTTAAGGCACTGGCTCTTTCCCTTCCCTGGAACCAGTATTCCTAAATCAGGAAAGGGCTACTAATTATAGCCCAATAAGCTGCCCGCGGTGGTCGCTAAACCTCCAATAGAAAAAGAAAATATGTGTGAGCACCTTGACACATCTGACTGTGTTTCCTAGGTTACTGTTACATACACAACTTATATGTGGACACCTTAGGATTCCAGCATCAACGTTTGCTAGCGAAGGAAGTTATCTGCCTAGCCCGTGATATAAACCATGAGACTTCACTTCATCTACAGGTGTATTTCAAATTTCCTTGGATTAGGATACTAATATTTGAAGTATGCCAGATTTGAACACAAACTGAACAAATATTTTAAGTTCTGAATTATCGTCAATTATTTCGTTGGCTTGAGTTCTAGCATAAGAAATGTCTGTGATGGTTGCGCCTTGAAAAACAATCGATCAGTTTTCCATTTGGTTTATATATATATTTACACTGTGAAAGGAAGTGTGTGTAAAGACGGTGTAGTATCAACAATTACTGCAAATCCAATCTTACTACTTGGTTGGCAATATAAGCTCATTTTTTATTTTTTCTATTGAAGGTTTAACGACCACCATGAGCCACTAAATGAGCTATAAGCAGTCGCCCGTGCCTAATTTAATGCTACTGGGAAGGGAGAGAGCCAGTGCCGTAAGACAAATACAACATCCATGCCTCACCGTGATTCGAATCTGGATCCCTTTCGAACGAATGATCAGAAGCTATCGTTTAGACCACTGTGCCACTGGGAAGGCAGCTCATTTCTAGAATGTTCCTTGTTGAGCCGATAAGACAGCATGGGTTTAAAATCGAAAAACTCCTTTTTCCCTATCTTGAAAATAAAGAAGGAATAATTCAATCTATGCAACATTTTTACATGGCTTTGCAAATGGTCATAGAAACTGTCACCAAAATGCGCATATTAGAAAGTTTACACAGATAACGCTATCTATAAAATAGTATGTTTTGTTTTAAATTATATTTCCCTACTCATTATGTAGGGGACCAATAACATCGAAAGCCACAGGCTCGCCTTGATCATTTTGAATAAAATCTCGCGCCTCTAAGTTGCTGGAGAGATAGTAAGCACACAATCTAGCGAATCATTCGGAATTTCTTTATATGTTCCTTTAAAAACGGGTTGGCCGAACCGGTGGCGTAGTAGTCTAAGCGAAGGCCTCTGATCATTACTTCCGAAAGGTATCCGGGTTCGAACCTCGGTGAGGTATGAAAGGTGTGTTTGTCTTATGACACTGACTTTCTCCTTTTCCTGAAACCAATGACCCTAAATTAGGGACGGGCGACTGCTTATAGCCCATTGAGTTGCTCACGGTCGTTGTTAAACCTCCAATTAAAAAAAGAGCGTTGAGTCATTAAGGTGGTGTTTTAAAGATGCATCAAGTTCTGCTGAAAAATTAACCTCTAGAAACGCCGGAATATAAGGACAATCCACTCCCGTTACGAGCGCTAAGTGCTACTGCAAACGCTTCCCAAAAGTTTTGACAATTAATTTATTATTAAAGAATATAACGATTCCTTGTTGCTTTCTCATTATGCCTTTTAATATTCAGATGTCGGACGCTGTCAAGTTGTTGGAGATATCTATCTTTCCTAAAAGTTTAAACACTAGAGTAAAGTTTAAAAGTGATTGTGCGCATTCATGCTTTTTTAATTTGTGAGTCAGGTCAGACAAATCAGTGATGCCAAAATTCACTCAATTGGATTCACTACTCTGATTTGCAAACAGCAAGAAGGGAAATAAATATTGGCGGTTGGTTACTTTTCTTCCACAAGTTCTTTTTTTTTTCATAAATATTCCGCTTAAACTCTATTTCAAAATCTATATTTTTTGAATTAGTTATTTGCACTATGTTAACCTAAGGCGTTGGTTTGCAACTCCGTCTTATTTCCATTTTTGTTTCCAACGACAAGCTAGATAATACCAGTTCTTTTAGTTCTGAAACTGTTAATTTACTCAAAGCAATGATATCTTTTTTTTCTACTGCTATGTAATTAAATTAATCCGTCGCACATATATAAAATCCGATAATTCAAAATTTAGTAGGTCAGCAAGGCTCAACGTACCACAAAGCAGAGGCAGAGGGAAAACGCCTCGGTTCATCACAAACGACATTCAACTTCAACTGTGCACATCTGATCTATACACCCGCAGCAGCTTATAAAAAGTGAAACCGCATCATCTAGTCCACAGTCTCTGCTGAGACAACGCACACAGTTTCTGAATCGTAGGTGCGATCAAATTTCATAGACACTTAGATTAACACCCAGAGAAAATTAGTTTTTTTTTTAATCCGCGTGTTAGTTTTTTTTTTCACCTCAACAGACAACAAATATTTCTTTCTACCTCCGCGTGTAAGTATAAAAATGTTATACAATTCGGCTTCTGAATTTTAATTTTTGATTCAGGTTCACGTGATTGGGAGCTCAGTCTTTGTTTTAAAGTACAGGCTGCTGTATGTCTAACATTAAAAAACGTTTCTTTTCTTTTTTGAGAACGTTGACAAATTCCTAAAATGGAAGAGAATAATAAAATAAAATCATCCTTTTGCGATAAAACCATGTGCTAACTTGTGATAAGACTATTTCTCCTGCCGAAGACAACCGTATTCAAAAGCAATATGTGTTCACTTAATTGCAGATTTTATGCCCCGGGCTTCCCGAAACTATGGTTTTTGTAAGGTGACACACGCCTATGAACTAACATGCGTGTGTCACCTTTTTTGCTCTGCTACCAAAGTTATTATTCACCCACACGGTGTTTATCTGTTAAACTCCACCATGACACACTTCAAGATTGCTGTAAATGGATAACTATAGATTTGGCCTGATTTACTTTAATATAGTTGTATTTAAGCATTTTACCGTATACTATGAGAAACTTTGTGAAATCCCAATTTTCGATCACAAGATTTCGGGTTGCGTGGAAACGAGACTAAATACTAATAACAGAGCAATAAAATTAGATTTCTCAATTTATTTCCGTACTGTTAGTTATATAATTTTATTATATTATACAAACATAAATGGGCGGTAGCATTTAAGTATAATTAGTTGGGGTGCGATTCCGTCATTTGAGATTTTCGTTCTACTGATGAAAAGAGAAACTTAACAAGTATTCAATACTATAAATCTATCACTCCTGTTGGGATCAGTGGTGAAAGATGACGGAAAAGTAGGGAACGGCGTACCTTCGAGAAATTGTTAAGGGAAGCGGAGTTCGCCTATATAGTAGTGACAAAAGTACAACATATTAAAAAAATGCACTACTGAACTATGCTGAGGAAATTTCCGCTGGCAGTTTATTTATATCTGTGAATAATATTTGTAATTTGTGTAAGATTTTTACGTTGGAAAATTTTGTCCTTGAATTTGCAGTTACCAGAGCTTTTGACCCGAGACACTAAGTTTTGTCTTCGAACCCTTAGCTAGAGGCCCGTAGCCAACGGCATGTTCCCAATTCGACTGTTTTGCTTTAGCATCATTTAATATTTTATCCCGCAGGGTGGAATGTTGAACCAGTAACAATGTTTCAGTCTTGATTTAAAACCAGACAAATAGAATATACTATCCTTGGCTTCAATATACAAGACTCAAATTCTTTCACATAACAATTGGGTACATAAGAGCTGACCAAGACCAAGCTGGATTCAGGAAGAGACGGCATGCTCTAATTATTTAAAGTAGTGTCTAACAGCAGAGCGCTTTCTTTTGTAACATAAGAAATAGACACTCTATGAGGTGTTCGTCACTAAGTTTAAATTACCGTCGATTGAAGTTTGGTCCTTTTGATACTGCATAACGTCTAAAGGCTGAATAGGTTCACCTATTGATACATGGTCTGTATCGAACTACAAATGGTTTATCTTTCGTCATTAAAAGATAGAGACTCAACGTTGTTCATCGTACATTTACGTGAGAAAAACACATGTAATACTAATGATGTCAACCCATGTTATTTTCAAAAACCATTGTTTCTAACATGTTCTAATTATTTGCATTTTGTGTCTCCATTGCCTCTAAAATACCTACCTCTTGAAAGGGAAAGCTGGCGAATCTTTATGCGATTACACAACGAAAGAAAGGGTTTTTCAACGGTATAAGCGTTCCTTGAGTAACTGTACGTTCTTATTCTGGGGTTTTCTTTAAACAGGTGTAAAACGTTGAGATACCTACACAAATTATTGTACGATCATGAACCAAAGAGTCGGCGTAGGACGCCTGTAGTGTAAAAGATAGTTGAATTTTGCATAATTAACCCTGCTTTTTAATACAACATCTTTCCCAACGAGTTATGCGATAAACATTTGTTCCATGTTTTACCACTTTCAGACTTCAGCATATTTCTTTGACATGTTACGTCCTTGCTTCCACAGCACTCTCCAAACTAAAAATCTTGGCGAGCTGGTTTTATAAAGGAATAGCAGAAATTTATGGATTTACTATATATATATATAAAGAGAGAGAGAGAGAAATTTACTATATATATATATATCAGGTGATGCGTAACATCACAGCCTCTCCTTGACAAATGTCAACCCCGCCTTCTCGTGGTACATCCTGTTACCACTAAAGGGGCTCTTACGACCGCCAATAGCGGTATAACTATACCATCGGGATTAGAGGAAATTATATCCCACACTCACCAACCCGCTTGGCCAGCGTGGTGAGTTATGGCCAAACCCCTCCAAAATGATTTCACAACTTAAATCTTGGCACTCAGTCTCCGGCAGCTGGAATGTACCTGACCAAGGCAGCGGCCAGTGCGACATGAAGGCAGAGGGTGCTAAGAATCCCCGGAGGACCGGACTAGGCTGCCATCTGATGCTGACCTTGGCTACGTACAACGGACGCTCCCTATCTTCTGATTCAAGGCTTCTTGAATTGGAAGAGGAACTACAAAGGATCAAGTGGGACATCGTGGGGCTAAGTGAGGTAAGGAGAAAAGGAGAAGATCTCATCGAACTGAAAAGTGGACATCTCTTCTACTATCGTGGGACAGATACTGGCAGAACTAGTGGTGTTGGATTTATAATAAACAAGAAACTGAAGGATAAAGTTGTAGAAGTTGATAGTTCCTCTGACAGAGCTGCACGACTTGTTATCCAACTCTCGAAAAGATACCAGGCTCAGATTATTCAAACTTATGCACCCACCACAAGTCATCCTGAAGAAGAAATTGAAGAATTTTATGAGGAAATTTGTCATCTAAATAATAAAGGTAAGCAGCACTTGAAGATAATTATGGGAGATTTCAATGCAAAAATAGGGCAACGGCAACAGAATGAAACTTCAGTAGGTAAATTCGGTCACGGCAACAGAAACCAGCGTGGAAATACTCTCGTTGAGTTTGCAGAGGCAGAAGGGTTTTTCATCTTGAACTCCTTCTTCAAGAAAAAGCCACACAGGAAATGGACATGGAGACATCCAAATGGGACGACAAGTGAAATTGATTTTATTATGTGTAACAAAAAATTCGTCATAGAAGACTGCAGTGTGCTAAACAAGTTCAACACAGGTAGTGACCATAGATTGGTGAGATGTAAGATGCACCTCAACACCAAACTTGAACGTGGCAAGCTCATAAGACAAACAAAATCTATTGACATAACCAACCTTAAAAAACACCATAATACTTTCAAGTTGGAACTGAAGAACAGGTTCTCTGCTTTAGAAAGCCTAACATCGGAAGAAGTGGACATCTCTGAAGTTAACAGAAAAGTAACCAAAGCTCTTATGGAAACAGCAACAAAATTTGCTGGGTCTAAGAACAAGTTGCATGTAAACAAATTATCAGGAAAAACGAAAATGTTGATGCAAAAAAGAAGAGAGATGAGGACAACTAAAGAAGATGTGACTTCCAAAGTGGAATATATAGAGCTATGCAAGACAGTAAGAAAAAGTATCACTGAAGTCGTAAGAAAATTCAACTGTGAACTAGTGAGGAAAGCAATTGAAAACAACCAAAGCCTAAAGATAGGAAAGGGACATCTCAGTAAGGGAAGAAAACAGATTATGGCACTGAGAAAAGAAGATGGTTCTGTAACAAGAAATAGAGGCGAAATTTTGACAAGAGTGAAAGATTTCTACTCCAAATTATATGAAAGGGATGATACATGCACTCCAGACATCATGAAAGATACCAGTACCAGAGTTCCTCCAGTCCTTCCAGCAGAAGTTGCACATGCAATCAAGAACATGAAGCGGGGAAAAGCTCCAGGAGAAGATGGAATTACTGTAGACATCATACAAGAAGAAAGTGGAGAAATTGAAACAGTACTCGCCCAAATTTTCACTCGATGCCTTAATGAAGGAAAGATTCCTGAGGATTGGAACACCGCTGCAATGATCCTGCTACATAAGAAAGGTGACATTGAGGATCTCGGAAACTACAGACCTATCAGCCTCCTATCAGTAGTTTATAAAATCTTCACTAAAGTTCTTTCACACCGCTTGAAGGTAACACTGGACATGGCTCAACCGAGAGAACAAGCTGGATTCAGGAGTGGCTACAGCACAATAGATCATATCCACGTACTGAGAGAACTAATTGAAAGAGCGAGGGAATATGAACTTCCATTGTGCATGGCTTTTATCGACTATGAAAAAGCTTTTGATTCGGTGAAACCATCAGCAGTTACAATGGCTCTGAAAACCTGCGGTATTGAAGATGCATACATTAATATTATTAATAACATCTATGAAAATGCAAGTGCAAAGATTCGGCTGTTTGAAAATACAACACACATAAAAATTGGAAAGGGAATGAGACAAGGTGACACCATATCTCCGAAGCTCTTTATTGCCACATTGGAGGGTGTTTTTCAGTCGCTGAGCTGGGAAAACAAAGGGATAAAGATTAATGGAGATTATCTAACCCACCTTCCTTTTGCTGATGACGTAGTCATTTTTGCAATTACCCCATCAGAGCTGCAGAGTATGATCCAGGAACTTGCTGACAAGAGTAAAGAAGTGGGATTAAAAATGAACTTTCAGAAGACAAAAGTGATGTTCAATGCTTTTACAAGAAATGAAGATTTATTGATTGATGGAGAAAAGCTGGAGATAACAGACAGGTACGTTTATCTTGGACAGCAGATATCAGGTGAGGGTCACATTGATGAAGAAATTAATCGGCGTACAAAACTTGCCTAGAGGGCTTTTGGAAGAAACAGCATAATTTTCAAGAGCAATATGCCATTATGTCTTAAAAGAAAAGTGTTTGATCAATGCATCCTTCCAGTGCTTACGTATGGTGCAGAGACGTGGACCTTAACTAAAAGTGATATACGAAGACTGCAGGCAACTCGAAGCAGCATGGAGAGGTGCATGCTTCGTGTAACCAGGAGAGATAAGAAGAGGAACTCGTGGATCCGAAAAATGACAAGAGTGGAAGACATCATGATCAGAGTTAAATCCCTGAAATGGCAATGGGCTGGACATACTGCCAGAAGGACAGATCATCGATGGACAGCCGAAATTTTAGATTGGATTCCAAGATACAGGAAAAGACCCAGAAGAAGACCACATGGGAGATGGGTGGATGAAATTCGAAAGTATGCAGGGGTGACATGGAGGAGACTGGCACAAGACAGACCGTTGTGGAGGAAACTTGGGGAGACCTTCGTCCAGCAGTGGATTGATAATGGTTGACAATGATGATGATGATACATTTTTTTAAAAATTGAAGGTGAACAAATTATCAGGAAAAACCAAAATGTTGCAGAAAAGAAGAGAGAGAGGAGGACAACTAAAGAAGATACGACTTTCAAATTGGAATATATAGAGCTATGCAAGACAGTACGAAAAAGTATCACTGAAGACATAAAGAAATTCAATTGTGAACTAGTGAGGAAAGCAATTGGAAACAACAAAAGCCTAAAGAGAGCAAAGGGACATATCAATAAGAGAAGAAAACAGATTATGGCACTGAGAAAAGAAGATACTTCTGTAACAAGAAATAAAGGCGAAATTTTGATAAGAGTGAAAGATTTCTACTCGAAATTATATGTATGAAAGGGATGATACATGTACTCCAGACATCATGAAAGTTACCCGTACCAGAGTTCTACCAGCCCTCAGAGCAGAAGTTGCACATGCAATCAAGAACATGAAGCGGGAAAAAGCTCCAGGAGAAGATGGAATTACTTCAGACATCATACAAGAAGCAAGTGCCGAAATTGAAACAGTACTCGCCTAAGTTTTCACTCGATACCTTAATCAAGGGAAGACTCCTGAGAATTGGAACAATGCTACAATAATCCTGCTTCATAAAAAAGGTGACATTGAGAATATCAGGAACTACAGACCTATCAGCCTCCTATCAGTGGTTTATAAAATCTTCACTAAAAAGCACTTTCACACCGCTTCAAGGTAACACTGGACATGGCTCAACCGAGAGAACAAGCTGGATTACTACATCACTGTAGATCATAACCACGTACTGATCGAACTAATTGAAAGAGTGAGGGAATATGAACTTCCGATGCGCATGAATTTTATCGACTATGAAAAGGCCTTTGATTCGGTGAAATCATCAGCAGTTACAATGGCTTTAAAATCCTGCGATATTGAAGATGCATACTTAATATTATTAATAACATCTATGAAAATGCAAGTACGAAGTTTCTAAAATTTTAAAATACAACACACATAAAAATTGGAGAGCGAGTGAAACAAGGTGACACCATATCTCCCCAGCTCTTAAATGCCACATTGGAAAATGTCTTTCAATCACTGAACTGGGAAAACTAAGAGATAAAGATTAATGAAAATTATCTAATTCACCTTTGTTTTGCTGATGACGTAGTAATTTTTGCAAGTGTTCCATCAGAGCTGCAGAGTATGATCCAGGAACTTGCTGACAAGAGTAGAGAAGTGGGAAAAAAATGAACTTTCAGAAGACAAAAGTGATGTACAATGCTTTCACAAGGAATGAAGATTTTTCGATTGATGGAGAAAAGCTGGAAATAACAGATACGTACGTTTATCTTGGGCAGCAGATATCAAGTGAGGGTCACATTGATGAAGAAATTAATCGGCGGCATATAAAACTTGCATGGAGAGCTTTTGGAAGAAACAGCATAACTTTCAAGAGTAAAGTGCTATTAGGTCTTAAAAGAAAAGTTCTTGATCAATGCATCCTTCCACTGCTTACGTATGGTGCAGAGACGTGGACCGTAACTGAATGAGGCATACAAATGCTGCAAACAACTGAAAGCAGTATGGAAAGATGCATGCTTGGTGTAACCAGGAGAGACAAGAGGAGGAACTCTTGGATCAGAAAAATGACAATAGTGGAAGACATTATGATCAGAGTAAAATCCTTGAAATGGCAATGGGCTGGAAATATTGCCAGAAAGACAGACCATCAATGGATAGCAGAGACTTTAGACTGGATTCCGAAGGACAGGAAAAGACCCAAAAGAAGGCCACATGGGAGATTGGCGGATGAAATTCGTAAGTATGCGGCAGTAACGTGGAGGAGTTGGCACAAAACAGATCGTTGTAGAAGAAACTTGGGGAGACTGGAACAAAACAGATCGCTGTAGAAGAAATTTGGGGAGACCTTTGTACAGCAGTGGATTGATAAGGGTTGAGAATGATGATGATGATATACACTGCTGGCCACCCAAAATGCAACACCAAGTAGGAAGCATCCTATTGGACTGAAATTCGCAGCATGCGTCGCCCGCGAGAGGACATGCAAACGATTAGCATTGCAGGGCATATGCAAATCATGTTCGCTCTGCACGCCCCCGAGAAGCACTATAATAAAGGTGCCCAGAAAGCGGGGTGTAAGTAGTGGAAGTGTGTTGTTTTGCCGGAGCTGTGCGTGGGAAGCTTCCTGATGCCTCGTCGCTGAATACAGCAGTCATTTCAGCACGTTTCGGAGTTCGACAAAGGACGAAAAGTGGCTTATCGCGACAGCGGTTTATCGTTCCGAGACATCGGCGCCAGTGTGAGACGACATCCAGCCACAGTTAGGCGAGTATGGAATGGGTGGGCGCAGGAGGGAAGGAAGGACCGACGTGAACGATTGCCGCAGCCGCGGCACAACACCGAACGAGAGGACCGGCATGTTGTGCGGCGGGTATTGACGGCTCGCACCGCCACATCACGAACGTTATCGCAGGAATTAGGCTGTGTTGCGCAACAACCTGTGTCAGCATGTACCGTTCGACGTCGTCTGTAGGAGCGGGGACTTCATACTGCGCCCATTGCTCCGATTAGCATTGACGTTACACCATCGGTGAGTGCGGCGGCAGTGGGCCGTTGAACGCCGCACCTGGACTACGGAATGGCACAACATTATCTTCTCCGACGAATCCCGCTTCTGCCTGAAACACCTCGATTGTCGGTTCCACGTTTGGCTGCACCACGGCGAGAGACTGTATGACGCCGGCATTATGCATCGCCATACCGGTCCGTTACTTGGAATTATGGTTTTGGGCACAATTGGATATGACACCCGCACCTATTCTGGCACGCATCGCCGGTACAGTCAACAGCCACCACTACATCTCCGACGTTTTGGAGCCTGTAGTCCTCCATTACCTGCAGGACCTGCCAGCGGCCACGTTTGAACAGGACAATGCGCGCCCTCACGAGGCACGCGTCGTACAACATTTCTTCACGGCCAACCAGGTGTCACTGCTGCCGTGGCCAGCCTTCTCTCCCGATATGTCGCCCTTTGGACACGTCTGGTCGATGATCGGCAACCGAGTGGCCCGGAAAGCACCACCCGCGGCTACGCCTGATGAATTGTGGCAACATGTGGAAGCAGCATGTACCGACATACCCCAAGCCCATATCCAAAGCCTATTTTGTTCGATGCTACGGCGTGTAGCGGCCGTTATTGCCAGCCATGGGGGCCACACGAACTTTTGATGGCTGCGTGTTCCGCAAGTCTCACGGCTCTGTAAGTTCAATTGTTTCATCTTTGTATCTGTTGTTATGCGTCCAGTAAATCTGGCTTTGTTATCTCGTGTCCTTCTTTGTGTTGAATTTTGGGTGACCAGCAGTGTATATTATAAGGTTTCAAACTTATTACTTATCATGTTCTTAAAGAATTTCAGTTTAAACCCCTTACCGTGTACTATTCTTTATACTAGAAAAATTAACCGTTGTATATTGATTTTCGATCATATTAGCAGAATGACTGAACTACTAGGACGGTTTCCTTTTTTGATGCAAACTACCAAAACTGTTTTGCAGTTGTACGAATACATTAAACGAAACAGAAATCCGTTGTTTCTTTAGAAGATAACAATTAAAGCATGCGATCGTCGTCTACCATATTAGGCAGTATCGCTTCTTTTATCTTTTTACACGTCACGCATTATTGTGATGTAAGCCGCTGTAACCGATAATGAACGATTTTGAACATTTTGTGAAAATTATCTCGTGCCTTTAAAGAAACATGATTAAGTTTTATGAAACGGGAAACACTGAACACTATTCTATAAACCCAAAACATTGAATACTATTTTGGGCAGACCTATTCGAAACGTACGTAAGAAATGGAAATCACAGTTGGAAAAAAAGTAACGGTCGCATATGCTTGTGCTTGTTACTGATAATTTTGCACTCCTCTCATGGAAAAAAATGGTTTTGAACAATTTCCATGTGTATTACACTTTCTAACCTTGGTGCCGTCTGAGAAGAACCAATCGCTGGAAAAACAATTAATGGTGATAAATCTTAATTTATGAAAAATAATTTTTTTGTTGGCAGAGTAAAAAGCAACAATGCACATCAGAAGTTCAGATGAAATGGAAATGAATACGTATCATGTTATTCTCGTTGGCTCCAGTAGAGTGATTACCGCAAGCATACAATATTAGATACATCAGACTGTGACATCACAGAAAAATTTATGCGCATTTTGAGGCACCCTCCTCTTCAAAAACCGCAATCGCCTTACAGTGTCCGGCCGAAAAGTCCATGAATGCATTTGTTATAATCTAACTTCTTTCAGACGTTTGCTCTACGGCAACTCTGATGTCATTTTCTTGGTGGAACAGTCTGGAATGTTGCTTAAAGATCTCTGTTGAGACTCAGTGTCCGGCCAAAAAGTCCATGAATGCATTTGTTATAATCTAACTTCTTTCAGACGTTTGCTCTACGGCAACTCTGATGTCATTTTCTTTTTGGAACAGTCTGGAATGTTGCTTAAAGATCTCTGTTGAGACTCAAATTATTCAGAGGATTGCGAGTTATTATGTTGTACCACGCGCCTAACAAGACATCATTGTATTCCCTTTCTGAAAATTAAAGAGAAGAATTCTAATGTCAAAGCGAATTTCAAGAAAGGACAATCGTTTTCCGTTGGTATTACTTTACAATCGAGCCTTTTCTTGGAAAATTACACTATCTGCCAACAAGTAATTGGACACCTGTGACAGCAAGGGAAAACGAAGTTAATTCACCTTCAATAGTTGGTGGAGCCTCCACGATCGGCGATTACAGCTGCGACCCTCCGGGGCATACTCTCAACCAGGCGTTGGACGACGGCTAGCGGTATTTTCTTCCACTCGGTTTGGAGAAGACAGGTCAGTTTCTTCACCGATTTCGGACGGGGTGGGGGCACCCCTTCAGTCGACGCTCCTACTCGTCCCAGAAGAGCAATCGATAGGTTTAAGGTCCAGGCTCTGCGCAGGCCAGTGTATTCGATTAACCCCATTGTCACCATACCAAGCCATGGTGGACCTCGCAACATGACAGGTGGCATTGTAACCCTGAAAGTAACATGGGTCCACCACGTAAAACTGCCAGAACGTAGGAAGTGCATGGTCATCAAAAATGGTGCAGTAGTTCTCAGCGTTGAGTCTACTAGGAATTGCGACCAAGGGTCCCGTGCCATACCAAGACAAACACCCCAAAGCATAATTCCACCGCCACCGAACTTCACAGTTGGCAAAATACATCCCGGCAGGAGGCGTTCTCCTGGCAGATGCCAAACCCAGACTCTGGCATCCGAACGGTAGAGGGTGAAGCTTGATTCGTCGTTCCAGAGAACCTGTTTCCACTGTTCAACGGTCCACTGTCGACGTTCTTTGCACCACGTTAGCCAAGCAGCCCTATTGGACTTGGTGATCAAAGGCTTGTGGGTGGCAGCACGTCCATGATAACCGAGCAGATGGGCTTCCTAACGGATGGAATTCATCGAAAGAACACTCTCGGATGGCTGTTGAAACACCTCGCGGATGTGGCCCATCGATTTGATGCGGTTCTTCAGAATTTCTCTGGCCAGCACTCGTCGGTCTCAAACTCCCAGTTTTGTGGGTCTGCCGGGTCGGGGCACATTCCGACAGTCACCTCTCATTTTCCACTTGCCAATCAAGTAGGCCACTGTTGAATTTGGGTACTTCACCTAGCTGTATATGTCGCGTATGGATCGGCCATTTCTGTGAGACCCGACGTTTACACCTTTCTCGAAATCAGAGAGCTCCTCATTGCGTGACATCTTGCATGCGACTGGGTGCGTTGTTGTTTCCCATTCGATATTTAACGACGGCGGCCGTGACGTGTATCAGGACAGCAGATATCGTCGATACAGGGGTTTCCAATTACTTGTTGGTAGATAATGTAGTAGTACATATAAAGTCTAAATACCCTGTAATTAATTTATTATGGAAATCGCCATAGTAAACAGTATCTTGGTATATACTACAATTATGCTGAAATTATATAAGTTATGAAACGAGAAATGTGACGTGTAATTCTTAACACTAGAACCTAAAGTTTTAACGTATTTAAATACAACAAGTGTTTGGAGTTTAGTTATAGGGAAGCTGCTAGCATTATCATGGAACAGTGTTCAAATACTAAGAGGATCGTATTGTAGCACACAAGAAAGACCGTTTGGAAGCACCAGAGACTATTTCTGTAGCATGTATAAGAACCAATTTCCTGATGTGGTTAAATTAATGGATCGTAAAGCTTAGGCTAAGAATTGTGGGAGTATGTGCCTTAGAATTCCAATTGAAGGGGTGACAAAGGAATGCTATTGTATGTAAGACATTCACCCTTTTATATCGTGTAGGGCACAGTATCAGGGCACTAGCCCAAGCTAGTACCACGGAGAAAAGGCAGGAGTAAAGCTCTCCCTCCCAATTTTAAGTAAAACCACAATATATTTTTGTGTGGGCAACCTTTAATATAAGAAAGGAGACGTGCTTGTACAAGAGTATGGACAAATCACGTCATCACACTACAACAGAATGCAGATGTTTTCGCTCAATTTAGAAATATAGTTTTCAATTTTTATGCCGCCTTTCGCAATCCTGTCTATAGTTCTTAGGTTGATGTTGCAAACGGAATTTGCAGCCGGGCCCCTTAAAGATCCCAGCATCTACGGTTCCAAAGAGGAAAAATGCTCTTGTGAAATACGTCTGCAGATATCGCTAAATCTACCAGTGAATTTTGGGGCTGCTTGTATTAAAATATTACTCATTACTTTTTGAGATGAGTAAATAAAAGTATTATTATTTCAAAGAGGCTTTTGGAATTCACCAATGTAAAAGAAATTAAAAAAAACATGAATAGGCAAGTTGAAAAACAGTGAAATACCGTGAATACCAAACACTACTGAAACAGAAAAATTTTATATATAAATTTCCACTTGAATAAGTTTTTTACTCTGAATAATTTTACGTATTGAGTCACTTACCGGTTCTTTTAGAATGGGTGGAGGAAAAGGGAAGTTATCAAGAAACATAATGTGTTGGTTATCAGGAATGATGAATCGCGTTGTGTTATTGAAATAATAATGTTAGCAGTAAATGATTTTACTTGACTCGTACAATATTCTCACCCAGACAAGGGGTAAAATTGAATCTGATTATTTTTCATCACTATCTTTCTCATAGATAGATCGTAGGATATAACAATTAAGATACAAAATAAATTTTACCACACTCAGTTGTGTTAACTGTAAAGATGATACAATTCGTTTTCAAATAATTGCAGAACATCAGGTAGTTACCACTCTTTGGAAATATTGATGAGGTTTCAATGAATTTAATGCGTTCGTACCTCGTCAAGTGTTTGGAAGGATGCCATCAGGAATAACTCCAGATTCCTCGCGATTGGAAGAATACACTGGCGGAAAGTGAAAAAAGAACACCAAGAAGGTATTGGCGGACGATCATGAAATTTACATATGTTAATGGGGTCGAGTTTACGTAGGTGTGATGTTAATTTCAGGACCAACCGGTGAGCGCTTAGGCCACAGCACGGCATAATATGCAAATTATCGTCGGTGGTATTTAAGGAGTACGGCGAAGCGAATGTAATCAGTCATCGGCGTACGGACATGTGCGAAGACCCTGAAGAAGCTGTAATGCCTGGACATGGAAGACGTGTAGGATTTCAGAAGTTTTCGGACTTTGAGCGAGGTCGTCTAGTCGGACTCCGCGAGGCCGGGTGGTCGTATCGTCGTATTGCGGAGCGAATTGGACGGGAAGTATCGTGGTTGTACGATTGTGGCGTAGATGGTCCGAGGAGCATTCCCACACGAGAAGACGTAGAACCGGGAGTCACCAAAGGACTGATGAGCGGACCGATAGACGCATAAGAAGAGCTGCGTTGTCATGCAGAACATCAACTGCGACGCAAATCCGAGCTGCAGTTGCACCTGAGGTGACTGTGCGAACAATCCGCAACCGTCTATGGATACAGGACTACGTGCACGTGTGCCTCTGGCATGTGTACCTCTGACTCCAGCCCGCCGTCAGAAACGGCTGCAGTGGTGTCGCCAACGTCTGCACTGGAGAACGCAATGACGACCTGTCGTATTCAGCGATGAAAGCAAATTCTGCTTGGGAGCCTCCGATGGCCGTATGCGTGTTCGCAAACGCACAGGGGAGCGTCTCCACCCTTCTTGCATCCGCCAGCGAAACACAGGGCCTACACCTGGTCTCCTGGTGTGGGGAGCTATCAGCTATCACTCTCACACACAACTAGTGTTTGTTCCGGGCACGTTAAACAAAACCTCCTACATCAACAACATCATTCAGCCTGTTGTTGTGCCATTTGTAAGGTCGGTCTATCGTTGTGTTTTCTAGCAAGATAACGCACGCCCACACACGGCACGTGCAACGCAACATGCACTTCAGTGTGTGAGACAACTTCCATGGCCTGCACGTTCACTGGATTTGTCGCCCATTGAGCACGTGTGGGATTTTATGGGACAACGACTTATCCGGTCTCCACGGCCAGCCACGACCATCCCCGATTTACGAGTCCAGGTTGAAGATGCTTAGATTTAAAACTTACATCCAACATCTGTACGACAGACTCCATGCCAGAATTGCACAGTGTGACGCAGTTCATGGAGGTTCAACCTCGTACTAACCATGTTACCTGGAAATGTTATTTTGCAGTTTACCAGCAAATACAGCTGTATTTTACCATAATATTTTGATCACGTTATCCTCTGTATTCCGTTATTATGCTGTATAAATTTCGTTGGTATCAGACGTCTCCTTCTTGGTGTTCTTTTTTCACTTTCCCCCAGTGTATTTCCTGCATTTGAGGGCTGACGTTTACATTGTCAATAGATTTTTACGTCGATCGTTTTTCAGGAGTTTTAGAAAGAGAGAATGTTATCCAGGAACGAATAATCTGCTATCAGATATTTGGTGGCAGAAACACAGAACAGTTTCTCGTTATCCCAAGGTACGGCGATTTGGAGCTTACGTGTATGTTTCTACCGTTGCGGGTGGAAGTTGCTCGGGAGTGTGAACATTTTCGATTCTAATGGCGCGATATATATTTTTATTTCAAGACACTTCTGTTTCAACGACACTATCCTAGCAAATATATCACTTTTCTGCTTGATGCAGCTTAAATAGATGTTACGTTCTGTGTGAAATCGTATTTCGTAATACATGTAAAAAACGAAAGCCGTTGATGCTGAATATTTTCTTGCTGGGAAGTGATAGTTGTCCATCTTTGACGTTCTTGTACAGAATTCGAATAACAACTGCATGACGACTCTAATGAAAGCATTTTATGCAGAAGCTCAAGTGCGAAGAATCTGCAGTTGTATTGGACATAATGGCCGGCATCTACTTCGTGACATCATTTGCGCCAATCTATCCCTCCGCAGCTTCTCGAATATGGACCAGATTTGAACATGGTACGCAAACGCATCCCCTAACTGTTGGCCTCATAGGGGCGAAATGTTATATATATTATCGCTTTTCCAGGAATTTTAAATTTATTTATGAATACATTTTTTTCGTGCAAGATACCTCTAACACTTCAAATATGCAAAGTGAATGACCCATAGCATCTTGTTCGAAATATTGTTGGAAACATTATGGAGTACTATTCCCTACCCTAGATGTTTCCTAAACAAAGATATACGTCAAATACAGAAACCGCTCTATAAATCTCCGAGATCAGCAACGAAATAAATTTAGATACGCAGCCGCGATTTCAGCAAGATTCGATGTGTTCTGACAATTAGTTACTCCCGTCAACAGCATTCAAATTACTGATGCCGGCCCGGTGGCGCAATGGTCTAAGCGATGCCTTCTGATCACTCGTACGAGATGGGTCTGGGTTGGAATTCCAACGAAGCATGGATGTTGTGTTTGTCTAACGTCACTGGCTCTCTCCCTTCTCTGGAAACAGTGTCCCTAAATTAAGGACTGGCGACTGCTTATAGCCAATTGAGTTGCTCACGGTGGTCGTTAAACCTCCAATAAAAAAAAGACTACTGGAGAGTTGCGCTTCAGTATCTCTTCTGTTGACTCGTCAAGTAAAGATATTCTTCGCTCATGTCTAGTATCGATGGGCTGTTGTCGGCCCACACCTCGCATGCTGTTCGTTGTCTTTCTATTGTCGGAACGCGTTTTGAAGGTGCTAACAACTAACCGTCAGCAACCCACAAGCTTTGCATTGATATAATTTTTGACCAGCACTGTAGCCATCAAAACGTGGCCTTTCTCAAACTCTCTGAAATGCATTTCTCTTCCCGTCTGAAGAACAAAACTAGCACTGATCAATAAAAATCCGTATCAGGTGCTATTTTTAGGATTTCACGACCTTTACGCGCGCAGTCTCTTACAGGCCTTTACGTATGTTTGCATAAATATAGTTAAAATATTTTGGCTTTTCTCTCTATGTTTTATGGATCCTTTATCACTACTTACGCCTTACACGAATACAGAAAAATATACTGCGAACTTACATACTTGGAATGTCTGATTTACAACTGAGTAGACACTGTCCGGGTTTTTGTTGTTCTCTGACCCGAAGTTTGGCGAAGAAACGTTTTTTATACCCTCTCTTGAGAAATCAAATATTGTATCTGTACGGACTTAATACATTTATTTATAAAAGCAAAATAGCGAAAATTGGCGACGCATTTGGTTTCAGTATAGCAGTTACGGTTTGGAGTATATCAGGTTAAATCTACCTGCATTGAAGGTAACAGGAAATTTCTACTCTAAAGGATTTAAAGCTTTCATGCAAACAAAGTGGTTTTTTAGTGATATAGATATGCGAATTCTGCGATGTTCTAAAAACATATTCACGTATTTCTTTTTTTCACACCTTAAAAATATCTGCCAACCTGTAAAAATATTTTTCCTCTTTGCCGGAAATGCAAGATAATTAAAAAAAATGATGAGAAGCAAGTATATCCAGCACATTAAACTTTAAAATTAGGCTCAATGAAATAAAATTATAACAAGTATATTTAAAAAAAGCATTGATAAGTAATTTTGTAAATGTGACACTCTCAAAATGTAACTACTGGACTCAAGGATAAAATAAAAAATAATAAGCACTTCAGGTATAAAAATATTTTGAACTTAGATGGCTTTGGAACCAATGTGGAAGAACAAGTGTAGAAAGTATGTTTGTTTCACTTATTGTTCCCTGTCTGCTGTAAACTGGAATTGAGGTTACTTAGGTAAGATAGAAATTTTAGACTACGACACTAATATCTAATTACCAGAAGCTATGAATGTGATTTGTATGTAGTATTGCCAAGGTAACATTATTACATGATCTTTCCGTTTGTAATACTACTGCAAACACAGGTTTACCCTAAAAAAAGCGGTTTATTTGAATCTTGTCAAGAATGCGATGTGGGTGTCAGTGGTTTTGTCGCACAGTTAAGATGTTTCCCTATTAGAGATTGGAAATTCGGCCGTTGAGAAGAAAAGCAAATTAGCAAAGCTAACGCTAGTTATTATATCATTGGGATTTTGCTGTTTGTGGCCTGTCCTCCTGCAACACAGCGATATGATTCCAAAGAATAATTTTCTTTAGTCAAGGGTGGAAACCCTGCGACCTCCTCTCTCTCTCTCTTGATCACAAAAGCCATAATTCCGGTTTATCATATACTGACAACTTGAAAATTGCAGTTTGGTAAAAACGGCTAAAAATGCATATACGTGACTTTTGCATAAAGCGGACGATAGTGCTCCGCGACTCAAAAAGTTTGGGACCCAAAGCCATAGATTGGTGACACCTTTTCGCAGTTCGCACGTAATATGTACCAAAATAAAATTTTAGAAGGAAAATATCCAATTGCACCACTAACGATTTCAAAATGGCTTGATCTATCAGATCTTGAAGCAAAAAAATTGCCAATATGCTCTCAAGAAAAAATAAAAATAATATTTATTTATATATTCAATACTTTCAGAGTTAATTACCGAAAGTAATTAATTTGTAATTAAATGCTTGGTTCACAGTTTTTATCCCAAAACATATGCCGTATCTTGTATGTTCTCAGCAGATAAATTCACATGATTTTAAAACATTAATTTTAAACTGAATTCTTTTATTGTTCCCAACCCTTTTTAGGAATGAATGCTTCACATTTCATAACTATTCCTATATTTACAAATGTGAACTTTTACGTGTAATAGTATGCTTATGTTTCATCTCAGATATTCTCTTACAGTAAATAAAATTCAAGAGATAAAAATTAACTGAAGGAAACTATATATATCTATATATTTTACGTGATCCCATTACGAAAAACAAGAAGCCACTAGACTACTAGTTTTTTTACCGCTCCGAATGATATAACAAAAGTAAAAGAAGAAACTAAATTGAATTACACTTTCAAAGATTGCTTTCTTTACAGAGTTTATGAAGTTAATTCGTACCTTAACATCAGGTGAAAAAAATGTCCCAAAAGCATTTTGTCCCATACTAACCTAATGTATTTTACCAAATTCGAGGAGCATTTTGACAAACGTTTGAACAAATATGTTCACGGTAAAGAGCAGAAAACCCTCTAGACAAGACATGCTATGAAATTCCATGTTAATTTTACTTATGAAGTCAATCTTTGGAAAATGTTCACGAATGTGCAAGCAAGCTCAGGTTAATCATGCACACTTATACATTTCTTTCACGGTCTTTGGAAAGGAACTCGTATATAATACTTCATTCAGCACGTGACAAATGGAAGTTTTGGTTCTTTAGAAAACCGAATTTTACAAAACACAGGAATTTTACGAAAAAACAATGGGTATTTTATTAAGGTTAGAAACTGAAAGTTCCCTTTTTAAAATTCATCGCGCAAACAATACTTAGCAAGCATCCACTGATTTAATGAAAACAAGTTTAAACTAAATGTTATAATTGCCCCACTTTCTAAAACCGGTAAAATGTAAGCTAAAGTTATTTTGACCATGTTTACCTGTGGGTACCACTGCTGTTGAAGCACATTGATCATGAATTCCACAGATTTTGTGCAGCAATTTTAACTTCAAAACTATTTCAGAAGTATTGGAAAGTGTTTTTATATTATAATATACATAACGTATACCTTTATGCTGACACCGTCCGCTAAACCAACTAGAAATAGAGTCCGAAATCGTTCATTTTATTTTGCTTTTTAAATAGTTCCATCAATGTGAACTAAGTGTACTTGGGTATTCGATTTCTATATACACTGAAGAGCAATTAATAAAGTCTTGTTTCTGCTGGAGAATGAAATTAGAGAGCCAGAGCAATCCTTGAAATGATTTTGATGTTTTGCTTTATTTGTCTTGATGAAGCTGAGCTGCACGTGCTACAAAACTGTAGTAGACGTCAAATTAACATTTAATTGTGAATAAACGTATCGATTTTATGCTAAGGATGTAATTGGACATATTGTGATCAGTTCCTTATTCCAAAAAATAATTAGATTATTTATTAAAAGTAAGATTCTTACTTCATATGTACAGCCTTGACGATGTCGGACATCTTTCACCAATCTCAGGTGGAAGGTACAGTTAAGCATTCCGTGAGACGCGAATATAATTTTTCGCCAGAGGTAACGTCTTTTAGTTAGGGTAAGTGCCTCATGACAAGTTTGGTACCTTCTAATTCGCTACCTCACAGGTTCGGGCTCGAGTGGCGTAGACGAATCAGATACGAGAGTCATGCCAAAAGTTATGCACACGTTAATCTAAAGTAGAAGCGGATAATGCAATCGGGAAAGTTATTGCGTCATGTCAAGGTCAGACTCTCAGCAACGCGGTGGTTTTAGGACGACGCGCTAACATTTGTTTTGTGGACATGGGACAGTTGGAAATTGCTACTCTTCAGATGGAGTCACAGCGTTAGACCAGCGCTCGTAGGTGAAAATAGGAAATCCTAGTAGTAAAATTTCGACACAGATCCTCACTACTTTGCAAGAAGTTTGGGGAAAGGAACTATTGATCAAAGAACAATTTACAATTTTTCGCTAGGCATCGCTTTTTCGGAGGGCTCAAGCAGCATCGAAGTTGATCACGGCTCAGGACAAACTCAAACGCCGGCAGACAAAAGATCGGCCACCATTGTTGCAACGCTTCTCGAAGAGAATTACCCTTTGACAGTCATGGACATTGATCAATGTTCATCAGGTAGATTTGTATTGAAATGACTAAGTTGTTGCCAGTTCCTCACTGCTCTGCAAGAAGTTTGGAGAAAGGAACACTTGATCGAAGAACAATTTTTCAGTCGGCATCGCTTTTTCGGAAGGCTCAAGCAGCATCGAAGTTGATCAAGGCTCAGGCCGAACTCAAACGCCGGCAGACAAAACATCTGCCACCATTGATGCAACGCTTTTCGAAGAGAATTACCCTTTGACAGTCAAGGACATAGTTCAATGTTCATCAAGTAGATTTGTGTTGAAATGACTAAGTTGTTACCAGGTCCTCACTTCTTTACAAGAAGTTTGGAGAAAGGAACTCTTGATGGAAGAACAATTTTTCAGTCGGCATCGCTTTTTCGGATAGCTCAAGCAGCATCGAAGTTGATCACGGCTAAAACCCAACTGAAACGCCGGCAGACAAAAGATCTGTCACCATTGTTGCAACGCTTCTCGAAGAGAATTACCCTTTTACAGTCAAGGACATTGTTCAATGTTCATCAAGTAGATTTGTATTGAAATGACTAAGTTGTTGCCAGGTCCTCACTGCTTTGCATAAAGTTTGGAGAAAGGAACTCTTGATCGAAGAACAATTTTTCAGCCGGCATCGCTTTTTCGGAAGGCTCAAGCAGCATCGAAGTTGATCACGGCTCAGGCCGAACTCAAACGCCGGCAGACAAAACATCTGTCACCATTGTTGCAACGCTTTTCGAAGAAAATTACCATTTGACAGTCAATGAGATACTTCAATGTTCATCAAGTAGATTTTTCCACCATGTCTGTTCACCGGATTTTGACAAACTCACTGTGAAAAAGAAAAAACACACCGCGCTTGGTGCCCCATCAACTCACACCCTAGCATAAAGCAGCCAGAGTGAGCACCGCACAGGATTACCTCCACAGGTTCAAAAGGAAGGGCCACACTTTTTGAACAGAATTGTCGGAATTGATAAGGCTTGGACCAGCGACTTTAAGCAGAAACTGAAGCCACAAACAGCGGAATGGAAGCATCCAAGTCGCCATAGCTCCTTAAAGTGTCCTTGGCAACAAACCAAAGTGAAGCAAATAATATTTGCCTACGTTGCCCAGGGAGTGGTGGTTTCTGTTGGAATGCCGGTAGGGCACACTGTCAACACACAATATCATCATGACTTTCCGAGGTCACAGTTGAGACCATAAATTCGTCCAAATCGCCCCACCGTGTTGGAAGCGGGAGCCATGTTGCTGCATGACAACGCGTCGCGTCATGGTGCATCGTCGGTACGGGGACTTTATTCGAAATACTGCTGGGCAACTTCATCGCACCTACCATATAGCCCTGATCTCAGTATACCCGACTTTGATCTTTTCCCAAAGTTATAATCGGCTCCGTGGCATCTCCCACGATTCGCTGGGCGAACTACAATCGGACGTGCCCCGGGTAATACGACAACTGAACAAAAAAAGGCGTACTGCGGGGCATCCAACGCCTTCATCACCACTTGTAAGCTGTCATTAGGAGCGGAGGGGAGTACATTGAACGGAAATAAGGAAAGTTTTCTGCGTTCCTTTACACTTTTCTCAAACATTGACAGTGTGCAGAACCTTTGTTAGGACCACTTAGGCGTCATCAACGCCTTATTAGCTTAACATGCCCCTGGTAAAGATTTCACGCATTTGAAAGAAAGAGGTTTCTGTTCACTAGCGATTATCAAAGTTGGGTTTCATTGCCTGACACATTTTTAACTTAAAGAATCATTCTACTTGTTTCTCCAGGTTTCAGCCGTAGAAGTAATTACGCTTTAGGGCAACTGTTCAGTCACACAGCAGGTTACAGGGCAGTACGGTTCTGCCAGCAATGAATATATCCTTTACGTTTCCTTCGTTCCAGCCACTGACATTTTCCGTAATAACAGAGGCACTTTCGCAAAAAAGTTTTTATTACGATCGTCAGTGTCTTAAGTAATGTCATGAGCCATCCACTTGAAGCCTTGAAACATTCATCATTATTCAATTTCACCTTCATGCTTTTGTTCTTTTTGGTCAACATTCCAACAATCGGCGTATTAGAAGGTCGCATATTATTTATCCACTCCATCACTATTTCTCCAACACTGGATATTTTCAATCTGTTGTACGAATACAATTGGGAAAAACATGGAATCATCTGACCTTTTTAATCATCTGCCGGTTTTCGAACACCCTGAGGAAAAGACATCTCTTTGTGCGTGAAATAATTTATTAACCTCTGTATCCTTACGACAGCTTTTCTTTTGTCAGTTTCCTTCAAAAACAAAGCTTTCTAGTCAGTTAACAAAGAACTACAATACATTTGGCAGGAGAGCCATTGCAGAGCACGAAGAACGGCATAAATGCAAATCACGTTCAGTAGGTAAAGGATTATTGTTGGTACAAGCCGAACATTTCGTAAGTAATCACAGTCAGTAGAGTGAACTTTCACCTTGACTGGATCACTTTGTTTCTGTTCCCCTACACCCTACTGTTTGGAGCATATCACGACGACATTTTTACCGTTGAACCCTGAACGGAGGGAACCTTTACCCATTCTTCGTTTTTGTAGATCACGTGGGAACAACCCAATCTTCTAAAACTTGTCATATTCCCTCGTAAACTGAATTTCGATTAGTTCCTTTTGTTCCGGGAACTTTTTAGTTGAGTCGCGGTGAAAGAAGGTTTGGACTTGTGGCGGTCGTTATACGGAGAGGAAAACAACATTTCACCCTATGGTTTTGAGTGTGGAAATTTAATAGTGCAGATCGATATTTTGAAAAGTCACTATAAAGAGTGTCGTTCTATTGAGAGTTTTCTACATTTACTTAATAACAGCTCCTAGTTTTCTCGAATTTGTTTGGGTTATTCTGTGGTTTTAAGTAAGATTCCAACTGTGTGCACTATATTGAGAACTCCATGACTGAAAAATTCAACTCATCAGAAACAACATAATTCTACTCCCAGAATAAGAAGATATAGAAACAGTGAGTGCACGTCCATTCAAACATATCACACAGAACAACATCTCGTCTATATACTACGGTTTGCCTACCAAAGAATGGAGACCACACCCAAACTTTAATGTTGGATTCATTCAGGAAAAGATTTTGAGAATTTACTTAAACACCTAGCTTTCGCCCATCTAACGCAATCAGAGACCACAGACCAGTCGATAGATTCACACAAACCTGGAACATCAACCTAAAAAAGCAAAACAATAAGGGAGTGAAAATTATGAGCCAGTCCAATAAAAAAAATGGATTCCCTGCAATTTGTAGGCTGACGTACGGCAACTAACTCATTCAGACGCAGGGTTATAGCATCAATTAAATTTTGAGTATACAAATCAAACACTAATTATCAATCACAACATTTAGAAATGAAGAAGGTAGGGGATTTTTTTGTAAATTTTCAAATCATATCAATTTTACAGACACTAGTATCAAAATTTTGAGTCCTAAAGTCTTCCGCAAGGGGCTTGTAAAGAGACACCATCATCAGTTTAATGAATATTAAAAACAAATACCTTCCCATTTTGCGTGTGCAGGGTAACATCCGCAAATATCCCAAGCTGAGGTGTAAGAATGAAACCGAAAAAGTCTTACCATAGAATGTGATGATCTGGTTCGAGCTGATACCTCGCACAATGACATTACATACTCATAATCAGTGTGAAGATGAAATATGGAAATAAATAATTTCGTTCCTTGTTTCATCAAACGTCCACGAACGAAATTCCACCGTAATATGGAACCTGAGGTCCATAGAAACGAAATCGTTGACCACTATGTCAAACATTTTCTGGAAACCGTTGCCATTCAGTTTATTTTAAGGAGCCCAATTTTTTGATGATTTCCTGCAGACTGAGGACAGTTTCCAGAATGCAGGAAATTGGGCACGTTGTGACTTTACTGAACGGGGCCTAATGAAATGCTATGTGTCGTCCAAGAGTGCCCGGGGCAAACTCTACCAGACTTTCCTTTCCATGCGACAAATATCCCCGCTCTGCAGGAAATCATAGTAAAGATGGGTCCCATAAACTAAACTGAATGCCTACAGCTCCCAGAAAATATCTGACATAGGGCTGAAGGATCTCGTTTCTATAGTGCTCAGCTTCCACATGACGATGAATTTTCCACGTGAATGTTTGCAGGATATTACAGATTTGCTTTTCTCTCCAGTCGAACAGTGCAAGAGTATCAATTACGTAGCAAACTAAATCTCGACTTCTTTCTAAAACGAACACCAGCCCATTCGGCTCTGATGCATGAACGATTCTGCGTGCATATTTTCAAGCAGGGTCTCCTGTGAGATTGGATAAGCGTGTCCTACACCATGAATCTAATGGCATGAAGGCCGGTTGCATTAAGTCTCCGACATAACATTTACCTTGACGCTGTAGTCGTAGTAGCAGCAGAAAGCTCTGAAGGTTATTGCCGAACAGTATAGAACTTATGAAATTGTACAAATAAAACAACATAACTGTCTTAACGATGTGTCATACGTGTGGGACGACATTGGCCAGGCATCCGTATCCCTTCAGCGTTGTTGTCGAGTTTCTCTAATTACCGGGAAAATACTCAAGAGTGGATAATTATGTTTCTTTTGACTTGGATCTAAGACTAGGGGACTTTAAGTCGTCCTATCGCTCACCACCGGATAGCATTGTATGCACATGTATTAAATAAAAGAAAGGCATTTTCAGCCACCGGAACGGCTCTGACTCTCGTTCTCAGCAAGGAATTCAACTACAGTTTTCCGCTGGCTTTACATATGTAACTGAATTTACATATTGAACAGCATTTGCTATCTGGTATGTAAATTCCACTCTAGATATTTTTTTTATCCATTTACGTATGTGTTCTGAACATTGTAACTATTAATTGAACTCTTTGAAATATTTGCGTACTACTTCCTTCCAGATTTTAATTTTGGACACCAGTGTATACCGCATTTAGCACACTTTGTTTGCAAACTGAACATATTATCACGTTAAATCAATGAGAATATCGTGTCTTTGTCTTTTGCGAAAATGCACATCTTGTCTTAAAAAAAGTATATTCTAAATTTATCTCTGAATTATGCTTCACTACACGGAGAGTGTGAGAGATTTTAAGTAATACAAATTGCACTGGTAAATATCTATCATTCATTCCGCAAACAAGCAGAGGTCTTCGAAATCACGGAATTCCAGAAAAAGCCCACTTACCTTCTGTCTTTCACACGACGTATGTGATTTTGTTCGAATTCGTACCTGCTGGAAATGAATAGCTCTACTGGGAAAAAATAACGGGAAGTTTCGACAAACAAGACCTTAGGTAATCTCATCAAAAACATGTACCTAGATAGTCTGTATAAAAAATAAATTTAGATATCATACATTACTATCCGCTTTTTTATCGTTGACCTCAGTTACATCTATGTTCATGAACAAAACTAGCGTTAATCTGAAAAAACGTGAACTGATGCTAAATCAGAATTCGAACAATTTTAAAGGACACGATTATAATAGTGGATTTTTGTAAATTTCAAACAGTTTCTTACAAATTTACAAAGAAACAGCATTCAAGAATAATTAAATTAATGACTCAGGGCATAATCGCCCCTCAAAGAAGTGAAAAGGTTAAAGTTGAATACAATTAATTTAGGAAATAGAATTTTATATAATCGATTTCTCCTAGAATGTACTGAACAATTCCATTAAAGTTTCAACCATCCTTTCTAAATGCAGTATATGTGAATTTGCATTGTCATGACGTTTCGTACAAATTTTACTACATTGTAACCATCATATAAGAATACTTTTCGCTGTAAGGAAAGTTTAAATGTAGCGTAGCTTAACTCATTAATGGAATATAATTATGCATCGTTAACACGAATATATCAGGTACCCAAAGAGTACTTCATGGTATCGATATGCAAAGAATTGAAAAAATAAATGCCTACTGAAACATTTAAAAGTATACAGCACAATTAAAGAAAAAGTATTTTCATATATTTAGGTTACTGAAACTATTTGATATTATATATATATATCATCATCATCATCATTGTCAACCATTATCAATCCACTGCTGGACGAAGGTCTCCCCAAGTTTCCTCCACAACGGTCTGTCTTGTGCCAGTCTTCTCCATGTCACCCCTGCATACTTTCGAATTTCATCCACCCATCTCCCATGTGGTCTTCTTCTGGGTCTTTTCCTGTCCCTTGGAATCCAATCTAAAATTTCGGCTGTCCATCGATGATCTGTCCTTCTGGCAGTATGTCCAGCCCATTGCCATTTCAGGGATTTAATTCTGATCATGATGTCTTCCACTCTTGTCATTTTTCGGATCCACGAGTTCCTCTTCTTATCTCTCCTGGTTACACGAAGCATGCACCTCTCCACGCTGCTTCGAGTTGTCTGCAGTCTTCGTATATCTCTTTTAGTTAAGGTCCACGTCTCTGCACCATACGTAAGCACTGGAAGGATGCATTGATCAAACACTTTTCTTTTAAGACATAATGGCATATTGCTCTTGAAAATTATGCTGTTTCTTCCAAAAGCTCTCTAGGCAAGTTTTGTACGCCGATTAATTTCTTCATCAATGTGACCCTCACCTGATATCTGCTGTCCAAGATAAACGTACCTGTCTGTTATCTCCAGCTTTTCTCCATCAATCAATAAATCTTCATTTCTTGTAAAAGCATTGAACATCACTTTTGTCTTCTGAAAGTTCATTTTTAATCCCACTTCTTTACTCTTGTCAGCAAGTTCCTGGATCATACTCTGCAGCTCTGATGGGGTAGTTGCAAAAATGACTACGTCATCAGCAAAAGGAAGGTGGGTTAGATAATCTCCATTAATCTTTATCCCTTTCTTTTCCCAGCTCAGCGACTGAAAAACACCCTCCAATGTGGCATTAAAGAGCTTCGGAGATATGGTGTCACCTTGTCTCACTCCCTTTCCAATTTTTATGTGTGTTGTATTTTCAAACAGCCTAATCTTTGCACTTGCATTTTCATAGATGTTATTAATAATATTAATGTATGCATCTTCAATACCGCAGGTTTTCAGAGCCATTGTAACTGCTGATGGTTTCACCGAATCAAAGGCTTTTTCATAATCGATAAAAGAGATGTACAATTTAAGTTCATATTCCCTCGCTCTTTCAATTAGTTCTCTCAGTACGTGGATATGATCTATTGTGCTGTAGCCACTCCTGAATCCAGCTTGTTCTCTCGGTTGAGCCATGTCCAGTGTTACCTTCAAGCGGTGTGAAAGAACTTTAGTGAAGATTTTATAAACTACTGATAGGAGGCTGATAGGTCTGTAGTTTCCGAGATCTTCAATGTCACCTTTCTTATGTAGCAGGATCATTGTTGCGGTGTTCCAATCCTCAGGAATCTTTCCTTCATTAAGGCATCGAGTGAAAATTTGGGCGAGTACTGTTTCGATTTCTCCACTTGCTTCTTGTATGATGTCTACAGTAATTCCATCTTCTCCTGGAGCTTTTCCCCGCTTCATGTTCTTGATTGCATGTGCAACTTCTGCTGGAAGGACTGGAGGAACTCTGGTACTGGTATCTTTCATGATGTCTGGAGTGCATGTATAATCCCTTTCATATAATTTGGAGTAGAAATCTTTCACTCTTGTCAAAATTTTACCTCTATTTCTTGTTACAGAACCATCTTCTTTTCTCAGTGCCATAATCTGTTTTCTTCCCTTACTGAGATGTCCCTTTGCTATCTTTAGGCTTTGGTTGCTTTCAATTGCTTTCCTCACTAGTTCACAGTTGGATTTTCTTACGTCTTCAGTGATACTTTTTCTTACTGTCTTGCATAGCTCTATATATTCCACTTTGGAAGTCACATCTTCTTTAGTTGTCCACATCTCTCTTCTTTTTGCATCAACATTTTCGTTGCCCCTTGTTCTTAGACCCAGCTAATTTTGTTGCTGTTTCCATAAGAGCGTTGGTTACTTTTCTGTTAACTTCAGAGATGTCCACTTTTTCCGATGTTAGGCCTTCTAAAGCAGAGAACCTGTTCTTCAGTTCCAACTTGAAGGTATTATTGTGTTTTTTAAGGTTGGTTATGTCAATACATTTTGTTTGTTTTATGAGCTTGCCACGTTTAAGTTTAGTGTTGAGGTGCATCTTACATCTCACCAATCTATGGTCACTACCTGTGTTGAACTTGTTTAGCACACTGCAGTCTTCTATAACGAATTTTTTGTTACACATAATAAAATCAATTTCACTTGTCGTCCCATTTGGATGTTTCCATGTCCATTTCCTGTGTGGCTTTTTCTTGAAGAAGGAGTTCAAGATGAAAAACCCTTCTGCCTCTGCAAACTCAACGAGAGTATTTCCACGCTGGTTTCTGTTGCCGTGACCGAATTTACCTACTGAAGTTTCATTCTGTTGCCGTTGCCCTATTTTTGCATTGAAATCTCCCATAATTATTTTCAAGTGCTGCTTACCTTTATTATTTAGGTGACAAATTTCCTCATAAAATTCTTCAATTTCTTCTTCAGGATGACTTGTGGGGGTGCATAAGTTTGAATAATCTGAGCCTGGTATCGTTTCGAGAGTTGGATAACAAGGCGTGCAGCTCTGTCAGAGGAACTTTCAACTTCTACAACTTTATCCTTCAGTTTCTTGTTTATTATAAATCCAACACCACTAGTTCTGCCAGTATTGGTCCCACGATAGTAGAAGAGATGTCCACTTTTCAGTTCGATGAGATCTTCTTCTTTTCTCCTAACCTCACTTAGCCCCACGATGTCCCACTTGATCCTTTGTAGTTCCTCTTCCAATTCAAGAAGCCTTGAATCAAAAGATAGGGAGCGTCCATTATACGTAGCCAAGGTCAGCATCAGATGGCAGCCTAGTCCGGTCCTCTGGGGATTCTTAGCACCCTCTGCCTTCATGTCGCACTGGCCGCTGCCTTGGCCAGGTACATTCCAGCTGCCGGAGACTGAGTGCCAAGATTTAAGTTGCGGAATCATTTTGGAGGGGTTTGGCCATAACTCACCACGCTGGCCAAGCGGGTTGGTGAGTGTGGGATAGAATTTCCTCTAATCCCGATGGTATAGTTATACCGCTATTGGCGGTCGTCAGAGCCCCTTTAGTGGGATCAGGATGCACCACGAGAAGGCGGGGTTGACATTTGTCAAGGAGAGGCTGTGATGTTACGCATCACCTGACCTTACATCCATATATATATATATATATATATATATAGTGCCTTCCTTTGTATATTATAGTCCGATAAGAGAAAAATTTATTTAGTAACAGCTGTACTGGGGGTGGCACTTATATGCTTATATGACTACAGCACATATATTTGAATAAAAAAGTTACGGTATATTACGTATTATGTTGGTTTAAAAAATTCTGTCATCGGAAACGGTTTTTTTCCTAATCAGAATAAGGCATCTATCTACCTCTTTCTGTAGACGTAACAGAGTATATGCCTCTTCCATTACAATGCAAGACGTTTTTAAATTAGCAATAGATTCTTGAAATTTCGCAATTTTTCCACGTACCTCCTCAAATTTGTCTTCATTGATGTCATTAAATGTCAGTGACTCCACTTACGTACTGATAATTATACCATCCTCAATGTAGCCATATTCCCAAAATATCTTATTTAATTATACTATCTCCCATGGAGGCGTACTATTCAAACGGTTCATGCTCGTCGCAACGTTCCACATAGCGTGTCTATTAGACCATATCGCACGAAATTTCTTCGAGACAGTTCCATCTGAAGTTAACTCTTTACTAACAGAAAATCCTTCTTTCAGGAAACCGTATTTAACTGCTTTTAAGAAATACATTACAAAGCAGTCACTTGTCAGAATAAAAATGAACGGAATATCCTGCTCAAAACAATGAATGGCATGAAAAAACTTTATCTCCGTCACTGTGCTGTCGTAAGGCTGATTATTCCATTGAAATATAACGGCTTTCATCCAAGTCATTTTGCTAAAATTGTATTTTCCCGACAACGTTTTAGCGCCTTCATAAAATGGATGTTTAGTGAATTTACCAATCATTAGGTAAATCTCGTTTTTAAGCTATACATGGTACGAACCCAAAAAAACTGCCAACCATTTTTTTTAAACTGTTGCCGACTCTCAATTTCGTAACTTTCATGCATAGTGTAAGATCAGAAAGTGCTCGGCAAATCAGTCCTGCTTCATCTGCCGTTGAAATATAAAACGTTGGATTACCTTTCGAAAGTGAGTGCAATTATTCACTAGGAAAATCGATTATGGTTGTTAGTTCCGTTGCTGTGTCCTAAAAAAATGGTTTTTGCAGTTGATGCTAGGGATATCCTTTCATCGCGGGAGATTACAACTTGAGCACTGGAATTCACATAGATTTACAGCATGTAATAAAATTTGCGACATGCCTTGTATAATCATACCACTTAATCAAACTAGCGTCAAATCGTGCTTTACAAATCCTTTACATCAGTGAAATTTCAATTTAGGTTTCTGCTGTTCTCATCCGTTTTCGAAACGGTTTATGATCCTGTAAGCACAAACAGCTTCAATTTTCTGAAATTTTCTTCAATTTTTAGCATTGTACTTCTTGTAATGTCGAATTTCGCTGTAATTGGAGTTTTATTCTAAATATCATCATCTACTTCGGTTATGATGTGCCCTAAAATTTGATTTTTCTAAGATTTGTTTTCTCTTAGTTCAAAAACTACTCAACTTTACGCCCCATAATAACATGAACAGAAGATTTGCAAAATGGAAAGCGAAAAAAAAAAAGCCCTTGAAAAACAAAAGTAAGAAAATGAATGCTCCTAAAACTTTTTTTTCCTTTAATAAAGAAGGAATTTTGTCTGCGTATGTAAGAAGAACTGAGACGAAATTAGTTGAACCCCAACAAAAGCATCACCGATTTTGAAATTCTTCGTTTTCCGTTAAAGAAGGAGATGCGACTAATGGATCTTCTTCTTCAACAAGAGTTATCTCATCCATTGTCTAAACTCCATCATTTCGCAGTCAGAACAAAAGTTGAGAAAGATACCCCAATGTGCTCCAGAATGAATTGGGTGAACACACTTCATATTGAAACACTTTTCTATTTAATTTTTGGAATACTGATTTACGTGTTCTTTATTCTTTTGGCAAATATACAATATAAAGGCTTCGTAAAACATGTTGTTGCGATTTTCTGTAACACGTGGTACAATAAAGATTTTTCACCAAATTTATTTTAAATTGCTTCCATGCTTTTTGTTATAACAATTTACCAAAAATTTCCTTAATTTATGGTAACCAGTGTATACATTTCTAATGGTTACATTCTAAGAAAGATACTTACCTTGTCTGTAGAAAAGATCAACATAAATTTTGTACTTTAGATATTCCTTCTATTGGTCTCAATGCTCATGCATAATCATTTTAGTTAAATAAAATATTTTTAAATGATACTTTCTCCATAATATTTTTTAATCGACTGAATCATATTGAAAACAGCTGTAAAATTTCAAGGAGTTCAACACATGTGGTGTTTATTCCATAACACAGAAAATGGGTCTCCATTATCCATGGAAAATTCTGCCCCATGACAGATGGGCATTGCATATCTGTAGAAAACATAAATAAACACCGTTTTTGAAGCCTAGCACAACTTCAGTCACCCAAATAATTAAAAACTCGTCGCATGCACTGATAACAACATGTTTAATCTCAGAAACCGCATTATACGATACTTTACTCTTTCAAAGAGAGAGAACTCGATTTTTTCACAATCGAAAAAATAATAGTAAATTTCGCTATTTAGTACCTACACATCGTTTATTAATAAACATTAATGATGTGAAGCATTATTTAAATAATAAATGTTCATGGCCTAGGAATCCAATAAAGCCAATATTAGTTGCCGTTCTGTTTCAATAAAATGTTGAAATAAAATGTGTAAAATATTTAAATTTGAATTTAGATTGGAAAGCAACAGAAAAGTAAAAAAAAAGAACAAAAAGAAGTATTACCCTACGACGAAGAACAGTTTGCTGTATCAAAATATCCATTCCAGTAGGTATTAAGCTGCCCACTGGTTACTTTGCTGGAAGATATGCTTCTGATATGAGAAAGAGTATTCTTCCATTCTAGGCATTTGAAATTTCTGTCATACAGAGTCCGATTGATCCACAGATATAGTGAAGGAAGAAACTTTTTAGTGGCTCTTTCCCGGATAGTTCGAAGAACATATTGCCTGTTTGTAAACATTCCGTCGACATAATTCTATTGCAAAGAGAACAAGCGGATTCCTATGGAAATAGATTGGACGTGAAGTGGTTCATTATTAAAAGACGAAGTGAGACAGTTGCTTGAGAGGTCCTGACATACAAGTTTCATTAAGCTGTGAAACAGGCTTTTTATGAAGTCGGCGAACAATAGCACTGTCCAACCATCTCCGTCCGGAGATCTGGCCAAGGTGACTGAAAACCTTACGGATACATTTAATTAGGAGCGCCTTTTTAACTAGGAATGCGGAAAGTTCTTCGACATCAAGTTACTGTCAAATAATGTGGTTTGCCCTCTGTCTTCCTGGCCGGGTAACTATCCCCCCCCAAAAAAAAACCGGAGAGCGAAAATGTTGCAAAAAGCCAGCTGATCTCTTTTTACCTACCTACGCCGGCTCAGTTCATCAACAAAAGCGTGTGCGTGTGTATGGGCGCGCGACATTTTGCCCCGTGCGCGTAAAACATGTAGTGTGAAATCTCTGGTTCGCTGCTACAGCAAAAATTAATTCATACAGATTACCAACTTTAGAAGCTGTTGAGATGGTCAAATTGAAAGCAAGCATTATATTTATTCGCATGCTTGCAGGATCTGATGTGAATAAAGAGCGAGGAGTGTAAGGGGATAGATTCAGGGTTCCAAATATTTGTCCGTCAAATTACATATGTTTTTCTCATTGCACCGTGAATTTCGATAAATTTCATTAACAAAGTAAACGCTGGAAAAATTACAAGAGCGGAGGACAGTTCATAAATTCTATATGTTTTAGTACACCATTAAGAGAAACCTTTACCTTTTTATATCAATTCATGAAATGTCTGTTGTCACTTGGCAGACGTGAGGTTCAATGAGTGGAGTTTCTTAGCACGTCCCTGCACTCAACTCTGTTTCCTAAAATTGGAGAATATGGCTGAAAGTCGGAGATTATCTTTGTGATATACTGGTTCTCATCTCCGCCGTTCAATAAGCGCTGCCTGAATCAACGTACGGGTAAATACTCTTTAGAGTCTTCATTGAAGGTTTTCATTTCCTTCAGGAATATGACGCAGGCTACACATCTTTTTGTTTAAAAACCATAGGTCATGTGGATTAGGCTTTCCAAGAAAGACCACATTTCAAGTCTACCTTTGCTGTGGCGAACTACAAAGTACCAACAATAAAAGCTTGGGATATCTGTTAGGTACATATTTGAGAAACATAGAGAAACCGTAAGATACGAGTTAGAAAATCAATTTAACCTCATAGGTCGGTCCCAGTTTCGGAATTTTGTTAACATGAAGACAGTTCAGTTTCATAGATAATATTAAAATCTTGGTAATATAGCATGGTATAATAGCATGGGAATACTCGTTTCCTTGGCATTAATGATAGGATCATTCAGGTTTTATGGATGAAGTAGGCACCAGAATAAAACGATGTACCCCGTGTAAAAGGGTGATAATTTATTAGCTTCAAGAGACATCATTTTAATGCCAAAATGAATAATAAAAAGTATTTTCAGAATATATCCAGGTGGACCTGTAGAATGAATTTTTCAATCTTCATTCAAATTAGGGTCACCATTAATGTTGTCATTCAAAGGTGAACAAAATATCATAGATAATATTAAAATCCAAAAAACTAAAGTCCTATTTTTTTTTGTTTAGAGGTTTAACGACCACCGTGAGCAACTCAATGGGCTATAAGCAGTCGCCCATCCCTAATTTAGGGTCACTGGTTCCAGAGAAGGGAGAGAGCCAGTGCCATAAGACAAACACAACATCCATGCCTGACCGGGATTCGAACCCGGACCCCTTTCGGACGAATGATCAGAGGCCATCGCTTAGACCACTGCGCCACCGGGGCGGCAAAGTCCTATTTATAGACAGCGTAAAGGAAATGGATTTTTGCACCTATCTGTTTCTTACTTGTATGAATTTCGCCAAACGGTTTGATGTATTTGTCAAGAAAATTATATTAAAATGTAAATCACTACACATTGAGTAAAATATTAAAAAGATAGATGTAAAGAAACCTGAAATTGTAGAAAAAATTGGTGCATTCAACGGTGAAAATTATTTAAATAAGGCGGTGATGACTCGCTATTTTCGTTTGAAAATAAGTAATACTAGTCCCTTCGGTAAGGGTATTCCATTTATGCAAATGCCTTTTTTATTTTACCGCTTTAAATTCAAAGTAGTTTAAAGCCATGAATCATTGAAATGTTACGTCTCTGTGAAAAAAAACTCTTAATCCCTAGAAGAGATCTTAAGAATTGAAACTTGAAATGTGTATTCTGATTCTCCACTGTTCTTTACTTAATTTTTTCTGTGTTATTTCCTGCAAAATCGGTTATGGAAATTTGCAGCTCTTTAAATTAATATTAATTGAAGGTAAACATGGCGTGACATTACTCACATTATTAATGTGAAACATGGCTTCACATTACTTGTATTAACCAAAACGTAGAACATTTTTTTAGCGAAAACGCATCCCTCAAGTTCCATTTTATGAGCGCATCTGTTGTCCTAATAAATTCAACTAAATCCCCTACAGTGTATCACTGTTAGAGAATACCACGCAATATCTTCACCGAGGAAGTCGTATCTCAATAAATTCTATAACATCCACAATTTGTATTTTTGGATGTACGGTCCGGAAATTTTTACTTGCATTTTAAATGTCCAGATTTTGTCCTGAATAATGTAAATTTGCATTACTTCAGTCATGTCATATCCGAAAGCAGATGCAACTGTCTGGGAAGGAAAATGCAAAATTTTCATACGTTTCATAAATACAAATATTGCTCTATTGATATTCACTAAAACATAATTGTTATACAAACCATATATACATAGGTACTGGTGTCCCAAAACTATGCAACCATAGTTAAGAAATATACTTTAGAATAAACGGAAAGAGAGAAGAAGGGTAATGAAGGAAAGTACTGAGGACGTGCGAATATGAATATGTGTAAAGCATGACGTAATACTAAATGACGAACGTTATTTTGTATAAAAGGCAAAGCAGCGTGTTTAGGCGGTTGAGAAAGAGCTGCAAAAATACACAACCGTTTGTGAAAATATGGGTCAACGCTTTCAATATATTTAGTAAAAGCAGCTTCATCACAGAAAAACTGTGTTCGACAAAAAATTCAGGCTTCATATTATTAATTATGCGTGAAACATTATGTTAGGAACACTTCATTGTTCCATGTACCAAAAATCGAGTTGATTAGTGTCACCTGGAAGTTTTGCCGCAGTGTCCCTTTTGTTGGCTGGTACCATACGGGATAGCCTTCGCTCACTCCTAGCATCGATGGGACATGGGCGGGACAGACCTTGCAGGCTTTTTCGTGGTATTTATCTCCTCGGATATACCTTTTGCGTGCTCGTATGATGGTAACAGACAAAAATGAACAACAAAAACGACACACTGCCAAGTACCGTAAAATGTGTTGCTATCTATCATACCTCAATTGCATACCTGACGATCGATCAGCATTTAGTTCTGCAAAAAAGGTATTCAAGAGAGAAGTAGTACCAAACGTTTCTTTACGTGCTTTACTTCGCATAAAATTGAATGAATCGTGTTACCCATAAATGTTTTTTTTTCAAAGTGAGACAAAGAGTAAAAATTTTTAAAAGCTATTATAAGACACATCTGACAAAAATAACTATGTACATACAGTATTGCAAAGAAACACCTCGCATTTGCCGTACAAAACGTTAGAAGATTCACAGTAAAGTTTCCATATCTGTGGAAACTGTGCGAATCGTGATTTTTAGAATAATAACAAGTTCTTGTGGGAAATCAAAGAGACCATTTTTATTTGATGGTGGATTTAAATTTAAGTAGCAGTTATTGCACTTGTGCATGTACTCTTGTTTGCAGTCTAACTCATTAATTAGTTACCCAATGAGACTTCAAAATATATTCACTTAAAAGAAATATTGAATGATACCCAAACTATTTCACTGGGTTATGAACTTTCATGCGCATCAGAAGTACAGTTTGATGACTTCTTTTTCCGGAGGTTTGGAAAGTACACATCTTTCCTTTCATAAGAGAACATCACAACAGCATTAGAAGAAGTATCAAATTTAGTTATATTCCGTAATGTTGAATATGTATAAGTATATATGTATGTTCAACGTTTCGGAATATATCTAAATTCTTGAAGGAATCTACGAAACTCTCTTGCAGGATTTTCCATCAACAGCCTGGACATTTAATGCATACATAGTGGTGTACAGAAAGCGCTTTTGATTTTTGTACTAACATAGAATAAACCGCTTTACTGCTTTGGAAATATGCTCATATCAAGGGACTGATCCGGGTACTGGGAAGAACAAATTATGTGACTCCATTTGGGGAAAGAAAGTGTTATTCAATTTTGCAAAACCTGAATCATTACGCTTAAACAAATTTCCCTGTTAAGCAGATCAGAAAGTTCAATAAGATGAAATTACAAAATTTTATTTGAATCCACCATTCGTTTAATTTATGCATAAAGAAAAAACATGGTGTCTTGCGGGAAATTTTAAATTTTTTATAGAGATCCTTTCCGTTTCTTATGCGTAAATTTTGAGAACTCGCAGTGTACGACATAACAAAAGTAACATACACTTGAAACTGCACTGACATGTACTATGATATGTAACTAATGTGGGAACATTTTGCTTTTCAGATTCGGAAATAAAATTCATGAATGACAGAGAAAAGCATCGAGGCGTAATTTAATTCTTGGAAAAAGAGGAATGTGACGTTCCAGAAATTCGAAGAAGACTCCTGGAGGTATATGGAGCATCAACAATCAGTATCAGTCATGTCCAAAAATGGAAGAAGAATTTTCAAGAAGGAGAAAGTTCTGTTTCGGACGAACACCGGAGTGTAAAACCTGCAACTGCAGTGACATATGCCAATAGGCAACGGGTGAAATACCTCATCAGAGAAGATCGTCGTGTCACCATTCAGGAATTGTGTGATGCAATTCATTGTGGTCATAGTGTTATGGAAATATTAGTTAGGGATCTGGGATACAGAAAGATTAGTTCAAAGTGAATCCCAAGAAACCTAACATGTTAAGAATATGAACAAAGGGCGAACATGTGCTCTTGGACTATTATAAGCAGGAGAATAAGGTGTTTTTCTCCACTGTTGTGACGGGAAATAAAGCCTGGAATGTTTTTTCTTAATGCAGAAACAAAACGTTCGTCAAGGAATGGCACAGCACATCCTGACCTCGACATAAATAGGTGAAAACAACTTGCTCCGCAGGGAAAGCTATAGCAACAATTTTCTGGGACAGACGTGGTGTCATTTTGAGATCCTTTTATACGGTTTGCGATAATAAACAGTGCTCACTGTGTGCAGACATTGAAGAAAGTAAAGGAGGTTATCAGAAGAAAAAGACATGACATTCCATTTCATAGTGTTGTTTTACACCATGATAACGCAGGCCCCCAGACCTCAATGGAGACTTCACAGGCTAATGCCAAAATGGTGTGGAAGGTGATTCTCCTCTCCCCCAACAGTCCTAATTTAGCTCACTCAGACTTTTTCCTTTTTGCTACTTTGAAAAACACCCTTCGCGGGGAACGTTTCAACGATGTGGCCGAGGTTAAACTGGCTGTGAACTCATGGGTTAAACGACAGCGTCGTTGATTTTTCTAAAATGGATTTTACCGAAGGGTTCAAAGATGGCGGAAATGTATAAAAAGTGTTGGGCAATATTTTGAATACGCTAGCGATATTAGCAATATGTCCAAGTACTTTACCACCAAGTTTCATATTTTTGTTCTACAAATAAAAATCTTATGAGGGACAAGGCACTACTTTCGGTATGCCATTTGTAAAATAAGTTTCATAATTGAAGTCAGCTGTTAGATTTATCTTGATGTAAACACACCATATTATCTAGTTCAGAATAAATGTCACAAAAGCCACTTACCAACAATTATTTATCAGAATAAAAATATATAATTAATGAACAAACCAAATTTGTTTATACATTTTAGTGTGGAATGATCGTAAATGCTCTCTGCAACCTTTGGCAAGGAGCAGTAAAACAACCGTATGAAAATCCTTGTAGAGAACAAATTACTTCACAATTTAATACAGCTCCTTACGCCTTTCATTTTATCAGTGTGTAGTCAGGTGTAATAAAAACACTAAGTTCTCGCGTTGTGATCTTTTTTACGCTCTCCAACCGTAGGTTGAAGAAGCGTATATGCTCCAGCTTCGTCCGTCCGTCTGTCCGCACGATAACTGGCATAAAAATGGTTCGATTTGGATGAAATTTTAGGATGTGGTAGGGAATCACCTGGGTACGAACCATATAGAAAATGGGGTCTAAGGTCACGACGTAGGAGCGGGATAATTCCATTGCCCTTATGCGTCATAACTTGCATAAATATGGTTCGATTTCAACGAACGTTTACTATGTGGTAGGGGACCGCCTGGGGAAGAACTCTATTCAAAATGGGAGAAGTGGGGTCAAAGGTCCGGACATAAGTGCGGGATGCATTCCATTGCCCATATGCGTCATAATGTGCATAAAAATTATTCGATTTGGATGAAATTTCAGTATATGGTATTTGACCACCTGGGGACGAACCCTATTGAAAATGGACGAAATGGGGTCTAAGGTCGGGACATAGGATTGCGATCCATTCCATCGCCCTTATCGCATATTATTAAGGTGGACGTCAAGTAATTTTGCTTCCTATACTTCCAATGGAAAAACTTTTGATCACATTTCCTTTACAATTAATATGTTCCCAATGACGAAAATTAGAACATCGATAAAAATAACTTTATTATAACTTAGAATAGTTAATATTTTCTAAAGCATAACCATAGTTATATTAAAAATCAATAACTTTTCCTTTGGTGGTGTTGAAACCAGAAAAAGGATGGCGCCACCTGTACTTTGATGACGTCAGTAGACAACCAAATGTTGAATTGCATAATTATGGTTATGTTTTAGAAAATATTAAGTATTCCAAGTTTAAATTGAAGATATTTTAATCGATGTTCAAATTTTCATCCTTGAGAACGCATTAATTGGGAAGAAATAGTGTACAGAAATTTTTCCCTTTGAAGTACAGCAAGCAAAATTAATTGACGTTCCCGTAAAGGAGCAATTCTTGTATGTATGCAAATTTTATTTTGAAAACAGCTCTAAGGATTTTGATGACAGTCGTTAATCTACCGTTTTCTGGTACTAGAAATCGATTTAGCTTGATCTCGACTTTAGGAAAATTCGCTTAGTGGGTTAAATAACCACCCCGAATTACCATGTTTTTAGTGTACTGTCATGGCGTCGCCCCATTAGATGTTGGCGCGCGGTCACGCCATCTGTCTCATTACGTCACGCGTTGTTTGCGAATCATATTAAAGTTTTATGCCGTCACAATCCTATGATCAGATGGTCGCGATTCCCATCTGCCTCATTACGTCACGCGTTGTGTGGGTATGTTCGTCCGCACGATAACTAGCGTAAAAGTCGTTCGATTTCGATGAAATTTTAGTATGTGGTAGGATAACACCTGGAAAGGAACCCTATTGAAAGTGATCAAAATGGGGTCAAAGGACAGGACATAGGAGATGGATCCATTCCACTGCTCTTATGCGTCATAACTAACGTAAAAAAGGTTCGATTTGGATGAAATGTTAGTAATTTGTAGGTACCTACCTGGGGACGAATTCTATTAAAAATGGGCGAAATGGGGTGAAAGGTTAGGACACAGGGCAGGATCTATTTCACAGGCCTTATGCTTTATAACTTACGTAAAATTGCTTCAATTGCGATAAAACTTTATCATGTTATTTCGGACATATACTAAACGAGTTCTGTTGAATATCATCGAAATGGATCAGAGGTCAGGGCACAGGGGTGAGATTTATTCCACAGTCATTTTCCTCATAACTTGAGTAATAGCTTGAGTAATGATTTCTAGTATGTTGGCACGCGTATCATAATCAATGAATTGCATGATTTTACTAACTTGTTGCAAGTTATACTGTACCAGTATGAAAAGCATAAATGGTGTATGATTTAATTCTTCATGAAAAACGTATTACTCCCAATACACACTTTTTATGATCAAAACTTCGGCTTGCTTAATTGTTCTTATTTTCTAATCTTTTTAATTTTCAGTTCTGATTAAGGAGGGAAATATAAAGGACTGAAGTTCACTCTTCTACAAAGCTGAATTAAACATTTTTTTCTTCAAATGGAGATTTTGTCATTCAATTTTTCATGAACAATTCATTCCTCGGATAAACGCTAGTTCGCAGATGATGAATATCCGTTTTTTGTATAAGTGACAGTTTTCCCCCGACTTTAATCTTATTAAGTGACATGAAAACGATTATAAAGTCCAAACAATCGAATGCATTTTTTGCCACTCTTTTTCGACCGCTTCATCGTGTAGTCGAAGTTAATGATCACATACATTAATGTACAGATATTTTATTATGGTATACAAAAAAAATTATATTGTGTTAAACGCTATAACTGTTGGTATGATTGCTTTTCTAAAAAAGGTGGAGGTAATGTACGAAACGGATGTTTAAATACATGCAACAGCGGATAATTTTTATTTAAGTGGAAGTGCAACTTTAATATTTTGCATGCTACTGAACTCAAATTTCGAAGTGCTTAATTGTCAAATTCTTTGAATCGCGCATTTTCTGTGTGTACTCGTTAGCAGGCAGCAGTGATTATGCTAAATACAAATGCTTATTTCTTCTTTTAGGAATTGGAAAAATGGTTTCCCAGAATATTTAAGAAGCGATTTTGTAGATCCTACTGTCAGTATTTTTAGTGATAATTTTCCTCCAGTACGTATGAGCAATATGTTGATCATGGTCATTAGATATACCTAATGGATCTCACGGCAAACGTGCTTGATTTTCAGTGTCTCAGATCCACGTCACCTGGAAAACGGGCTTCGTTTTCTTGTAGGTAGCTGATATATACTCTCCCAGAAAGAGTGGGTCTAACTTATAGATGACAGTCTACTGATGAGAGTGTTCGATAGCTAATGAAAAGAGGGCTTAACCTCAAACAAAAATATGCCCTGTTATGAAAGCCCTGTTATGCCCTGTTATGTATGCCAAGTGCCCTGTTATGTGGTCGGACCGTGTTTTCGTACCATTTCATTGTTCTTAGCAATTACTTAGGGATACACAGAAATAGACATCTTCATTGGGTGTTGTTATAAATGTCAGTCTAGTGGCGTTCATTCGTTTCTGCAAACTGTCTAACACAAAAAATAATATGTTCTTTGTCTAGCACACAATTCTGTACAGCGAATAATTCTTACACCGTTGGTACTTCTTAAGTTAGCATGTAATTTACACCACATAGCATACAATGTGCCCGGGACTTATTTAGAGAGAAGCCAAGAGAGCCTTGGCACCCCCGAAAGTGTTTCATATCTTTGTTAAAATGCGACTTACATTACCAAAAATGCTTTAATTTAATAAAGATGTATGGACTTACGATGGAAAGTATTGCTTTAATTTTTTCTTCCAACTTTTATTAACTTTGATTTTGCCCTGATGGATGTAAAAAAAATTCCATTTTTGGTCGTCCCCCGAAAAAAACTTATATGTACTTTGTACGATCAAGTCCAAGTTTTTATTATTTTCATTACTGAATTAAAAGTTGAAAGCTCCATATGGAAATGGATGCTACCGGAGGATGAGTATTGTTGCTATTATACTTAAATTTTAACCGTTCTGATGCCAATGAAATTTTAGTTTTGCAATATTCCGTATTTTTACAGTTTGTATAATTGAACAGCAGCGCTCATGCGGATGCCTCGTTGTTGTGTGATTCCTTTTAATATTTTGTTCTGGAGCGTCATGTGGTAGGAAACGTGAAGAAAGAAATATTCCAATGCAATATTATATCTGAAAAATAATGAAATGCTCCAAAGAAATCCCATTCTATGACGGTGAATGAAGAAATTCCAAATCATTAAACAGGTGTCATATTTCTGCAGTGGTGCGACATATTATGCAAACTTGTTTGTTGGCCGGTTTAACGACAACCTTGTAAACTAGATGGTCTATAAACTGGCGTCGGACACTAATTTGGATTAACTTATTTCTGGTTAGGCAGAGAGCCAGTGCCGTAAGTCAAACACACAACATATAACCCACCAGGTATTCGAATACGCACCCACCTCATACGAATGGTTAGAAACCAGCTTTCATATCACTGCGCTGCTGGCGGCACACACAAATTTATAATTTCAACATTAGCGCTAATAAATCTTTTATCAAAAGGGATTTTTTGAACATATTCTCTCGACGAAATCTGGTATTCTCCAAATTTTAACATCTGACATTTGGCGCTGCAGATTTTAATTAATCTGAAAAATTTTATTGTACTTACCACTTGAACATTGAATGTATAAATATTGATGTACACCCGTTTTGCGGACATTTTTGTACGGGCGGTGATGTGACATGTTGCTCGTAGGAGAAGTTTAGCAAATGCCGTAAGAAAAATCGGCTTTATGATAATGCACCGAAACCACAAATTTATCAGCTATACTAAAATAAGAACACATGAAAGAAATATAGAGGAGTCTTTCAATTTTGCTCTGTGTCGAAGCTAATATAATCCAAAATCTCTGACATAGACAGAAGACTGCATTAATAGCTTGAATACTACTCTTTTCGTATCACTTTTAAGAACTGCTCTGTTCTGAATAATAAACCTATATTCAAAAATGCAAATACTGCCATTTCGGATTGCAATGTATAATAACGTAATGCAAGCTTTCAAACATGCGGTTCTGTAGGGAAATGATCTTTCATTTCCTCGGCATGAATGCCGAACACTTGCAGGTACGGCCAAAATATTTTACCCGTAGTAATTTTTAAGACAATGAAGTAAAACATTTACAAACAAAAATATTTCTTGCGCGGTCCTAGATGCCTTTTGAACAATGTGTGAACACAGTGTTACACATTTTATTTGAACGTTATTAGAAACACCTGCCCAATGACGTGTTTAGCCGCGTTGACATTTATTACGGCTTCAGTTTTATGTGATTCAAGTTCAACGAGAGTCTGATATTCTTCTATAATGTTTAGCCTAAACAGATGTGGTGGCATCCAACAACTGCCGAATGTTCGCTCGGATGGAACTCTGTTACAAATTGCTATCTCATTCTCATTCCACGGACGTTCTATTGAGCTAAGATCTGGGGAATTTGGGGTCAAGTATAGCATGATGCAGTTATTATGGTGCTAATGGATCTGAGCTGTTATAACTGAATTTCATCAACGCGTGACAGGCCGTGTATGTTGATATTCTCCTTCCGATACCACTGCCATAATGCTCTCTTACTTGAGGAACTGGAGCTCGTTTGTTTATTGTAAAGTAAAGTAGTTGTGAACGGAAGTAAAAGAGATGCTTATGCTATAGAAAACAAACCGTGAGAAGTTTCAATAGATGGAAATTACTGACAGATAGCTTCCTTGCGACTGGAATTTAACTGCATTTCCAGTGGTTGAGGAAAGATACACTAAGTGATCATTAACATTTTCCCAAGTAAAATTTATATTTACCTGTTGTGAAACAGTGACGATTCCAGCTTTTACCCAACTAGGGTAGAATAACTATTCTTGGAGTACCGGATGCAGGAAAGAAGAACAAAATTTGCTTTTGCCTGCAAACTTCGCAAATGTGAGGAACGACCGAATAGCTTTACTTCTCTAAAAGCAGATAAATGCATATACGTCAGAGTTGTATCACGAAATCAGTTACTACTAGTGCAAGAAGTACAACATTTTTATTTTTTATCTGACGTAACTGGGTAGTTCATTAAACTCACATAAATTAATTTAAGGGGAACGTTTTACTTGAAGCTTCACTAAAAAAGATGTTCATACGATGCACATGCATCAGGAAACATAGCAACAGATCTACATTGTTCTCATAACTTGGCATACGTTTTGTTTCAGCGTTAAAACATTTTATATTTGCATTTAAATGTTGTTGTTTTTTTCTTGTGTGTTTTCAGTTGTGTACTTTGACCTATAAAGCACAGTTCTTGAAAAGGTATGTCTTATTTCAGTGTTTTGTCTCCTGTTTCCCAGCCTTTTTTTATCTGCTTTCTATTTTAAGTTTTTTTTTTACTTCATGACAGTTTTACAATACTCCATTATTTCCTGTGAGGGGAAATCAAGATGCATAATGGCCGAGGGTCCAAAATAATAACATGTTATTCATATCTTATGATATCGGATCACAAGTACAAATGTTTATAAATCAAAACATATATCTGGAGAACCGAAGTAAGATTCTGGATATTTTGGTGATTTTACTTTAAATTTGAACTACACTGCAATTCCCTACTTAAGCAATTCCCCACGGTACGCAACTGTACAAAATTAATATTTCGGATGGAAGCGGAAAAATATATTTCGACAGTCTTTTGTCCCAGTGGAAGCAGATCAGTTTGTCATTGTACAATTATCGAAGATGATGTTCATGACACATGCGTAATTGATTCAAATTACATTTTTTTATAATATCTTAATATCTAAGAAAAGACTTTGTGATGAGTTCTGGCAAAATGTCCATTTACAACCACGGTATCAGTTCTGATTAAATTTCGGATTGAGTTCTATGCTCAGGAAGACTGCAGTTGAATGCTTATCTTTTCATGAGATTGTTGTATGTGAAATCTTATCTTAAACATTTTCTCAATTAACTTGCTACACCTTTCTGATATTTCCATACATGTGATACTAGTTTTAAATACGCCAAACGAAATTGTATCACTATTCTTAAATAATTCTCATACTAATGAAAATAAATACCAGTGTCCAGGATCGAACAGTGTAAAGCCATTGCGGATAAACGAAAATAAGAATTTCTTTTTTCAGAAATTTACTTATTTCAATTTTTTTTTAAACTACTCTTCTACAAAGATTTAGGGTTTGTGACATCATCTCGCTTGCAATCCACTCACACAGTTCGTCGTCGAAAGCGCCGGTAACACCTTAGCCATAGTCACAACTGTGTCTAAATGATTGAAGAAAGTTATCTAGTCCGATGAATTACGTTTCATGTAGTACAATGTTGATGGGCGGTTACGTGTACGATCAAGTCGACTACCACGTACTTGAACATCATTGTAGACCAGGTACAAGGCAAAGGTATTCCCCTCTCGTTGTGACTTCCTTCACCAGGAAAATCAGCAGTGCCACACTACTCGGCCTATTTTGAGAATGATTTTCGGAACATGAGGAAGACACTCAGGTATTGCCCCTGTGAAATTGGATATAGTTCTCCAGACACCAATGTAATCGAACATCAGTGCAATTTGTTGGAACAAGGAGTCCCACCTGCGGTGGTTAAACCACGTAATTTTCAAGAGATGAATGATCAGACTGCAGCATGTTGGTACTAGATACCACAAGGCACCTTTAAAAATCTTTTGGCTTCCATGTTTCGCCGGGTAATAGCTATTTTCGGAGCATGAGCATGAAGACCATCATATCGGGCAGTTTCTCATAATGTTATTGGCTCTTCGGTGTATATTTGTTATAATATTCATTTGAGATAAATGTACACTCGCGGGCAATAAATTTGCGCATCTAGAAGAAAACATGCTACAAACGCGAAACCTTGAAAACAGCTAGAGTGCGTGCTTTTATGCAAATGATCCAAGTTTATTGCAAGTGCGCATGACCGTACGTACTGTGGTGGCGCTGCTAGCACGAACCGGCAGCAATATAAACCGGCGTGTAGTCGATGCCACATAAACGCGAAAAGCAGCTACGACGTAAGCTAGAGTACAGAGGGACAAGAATGCCGGGTAGACGCCAGATACGTCGATTTACGCAACTTACGGACTTTGAGAGAGGCCTAATATCAGGCTGAAAACCACAGGGTGGTCGGGGCGGCGTATAGCCCTCCACGTGGATCGTTCTGACCATACCTACACAGCACAAAACTTTTCAGATATGCATCGATATTGTTACAATCTCTCATTTTCGTTACACTTTCAGAGATATCTTACAATTACGTTTCAGCAACATCTGTTTTGTAACATAACTCTTTGTACATTACGGTTACGTTAAGAACAGCATTCACCGACACTACTGTTTTATAGTTTTCATTGTACATAATAGCTACCTTGATGGTGTATTGCGGCCTTATTTTAGATTTTGGGTTTATCAACGGCGGGGATGCGCATGCGCATTTGGGTCATTTCAACGAAGTACTCTCGTTGTCGTTCCATGTGCTACTGGGATATTCCTTGGTGATACTGTCGTACTCGTAAGTGTAGACTAGTGTCCGTCCTTATGTTTTTCACGCCAGTGTATAATATCATAGTACGTTTGTTAGTTTTGTGTCGGAAAAAAATAAATTAAAGTAGTTGTTAGTTTGTAAAGGTAGAACAAAATAATTCTGATATATTGAGACGTTTAACGAGTACGCAAATTTAGAAAAAAATAGAGTTAGATATGCAATAAAAGGTTCATTTCTTTAATTAATCAAGAAAAAATTTAAGTCATCTTACAGAAGAAAAAATGATCCGTTGAAAAAATAATTATACATTTCTATTAAATAACGTATTCGCAAAGCCTTGACCTTTTCGTTAGTTCCTACAGAGCGCTGTAAGGTCGAGGTGACCCGTGGTTGAGTGGGATAATGCGACTGCCTAGAAACCCGCTGGACAGGGGTTCGAGCTTATCGTGATCTTGGAGGATTTGTATTGCCTTGGGAAAAAGTTCCCCAGTCTCGTGACGTCACACGGTAAAATTTCCTGATAGGGGAAAGGAAATGGCGTACAAATAGGTGATTCCATGTGTGGAGGTAAAAACAAAATGGCGAACAAAACATGTTCGTTAAGACCACGTCGCAAACAAAATGTTATGGTTGAACACAAAAGAAAAATAGCGGACAAAGATGATCGAGAAGCTCACGTGGAAAATTATCCGTCCTTGAGACAGCACGTGAACGGTTGTGGGCAGTTTCCTTTGTTACAGAAACCCCCTATTATCACGTGACAGTAATATGATGATGTCAGAAATATCTTTCAAATACGTAACAGTAAATACAAATATCTTTCCAAAACATTAACATGAAGTTGGTATGTTGAAACTACAAAAACATTTCACTGTAACTTATCGGTTATGTTTCAAAGTTAAATAACGTTTGCGGATATCTTGACCTAACCGTAACGTTTCTGAAACATTAAAGTCACATTGCGCAACGTATCTGAAAAGTGTCAGTGTTTTAGTGCTACGTACTTGTACACGAAATATTTTATTCAGATTGGGTTACGTCCGACTGTGTTGGGAGCAGTGGACACGTGACGGCACTGCCACACGGCGGAGCGGCTGCAGACGGACCAGGATAATCAACGGTAGAGAGGATCGACGGAACGTGCAGCCAAGAACGAACGGATCCCACTGGGACCCTGTCTACTATACAGGCAGATGTAGCGGCTCCTATTAGCCCACGAACCATTTCCCGACACCTTAAAGAAGCGAATTTGCAATGCCAGCGCCCCTCAGGTGTGCTGCCTTTAACACCGGAACATCGCCGGTTCTGTGTGCAGTGGTGCCAGGCTAGAGTGACGTGGAACGCCACAGACTGGCGACGCTTGGTGTTTTGCGATGAGTGCCGCTTAATTTCGGAGACAGATGATCATGGTGTCTGGATATGGAGGTCCCCAGGTTAACGGCACAGTCCCAACTTTGCTGCCGAGCGCCGCACCTGCCATACTGCAGGCATTATGGTTTGGGGAGCCATTGCCTACGGTAGCCGATCAGTTCTAGTAGTGGTACGTGGATCATTGACAGGCCAGCGGTATATGGATGACATCCTACGACCCCATGTGCTCCCATTCGTGGCCGGGATTCCAGGTGTGCTATACCACTCAAGATAATGCCCGCGGGCACACGGCTGGGGTAGCCAAGGACTGCTTACATCATGTCCAGATGCTTCCACGTCCTGCCTGCTCCCCGGAGCATATGTGGATCGAGCATGTGTGGGGCCAGTTGAAACGTCGGATGCCGCCGTGCAGCACTTTCTGGGATTTGGAGCAAACCCTCCAACACGTGTCGGCCAGTCTGCCGCATGACAACACCAGGCATCTGTTCACCTCCATGCCGGACCGCATTGCAGCCAGTATCGCCGCACGAAGAGGTGCGACGCGCTATTGAAAATGGCCGGACCGCGTGGCACAGATTCTCCTGTAATTTTCCTGTAGCTATGTTTTTGCTATCATGTGTATCATTGATCTGTATCATTATGTCCATAAAATTTCAGTTTAATCCGATGCTCCTTTCTTGGTGCACACATTTAATTATCCGTGAGTGTATTTTAAAGTTAAGTATACACGTACGGAAATTAGAAAAAAAAAACAAAAAATAATATGTGCAAAAAAAAAAAAAAAAGATTGTGATTAATCTTCTGCAGTTTATTATTCATAAAATAAATTATTTTTAAAAATCAATGGTACAAGGTTCAATGCTTTTTCCTCGTCAAACTGTTTGGGAAGCCTTTCAATGGGTTTAATAACGATGAGCAGGACGGAACGGTTATTGGGATTTGAAAGAAATTGAATAAATTGGGTCCTGGAGTATTCCTGACCAAACTACTTTTAGTGGAAATACTTGAGTGTGAAATACAGAATTGCAAAAAAGCAAACATTTAGCCCACGCTGTCCTTTACTGTTCTTTCGCTAACTCCTGGCTTGTTGATAAACCTCACTGTTGATGACACTGCCCCTAGAATTAGTTTTCTGCATAGCTGAATAACCACAATATAATATACAACGCATCTTGCAAGTCGTTTTCATATAGGCATCCTAATGAATACGTGGCACCAGTATTCTTATACATATAGTCAAACTGGGGGTCAGCATCGCTAGGTTCAATCGTAGATGAGTGTCAACACGTGGATATCACACAAAAGGAGCAATATTTGTCGGCAGTCGACAAATGTTCACTTTCTTTGAAGCTATTGCTTATGTCATTGCACTGCGTTGAGGTATTTACAATTTGTTCTGTTCCTTAGCGAACTCTACATTTCAACATTCGAAGGAGTTCAGCCTTTATATAATGAAATTGTTATGGCGAGAAGTTTCCGAAAGCGCAAGAGTGCTACATTTTCTGCATCAGAGAAGTTGTTTCTTTCTAGTTCCGAGGAAGGAGTACTTCAATTTTCATTTACGCTTTATTGCATAATCAGATACGACTGTCTCGGGTGCAAGCATCTAAAGACAAAAATTTATATTATTTGACTTCATGTTTATAGATAATTGGTAAAATAAGGCGAAACAGGCATATTACCCTGACTGTAGCTTAACACCTTCCTAAGTTATCATTCAGTGTGCATATCCAGCCAGCAATGTAAATGAAATCGTCGCAGTTCTCCACCAGCTGAACAGCTCTGTGTTCCAAAGAAAAATTCTTCTCAATGTCTTTAACTTTCTGACTCTCAGATGGCATTCATGTGACTGAGATTCTTAACTTAGAAAGTTAAAAAAAGCATCCATATGCCTATATGTCGACTGTATTGTCAAGAAGAGACTTAAAGAAACAATAGTATGTTAAATAAATAGAGTGTGACTATTTTTGTGCATGTATCTTCCATACTGGGAAAATTGATTCTCATATTTTTTATACATGCAACATATACTGATTTTTCCTCAGCCATTGGTATTTGATTTTCATCTAAGGCTTTTAACAGGCTTTTAGGCGGGAGATAGATAGAAACGGAAATGCTTTAAGCCCCCCCTCTCACCATTTCCCCCAAAAAAAGCTCCCCTTTTGCAATATACTTGTTTTACCTCTTTTGACAAATATTTTCCCTGCATTATATCCTTCGTGTATTGAACTGATCATTTTAAGATAATGAAATGCCGTTAATAGGAATTTACTGAAGCCAAGTCTTCTGTAATGAAGAAGATCACTGTAATTTTTTTAGGAAATCAAAGAGAACAATGCAAGCTTAAAAATGCTGAAAACAGGGCCAAAATTATCAGTTGAAAAGTTTCTGCATACTCTAATATCATTGTTTGGTTGATTTGGAAATCAGGATTTCCAAATCCGAAACTGAGTTTCCACGTACAAGAATTCACCGATGTGGTACAGAAGACAAGACAAAGAAAAATATGGATCCATTGAATAAGCTGATTCTAACAATCTCAGCCAAAAGCCATCCTCAGTATCGGTAGAAGTATTCGAAAGATCCATCTGGAAGAAATATTCTTAATTGCCAGTATGACATCATTCGCTAACTTGAAAGCTAAGGGAACACGCCCCAACCATATACGTGTGATGTTTACTCTTCATCTGTACTTCAAACGAATAAGTGTCATTAACTCCAACACTGTTATCAAGTTCCTGGTTGTTTTTTATACAGGGTTATCAGAATCGTCAGCACAATAAACCTGCCGAACGATTCCTCTTGGAGAAAGAAGCCGAAAACCGTTGTCTGTTGTCCGATCTGACGTCGCATTCAGGAGATCTACGCGTCGAAAGTTTCGTGACTTCAATTCCGGTAACGCTCATCCTTGTTGAAGGACTAGGTGGATAGTCATGCAGATGCACGTATCACAAGGCAATCAAGCCGCCCCGGTGGCGCAGTGGTCTAAGGCAATGGCTTCTGTTCCTTTGTCCGAAAGGGGTCCGGGTACAAATCCCTGCAAAGGATGGATGTTGTGTTTGTTATACGGAACTGACTCTCTCCCTTCCCTAGAACCAGTGGCCCTAAATTCAGGACTGGCAACTTCTTATAGCCCATAGAGTTACTCACGGTGGTCGTTAAACCTCCAATTAAAAAATAAAGGCAATCAACATTTTAAAATATGGCACGGGATGATTTGCAAATTCGAAGGATGTGGTGGCGTGAAACCATTAGTTGAACGGCCGCGCGATGTGGCAGGTAGGGATAAAAAGGGTTGGCAACGGTAGCAGTTAAGCTCATACTGCGTTGGTACATTTCAGAGTATTGTGGGTAGCGATATGTCGTACAGTTTAAGGGAGTATTGTAACATGTATCTCCTATTTGAGGGAATGCCGTGGTCCAGCATTGCGTGCAGCAAGGGTCTCCAGGGAGCGATACCCAGCACGACGGCACCCGAACGCCCTGGTCATACTGCGGCTTGACGCCATAATCCACGACACAGGCAATGTCGCACCACGTCCAAGTGTAGACAGTGGTGCTGGTTCCTCTGTCAGAAAATCCCTCGAGGACGCCATACTAGATTTCATAGAGGAGGAGCCAACGACCAGCAACCGTGCAATCACGCGATAGTTTGGTGTGCACCAAATTACCGTACATGCCGTTCTACACGACGAAGACCTGCATCCATATCCCATCACACGGGTGAAAGGCCTATTACCACAAGATTATCCTCGAAGACAGGCATACTGTGAGTGCCTGCTTCAACAACATGCTGACGATAATAGTTTCATCCGCCGGATCTTGTGAATTGAGGAAGCAAGGTTTACACGGCAGGGTATCTGCAACACCCATGATAGTCATGTTTAGGCATTGAACAATCCGCACGCAACACGTGAACACGCCTACCAGGTTTAGTGGGGTGTTGATATCTGGTGTGGTATTTTGGGCGTATCCTAGTGGGACCATATCTTCTTCCCGAACGTGTCACAGCTGCCAAATACATGGTGTTCCTACGTGATGTTCTGCGGGACTTACTAGAAAACGTACCATTGTCTGTTCTCAGCAATCTATGGTTCCGGCATGACGCAGCACCGGCGCTTTAGGCTACAAATGTTCGCCAGCGGGTGGCTGGATACGGAATATCCCGATCGATGGCTTCACCGTAGCAGTCCTGGGGCATGGCCCGCTAGATCGCCGGATCTTAACCCATTGGACTTCTTCCTCTGGGATCATCTAAAGGAACTGTATATCGACGGCCTGTCAACAGCCTGCACGAGCTAGTGGCCACCTTACACGCGGCTCTCACAACTATAACCCCTGCTATGCTGCAACGCGTGCAGATGTCTATTCCTCGGCGGGCTGCCGCCCGTTCCGCACTACAAGGTGGTCATTTTGAACACATGTTGTAATCTGACACGAATCCACGTGTTTTATCATTTGTGTTGTAGTGGCACACATACATAGATTACATGTGTGTTGTCAAAGTGATTGGATAAGTTAATTCTAATGTCTGTATTCTTACCGGATGTGACGTCACGAACTTTCGGGGCGAATATCTCCGGAATGCGACGTCCAATCGGACAACGGACAACGGTTTTCGGCTTCTTTCTCCACAAGGAATCGTCCGGTAGGCTTATTGTGCGGTCGATTCTGATCACCCTGTATATGTCCAAGCCGATTTAACCAGGCACTCCCACAGACCGAAAGCGGAAGATCGCCTAGATACATTAGAACTCTTGCCTGGTAACCGTGCAGCAAGACAACCGTTTCCAGGCAGGATCCAACTCCATTACCCCAGTAGACATTAGTGATAGGATCAAACACTACTTCGATTCTCTAATACGAGAATCGTAGTAGTGTTTCCATTGTCTAGTTAATGATTTTCCTTTAAAGACATTGTTATTTGTCTTTTTACTAGTGTTCTAACTGCGGGCTTCAGAAAATTAGGATATCAGTCTGTGACGTGACTTTCAGCCTCGTACTAGGGCACAGCAAACAGTGGAATGGTGCATAAAATAAAAAAATACTGAAGAAGTAGTGTATGTTGGTACAACGGCCTAACCATATAACATGGTTGACTGAGAAAAATCACCTTCAGCGGAATCGTGGCACATTTTGGGAATCCAGTAATAAAGCCCTTTTCAATTTTTTTTTGTTTTGCAACCTGCACATTTCAACTGCATAAATATAGAGCTCAAAATTCACTTTCCTAACGTACAAGGAAAGTGATATCTGATTTGCATGTATAAGAACATCTTGAAACTTTTCATTCCTTTTTACCCTCTTTTTTTAAGGATCCGTCGAAATCATTGCCATTGGATAGGGAATAACACAGCCATCGTTTAAGATAATTAGCCTTTATTTTGGATATGTTTATTAACAGTCGCAAATTTTCTTGCGCTAACGTTACTGATTGGAACTGATCTTCATAGCACCTCTAAGCTGAGCCGAACTACAGAACGTGATCAGTTTGGTGTACATTTCATTCCATTTTCATTTACTATAAATCTAGTAATTCCACTATTTTTCCTTAAATGCAAACTAAGTATTTTCTAGTGTTCACTGCAAAATGGGTTTTTCAGGGTTAAGTAAGCAGACCATACGTTTTAATTCACTTGGGATTCATCTGACGCTATCAACGGTAGCGTCGCTACTATGAGTCTGCAAAATAGAATTTACTGGTGGCTTCCAGTAATATGCTAATTGTTATCTAGTATTTTACAAGGGAATTGTCTGCTGGCGTTTCTTGACTTTCAAATATGAACTTGGCATTGAAGTTTAAAATGGGCTGGTATCTCAGGAGAAATTATTATGTATCATTCATTTGAATTTAGTAGGACCTCGTCTTTTGGTGCATCCTCAGCTTTTATTTTGAAATTGGAATTCCCGTTCACTAGAGACTCAAATGTTGGTGAACACTGTCTCGCACAGGGGATTTTTGGCTTTGAAACTGTAAGAGTCATCTTATTCAACGACCTGTGTCATTAAATCATTCACAAGAAACTGGAATTTTTTGTATTGGCTACGTTCCCTGGATGTGGTATTGTAATAATAAATGACCATGCTATTGGTGCCTCTTCAGTTGTTGCGATTGGTTTAGGTTTTGGGTTCACAGGAGAGTTTGTTGTTGTTTTCCCAGAGCAGCTAATTTGAATTTGGTGTTAGATTCCTCAAGGCATTCTGATATTAGTGATCCTGCAATTACTATAATTTAGTAGTTCCATCTACAAAGAACTTTGGTTTCTATATTTTGATATCCTCTGAGTTCCTATTGCCTACTGATATTTTAAAATGCGCAGATCACGAGAGTTTTTCGCCCTGAAAGAATTTAGAGTAACTTTGACGTAAAGTATTGGTTGGGGCATTCGACGTCCAATTTTTGAAAGTTAGTTACAGTCAGCTTTTGGCATAGGCGCTCAAGGCAATTTATTATGGCCGCCACATTTAGGGACGACGAATTTTATTCGCACATTTATATTTAGTCATGCTATTTTTATCTGTATGATTTTGATAAGGAAATAAATGAAATCAATGGGAAAATAAATAGTAAAATTTTGCCTTTCCTCTTTTTCTTATCCTACTGTTTTCTAAGAAGGATTTCAGTGAAGGCATATGTTACCAGCTTTTCCCTTTCTTCCTACTTCAAATATAATGCGGCAATTACAAAGAACAAATGTGTAGTCAAAACACTAAACAGTTGATTAAACTTTATCTGCCTTTTGAAATGCAGAACATCTCAGATGTTGTGATATATTTGAATTAGAGCTCCGGCAACTTTGTCTACAGACTACAATAGAAGGTTTGACTAATATAGATGGAAAAATGGTTCCTTATCAAGAGATTTCATAAACTTTATGAAATTATTTCTACGACCTCTTCTTCTTCTTGATTACTCAGTCCAAGAACTGGTTGTTGAGTAGATGTACTCTGTCTCTTCATTCCTTTCTAAATGTACAAATGTTGTTTTTTTAGAGTTTTAGGTCATTAAGGAAAAAAACCTGTTACTTCAATCTGATAGAAAATTCATGCCTTTGAGATTGATAACCATTCATCTTTTTGAAGCAAAAAGGATTACATCACCCAAGTCAATTTTTGCCAACGGCCGTTGTATCCCTGAGGCCGGACCTGACGATGGCTTGTTAAGTAATATTGAGAGAGACCATAGGAACTGCAAAAAATATCTACTAGAACGCTTTTTAAAAGTGCCGTCATAGATAAAAGCTGAATATCCTCATCGTGTTTGCGCCTGCTCTAACACATGTATACAAAACAGCTAAAGTAACGGAAAATGTTGAGCTATTGTTGTTCTCCGAAGTGATATTTTCTGCAAAACTGTGATCTCAGTAATGATAACGGTTGATATTCAAAATGACATTTAAATATTAAGGAAATAGTGCCTCTCAGTAACATATGTGCTTTTATTAGTCACTCATGAAACGAAAATACTAAGAAAAGGAGCTTTTTGCAAGATTACTGCAATGTGCTTCAGTACATGTATTCCAACATATTGAAAATTAATTGAAGAGATATTATCGCTCATGAGACAATTAACAGACGCATCCGTTATTTTCAGCATCACACGAGGATTTCGAGTTAATATGACAATGAAACCGCATCATCTGATGTGATCCAGTGTTGCATTTTCTGTGGCACCGACTTTTAGATCTTCTCCTCAAGATAAATTTGTAGTTTACTGCCGGATAAGGTTCCTTGCAGAAAGAATAGTATTTAGACACACGTTCAGTATTGACAGAAAGAAGTTCTCAGTTGTGATGTTTTTTTTTTAAATCCTCCATCCTGACATTGTCATATAACGTCTGAAGGTTGACACTGTATTCATGATGGGTCCAGGATCCAAGCTTAACGACACAGGTAACTTGTGAATCCTGCTGGTTGCTGTTGATTTCTTGTGGGCATCGGCTACGGATAGTAACTGGTGGAGCCCAAACAACATCGCCGGTATAATTGATAAAGACATTAGTGAGGACTTCGATAACTATCTTCTTTGCCGGAGATCTGAAAGGCAAAAGAATCGGCATATTAGATCACATCATATGACAACACTCAATTTTTATGAGCAAAAGGGTTTCAAAATATTTTTAGGTAGGCCCTAAGAGCTCATGTTAAGTTTCTACTTATCATTTTTGCAAAAGCCATTTCTCTACAGAATTTCTTTAATATACACTGACGGAAAAAAATCCCAACACCACGAAAAAATAGTTGTAGAGGAATGAAATGGCGGGTATACATTTGTATAGGTAACATATGTAATAGATTAAGGTTACAAGATCACAGCTTAATGTAAGCGCGAGAAGAGCCATTTCAAATGTGAAATGCTGGTACATTAATAACCGGTGTAACCGCCAGAATGTTGAATGTAAGCACGCAAACGTTCATGCATTGTGTCGTACAGGTGCTGGATGTCAGTTTGTGGGATGGAGTTCCATGCCTGTTGTACTTGGTCGGTCAATACAGGGACGGTCAATGCTGTTTGGGGGTGACACTGGAGTTGTCGTCCAATGATGTCTCATACGTGCTCGATTGGAGAAAAATCCGGTGATCTAGCAGGCCACGGCAACATGTCGACACTCTGTAGAGCATGTTGCGTTACAACAGCGGTATGCGGGCGAGCGTTATCTTGTTGGAAAACACCCCCTGGAATGCTGTTCATGAATGGCAGCACAACAGGTTGAATCACCAGACCGACGTACAACTGTGCCGTCAGGGTGCGTGGGATGACCACGAGAGTGCTCCTGCTGTCATAGGAAATTGCTCCCCAGACCATAACTCCATTTGTAGGTCCAGTGTGTCTCGGCCGCAGACAGGTTGGTTGCAGGCGCTGACCTGGCCTCCTTCTAACCAACACACGGCCATCACTGGCACCCAGGCAGAACCGGCTTTCATCAGAAAACACAACAGATCTCTACTCCGTCCTCCAATAAGCTCTAGCTTGACACCACTGACGTCGCAAACAGCAGTGGTTTGGAGTAAGTGGAATGCACGCTACAGGGCGTCTGGCTCGGAGCTGTCCTTCAAGTAACCGATTTGTAACATTTCGTTGTGTCACTGTGGTGGCAACTGCAGCTCGAATTGCTGCCGCAGACGCAGTACGATGCGCCATGGCCATACGCCGTACACGGCGGTCTTCCCTCTCAGTAGTGCCACGTGGCCGGCCGGAACCCGGTCTTCTTGAGGCCGTACCTTCCCTTGCCCACCGCTGCCAACAATCATGCACAGTGACTACATTCCTGCCAAGTCGTTCTGCAATATTGCGGAAAGAAACTCCACCTTCTCGTAGCCCTATTACACGACCTCGTTCAAACTCCGTGAGCTGTTGGTAATGGTTTCTTCGTCTTCTTAAAGGCATTCTTGACTAACATCAACACACTACGTGGAATCTGAACGATAACTAACGCTCACGAACGTTACAGCGCGTATTTACAGCAAACCTGCTTTGCATGTTCCGAGGGGCGCTACTAGCGCCACACGTATGCGCCGAGCGCAAAATTTGCATAGATGTCATCTTACAGATGTTCTCTCACCGCCTACCAACTGTCGTTTATCTGACACATCCCCTTCTTGGTGCTGGGATTTTTTCTTCCGTCAGTGTATATACATACAGAAAATAAGAAAACCGCCATCTCTTTTACCTTAGTTTGGACAGCAGTTATGTTTTACATGGAAGGGTAAAAAAATTGACGCTCGTAAATCTAAACGTATGCCACGAATTCAAAACGCACCTATCGCAAAAAAATAGTTGCACCCAGACGTTGTTGTCGGATTAGAATGCTATTTAGGAGGAAGGTATAGGTTACCAAGAACAATAAAGTATTACACATTGATACTCATATGGGCAATATTTACTGAGCTACACACCAATAAGGGTGTCTAAAGGGTAGGGCCGCCATATTTTCTCACAGAGCATACCAAACGTCTCGGCGTGGATTAGTACGTGCTCATAATGTTGTCCAACGATAAGCCATCCCATCCAACTAGAAACTTCCATGCAGTTCCTGGAGATTGTTCGGCAGGGGTGGGGTTTGGATAGCACTTCCAATAATATCCCACACATTTTCAGTCGGTGATAGGTCTGGCGATGCGGCTGGCCATGGCAGAGCGTCAGTACTTTGAAGTCAAGCTCTCGAGGCAAGGGCAATAGGCGAACAAACGTTGTCCTACTAGAAGATCGCAACGGAGTGAGCGTTCAGAAAAGGTAGAGCCACTGGTTGCAGGATCTCATTAACTTAACTTTGGGCTGTCATAGTGCCTGTAATAAACATCAAAGGTGATCTGGCATGGTAGGCAATTGCATCCTACACCATGACACTTGGCCTTCTGGACATGTGACACTCGAAAACAAATCTTTTACCTTGGCAGTAACAACGGTGCCTCCACACACGGATTCGTTGGTCGTCTCCTCCAAGACAAAAGCGGAACTCGTAACTGAAGATCACCCGCTGACGTTCTGCGTGGTACCACGACAGTCTGGTACGACATTATTACAGTCTAAGGCAACGATGATTTCAGTCTTTGGCGATGATGCACTGTTGTTAAGGAAAGTTGTCGTAACGGTCTGCGTACGTGTAGACCTACGTCGTGCATTCGTCTGCCAATGGTGCTGGCACTAATGGGACGATGCATGGAGGGCAGCACTGCTGGCTGAATATCCGCAATCGTGGATGTTGGGTCACTCAGCGCATGTCGAACAACCGGTCGTTCCTCTCTCTCAGTGGTTCGTCCAGGTCCCCCAGGCCCTTCCTGTCGCTGCTGCGTGCTCTGTTCTATCCAATGCTGCAAACAGCTTGCTATGGTGTCACCCGCACGTCCAGTATGGTGCGTAATATGGCGATAAGTCCTTACCGCTTCGTTAAGCCCGACGGAGCGGCCTCACTCGAAAACCTCCAACTGCTCGAATGGCTTCCGAACTTTACTCCGAAGCATGCTTCACTTGCAAAGAATGCAACCGACTCAACAGCACAAGTCAGAATGGCAAGCACGCGCAACGAGACGACCTTATATAGCCGGTGAACCACAGCGCTACGACCCTTACTTGCTTGCGTCACCTACACGGCCGGGTGTGATACATGAATCATTTGCATGTCTCACGTGGTCCAAAGTAATCACTAAGTTTCTTTCCTGTGGGTTTCTTCCTTATGGGTGAAATTATTTTTTTGACGATGAGGTTATATATGAAGCAAAATCTACATTATGTCACTGTTAAAAAGAGCTATTGTTCTGTTTTCAAATATAGAGCTTAACAACAGAAGGAAGAAACGCTGTGGGATCGGAAGATGTAGACTAGCTAAACACCGTTTATTGCAAGTAAGAGGAAATTAGTTCTCAAGGTTGTGAGGATCGCACTCAAAGTTGTAATCGATATGCTTCTTGCTCATAGTCCATATGCGGTTCTTCTGTATATAAACATGTCAGTCGAGACACATGTAAGCCAGTGATATATTCGCCAAGTGCGCCGCCTTCTTCACCCAATTCTTTACCTTTCAACGAAAATCTGCCAAGACAATATGTTATAAGTTTTAGTGGAATTAATCATACACAATGATCTCATCAAATGAAGATTGTTTTTGTCACTGTTTTTCAAATTTTAACTTTCAATTATTATAATAATATTTAAAAGAGCTTAGCTTAAATAATTAATAAATTAGGTACGACATTTTTATATTAACATAATCATATATATGTTAAAAACGCAAGTTCAAGTGATGCATTATATCCACCCTCGCCTTGATAAATTTCAATCCCGCTTTCTCGCAGTGCATGGGTTTCCAATGAAGTGGCATTGGACTAATAGTGATACATCTATTTTACAGGTACTAGAGGAAATGCTATCCCTCAGACAGCATACAAACTGTTCACAGTGGTGAATTGTGTCCAAATTTTTCCCAAATTATTTTCTCAATGGCCCTCAGTCTCCCTTGGCTGGAATGAACGTGCCGGAGGCAGCGCCAAGTGAAACATGAAGGCTGATGGTGCTAAGAATCACCGGCGGACGGGACTAGTCTGACAACTATGTATGTTGACACTGACAACATACAATGAACGAACTGTATCTTCCAATTCAAAACTTTTTGATATTGTGTGATGTTGTGTGTGTGGTAAGATATGAATGGAGTGCTGTACTTTGAACTGTGGAAACCGGGCGAATCAAACACTTCACAAAGATATAGCGATCAGTTGATAAAACCGAAGTCCGGAATCGAGCAAAAACGCTCATGGACAGGTAAAGGAAGTCGCGCAGGCATCCTGTTACACGATAATGCCAGATACTTGCCGGTGCCGCCACGAAGTCAACCCTTGAACCGTTACAATGGGAGGTTTAACCGCACCAGCCTTACTTCGCGGTCATTGCACCCTCAGACTTTCATTTGTTTCGCTCTATGCAACATGCTCTAGCACAACAGCAGTTCACCACATTTCCAGAGGAGGAAAATGTCGACTCTGCGTTCTTCAGGTAAAAACCCGAGTCTTTCTATCACAGGAGCATTCATTTGTTACCTGAAACATTGCAAAATGTCATTTCTGCTAACGGCCAGTATTTCGTTGAATAAATGTGTGCTGGTTTCCCGTGTCCTTCTCCTTAAAATGGCGGAAAATGTTGCATACCCCTAATACTACAGTGCAACAGATACTGTCAGAACTAAGAGTTTTGATTTTATAATTAAGAAGAAACTGAAACGCCATGTTCGATGTGTCAAAAGATCCATTGACAGAGCTACACGTCTCATTTTTTAGCTATGAAATCGATACCAGATTCAGGTCATGTAAGCGTACGTGCCCATCAGTGATCATCTACATGCAAAAATCGAAGCCTTCTATGAGGAACTTCAGTTTCCAGATGAAAAGGATATCAGCACTTGAAGGTCATTACGGATGATTTCAATGAAAATAATAGAGCAACATGAACAGAATGTATCCTCAGTACGTAAATGCACTAATGGCAACAGAAACCAGCGCGGAAATGCTCTTGTATAATTTGCAGTGGCAAAAATGTTTTCATAATGAACTTCGTTTCTAGAAAAACTCGCTTAGGAAATGGACATGTAAGCACACCAGTGAGGTAAAAACTGACACTTACTTTATTTTGGGAAATGAGGAATTTTTCATTGATGACTGCATTTTGCTTAACGAGTTGGAAACAAGAAGTGATCATAGATGGTGTGATGTAAGATGCATCTTAACTATAAATTTGAATGTCGCAATCTGATAAAGCGAAATGCATTGACATGTCCAGAGTTAAAACATCGTCGTGAGACATTCAAACTGGAACTCAGAAACCGACTCCCTACATTACATTGTCTAACAGAAAAAATAGTATACATCTATTAAGTTAGCAGAAACCTTACCAAAGCTCTAATGGAAACGGCAACAGAAATAACTGGTTCTAAGTGACAGTTCCATAGGAACAATATTTCAAAGCAAAAGTGTTTATGCAAAAAAGTTTTGAGATGATTAATAAAAAACGAAAATGTAGTTGCCAAAGTGTAATATATAAAATTTTGCAAGACAATACGGAAAAGTATCACCAAAGACAAAAGGAAATTCATTTGTGAACAAGTGAAAGAGCAAATCAAAAAACCGTGAATAAAACAGGAACCTCACCAATGGAAGAAAACAATTTTTGTCAATCAGAAAAAAAAAGTTGCAACTGTGACAAAAAATAGAAGAAACATTTGACATGAGTTAAATAATTCTACTCTGAACAACGATGGTGTGCAAAGTTCGGCAAATAATAGTGGTAAAATAATCCAAAGCGCATTCCAAAACGTTAAGATACTCACCGAATATATGCAGATGGATTCGAAAAACCAATGCCCGCAATGAAATTCGCATATCAGTGAGCAAAATGCTAACAAGATGTTAATGGAGTTACATACAAGCCAAGGGAAATGTCAGCAGAATTTCTCGTTCACTGTGCTTGTTAAAAAGCCGTTCAGTGGCAGCAAGTGCTTTCCTCACTGTGTGTCTCATACACGTGTATCCGACGCTGTATGGTGTTGAGGGATGGAGTGACTAGCAGCAGACTAACCTTAGGCCCGGATCAAAAGAGATTTGAATATCTTTGCCAGATTGTTTATTGATGATTGTGACAGCGATACAACCCTGATGAGGTGTCACGAAGGTGTAGCCAAGTTCGTTCAATGCGTGCGACATTTCGTCAGTATCGTTATTTCCCTTTAACCGTTCGGCTTCTTATGTCCTGTACATTCTGGCAATTGTCTTTGGAGCTGACACTGGGTTTACAAAATCAAGACAGACCATATATATAAGGCATAAGGCAATTGTTCTTTATCGTAGGAGCTATTAGTGATATATACTAAGTTAGCTTTTCATTAGAATCACCGATCTAATAATGCGTTGCTCCATCTTTCTGTATAATCACGGCTCGCAGACGTCTGCGAACAGATTCAAAAGTTTCCGAAGATCCTCTGGTCCGCTGCAGCCAGTCCGTTATTTCAGTCTCATTCCGTGGAAAAGGATCTGTAGTTCTTACACGCCGCTCTAGCATATCCCACAAATCTTCTGTTGTGTAACAGTAAGATCAATTTGGGGGCTAAGGCAATGTGACGAATCTTGGTCGTGTTCCTCCAACCACTGTAGGTATACGAGTGAAACGGCACTGTGTATTGACCGTTTGAAAGTTAGAAGTGTTGTCCGAGTAAACCTCTTGCAGATATGGATGGAGATGGCCGGCTAATATATTTTCGTAGCATCTAGCATTCAGTGTTTGTAGGATTATAACCAACGAACCTGGAGCTTGCCAGGAACCAACTCCAATAGCCTGTTGAACCCCAAACGTGCAACCAGTTGAGAGGACTTCATGCTTTTTACGCCCTATAAGAGTCCGCCTGGCTGTCATCATGGAGCAGCAAGATACCAAACTCATCACTCCAGACGACCATCTTTCATCTGTTGAGCGTTCATTTCTGACAATCCTTGTCCGATGCGAAGCGTTGTTTGAGTTGATTGGGCCTACCATGGACACTCTGGTCGGTCTCCGGTTGTGGAGCCCCTGGCAAAGCAAGGTACGGCGCATGATGCATGTGGAAATAGGTCCAAATGCACGACTATTATACTGGAGTTTGAACTGTGTTACTCTTTCACATCGTTGTTGAGGCACAGTCCTGACGCTCGGCACTCATCCCTAGGATCAACTGCGCGTTGCCGGCCTATGTGAGCCTTTCTACTGGATGTATGCGCATGCTTAATCCCGTCCTGCTACACCCTTGACATAGTAGTATGGGAACAGCGAGTAAGTGCGACTGTTTCTCCGACCTCTGAGTCTCAACCTTATAGTCAGCGGCGGTCAAATTGCCTTAAATCGCCACGTTGCCCCACTACTGGCAAATGTTTACTGATTCTGTTCAAGGATAGGTGGGCTCAATTTATAGTAGGCGTAAGTAACGTTTATATTACGTGGTACTTTGTTATCTTTTCGAATAGTTAAAACGGGAGGAGGGTGTTCCTAATGTGAAGCTAACCCAGTGTATGATGGCCCTTTATGACAAAAGCTGTTGATGAAATTTTGATGCAACTCATTCCATGTATTCAATACTCTAAGCACAATTTTTTAAATATCCGTTCGTCTATTCTTCTCACGTTCAAGTAAAATAAAAAAAAACAAGGTGTAACATAGAAGTGCGCGCTTTAGTTATACGTTATTGAAAATTGTTTCTTTAAACACTCAGAAAATAAGCTCCGGTGTTCTGAGCTAAGTGCTTCTAGTTCAATTGCTAGGTTTTTAATCCTATTGCGAAGGAAAGTTCACAAATATTCGGAGCACTTTTTTTGCTTTTGTTCAGATATTTTTCTTTAAAAGCGCTGCAACTATCAACGTGAGCCTGTTTCTGAAGACTCTTTGTATTATGTGAGAATTAGAGAGACTGATTCAAAAATGACATGGGCAACACCTTGAGGCAGTAAAATGATTCTTCCGTTTCTTTCTTTTTTTATATTTAGCTAACGTCTTGAGCCATTTTGTGTTTCTTTTTCCTTCCTTCCTATTTTTCCCAAACAGAAATCATGAATAAAATGGGTAAGTATTTTTGCAGACTTCTTTCCAGACTAACCAATCACACGAGGATAGCATTAATTATTATTTATTTGCCCTTATGGAGCATGAGAAATGAACGAACAATTATTCATAACCGTCGTACTTTGAAGGTTTCGCGCTAAGGCGAGTAATAAACGTGTTATTTATAATAACTCTAAAGTATGTAACAGTTTTTTTAGATTAGTGGACACATAGTTTTGCTATTCACGCTTTATTGTGCTTGCCGCCATAATATGGACATTGTTAAAATTCCCGTTCGTGTGTGTGTGCTATGATTACATCCCGCGGATTTTGATGAGGTACGCAGGTCTGTTTTTTAAAGAAAAATGCAAAATCTGAAGCAAATAAACAGTTATGATGAACCAATGTACAGAAGTAAAAACAATTGCATAGATGTCAATGAAAAAAATGTTTTGGATATAAAGATTATAATACCTATATAACATTTATGTTACCATTTTTAATGGCAAAAGGGGAAAACAGGAAAACCAATATAATATAATCCGTATTCATTTTTGTTCAGTAGGAAAATATAATGTTTCCCGCTAGCTATCTTCGTGAATAGACTGCTTCTTCAGGCTGTTACAGGGAAACAGAACCAAACTAATAGATGCATACGCATACATAATAATGTATTTATGTGTAGATGAATATGCATACATAATAATTTATTTATGTGTATGCTTATTGATCTATTAGTTTGATTTTATTTCCTTTGTTACCGCCTGAAGAAGTCGTCCATTGACGGGCAAAGCTTGCGGAGAAAATTATATTTTCCTACTAAACACCAATAAATACGGACTATATTATACTGGTTTTGTTATTACTTTGGTGTTGACAACCCACAATTTAGCCATAGAAAAACAGGATTTACCTACCCAGTATAAATAGTTATGTCTGGGCGCCATACTTCTGTACTGTGTATGTTAAATAATGTAATGCCGTCAAACTCTTCGGGGTCCCAAACTAAATATTCATTATTCCATTTATGTTTCACATAGAAAATTATCAAATACTATCAGTACAAGGACTAAATTTCGATTTTGAAATTGTAAAGAATTTAGATAAATGTAAAAATTCAAAATTGAAGGGAATTTGGATAAAATTAAAAAAATATGTAAAAACAACATAATTCTTGCTTAAAGAAGATGCATGTAGATTTTTGTATTTTTTCAATGAAACTAAGAAAACACTGTAGGATAACATTCTAATCTTTCATTTCGACCACTGCAGCCACTCTACGCAATTCATTAAAATTTAATTAATCGTTCGAGTTATATCTGGTAAGAATAATTTATGGTCAGCCTTAATATTGATATCTTATACTGCATTTGTTTTAAGTGAAATTAGTTAAGACCTTATATCTTCTCCGTAAATAAGTGTATTTCAATTTTGCTTTGAATGATCGTAAGTGAAATGAACAGGCCATCTGTGATCACAAGAACTGTAGGAAAATCGGAATACATTTCCACCTTGAGTACATCGAATAACTTTTTCAGTGAAGAAGGTCGTGTAGGTCTAGACCTCACCTGTCGTTTACGTTCATCCCATAGTTGTCAAATTGATTTAGTTTCAGGCTCTGAGTAAGCAAGTCTATCCACGAGACCTGATTTGTCCTAATACGACTCCATTATAGCCCTAGAAACGTGACAAGTATCATTGTCCTTCTGGAAGAATCAATAGCCGTGACAGTAAAGCTACCACAACGTTGGAAACATTGAATTATTCAGGATGTCGCTATACAACACTCAGTTCGCGTTCACACGAATAACAACCAGTGGACCCACGCTATAGAAGCTAAAACATCCCCATACCATAATTCTACCGACTCCGTGCTTCACGGTTGGCTCTGTACACTCCGAAAACAGATGTTCTCTAGTTAAATGCCAAACCCAAGACACGTCCATCAGATCAGAGTAACGTGAAACTGGATTCTTCGCTCTATAACATCTGTCGCCATTGCCCGAGTGTCCAAATTGTGTGCTGTTGACAACATCGTAGCCGCACGATATCGGAGTGCATGGGCATGTCTTAAAAGTGTCTTGGTGGAGACCATAACATCTGTAGCCATCTGGAAATAATATCCTATGGCGTGCATTAGAATGGATCTGGATTTCTGGTTTTCCTTAGCAGCACCCTGCGATTACTGGGTTGCAGTTTCGTGGGTATTCCAAGGCTTAATGAATTCCTGCAGCGTCCGGTCTTCTTTCCCTTGGTAATGTCAAAGACCAGAGCCGATGTCGCTATACAACGTACACATGTATACTCCATATACACGTGTTGGACGGTGTGCCCCAAACCCCGGATATTGCAACACGGCGGCAGCAGGCCTTTCAAATTGTCTCACACGTGCTCGAAATGGGACATTCCCGCGGAGCGGGCAGGCCACGATAGTTCCTGGACATTACGTAGATATACCTAGGCAACCCGAACCTTGGGCGGGCGGGTATTATCCTTCTGGTATAGCTCACCGAAAATCCAGGCCAGGAATGTGATCACATGGAGCCTTATTATCTCATCCATATACCCCTGGCCCGTCAATAATCCACGTACCACTACTAGAGCTGATCGGCTATTGTAGGCAATGGTTCCCCAAACCATAATGCCTGCAGTGTGGGAGGTGTGGAGCTCGATAGCGAGGTTGGGTTTGTGCCGTTGACACGGGGACCTGCACACCCGGACACGATGTTCATCTGTCTCCCCAAAAAAGGAGGAAAACATCGCTGAATACCACACGTCACAAGTCTGTGGCGATCCACGTCGCTCTGGCCTGGCCACACGGTTCTACAATTCGTCGCAGGCGTCAATTCGTCGACTGCGTCAATTCGTCGACTACGACGATTCGTTGCGGGCGTCAATTCGTCGACTGCGTCAATTCGTCGACTGCGACGATTCGTCGCGCGTCAATTCGTCGACTGCGACGATTCGTCGCGCGTCAATTCGTCGCCTACGTCAATTCGTCGCGCGTCAATTCGTCGACTGCGTCAATTCGTCGCGCGTTAATTCGTCGCACGTCAATTCGTCGACTGCGTCAATTCGTCGCGGACAAATTCGTCGACTACGTCAATTCGTCGCGTTTACAGATTTTGGTTAAATACAAAACGAATGCAGGAAAACGTACGATTTCGAACGTCTTGCTCCCTAAACAAATTTATAAAGTTTGAACACGCAGACAGGATAGGAATATTACGTTTTTCTTTGGCACTAAAAATATTAGACGGTAAACGGTTTTTGGAAAGGGGCAGGGCCCGGTTGGTCAGAGCCCCCATATACAAAATTTTCGTAAAATCTACAGTTTTCAATTCAGAACCACCAAATCTGGTATACTATCTCGTGGTATTCTAACTTAGACTGTAGACGGTTTTGGGAAGCGGTTGCAGAGAGGGAAGGGGGGGGGGGTTTAGAGCCCCCCTCCCTACAGAATTGCCGTAAGATATAGTTTTCAATTTAGAACTACCAAATTTGGTATATTATCTCATGGTACTCTAACTTAGACGGTTTTTGGAACGGGTCAGGGGCCCGGTTGGTCAGAGCCCTCCATACACAAAATATTCGTAAGATCTACAGTTTTCAATTCAGAACCACCAAATCAGGTATCCTATCTCATAGTACTCTAACTTAGACGGTTGTCGGTTTTTGGAACGGGTCAAGGCCCGGGGAGTCAGAGCCCCCTCCCCCTCCGTACATACAAAATTTTCGTAAAGTCTAGTTTTCATTTCAGAACCATCAAATTTGGTATCATGGAACTCTAACTTAGACGCTAGACGGTTTTGGGAAGGGGTTGAAGCCCGCGGGGTCGGAGCCCCCACCATAAAAAATTTCGTTAAATCGACAGTTTTCATCTTAGAACCACCAAATTTGGTATACTATCTTATGGTACTCTAACTTAGATGGCAGACCGTTCTTGGAACGGGTCAAGGCCCGGGGGTAACAGACCCCCACGTACAAAATTTTCTTAAAAACTACAGTTTTCAATTCAGAACCACATAATCTGGTATACTATCTCATGGTGCTCTAACTTAGACGCTAGACGGTTTTTGGAAGGGGTTGGAGCCTGCGGGGTCAGACCCCCCCCGAATAAACACTTTTTCGTAAAATCTACAATTTTCAATTTAGAACCACCAAATTTGGTATACTATCTTATGGTACTCTAACTTAGACGGCAAACCGTTTTTGGAACGGGTCAAGGCACGGGGGTCAGACCCCCACATACAAAATTTTCTTAAAAACTACAGTTTTCAATTCAGAACCACCTAATCTGGTATACTATCTCATTGTACTCTAACTTCGACGCTAGACGGTTTTTGGAAGGGGTTGGAGCCCGGGGGCCAGACCCCCCCGAATAAACACTTTTTCGTAAAATCTACAGTTTTCAATTTAGAAACACCAAATTTGGTATACTATCTCATGGTACTCTAACTTAGACGCTAGACGGTTTTTGGAAGGGGTTGGAGCCCGCGGGTTCGGAGCCCCCTCATACAAAAAATTCGTAAAATCTACAGTTTTCAATTCTTAGAACCACCAAATTTGGTATACTATCTTATGGTACTCTAACTTAGACGGCAAACCGTTTTTGGAACGGGTCAAGGCACGGGGCTCAGACCCCCCCACATACAAAATTTTCTTAAAAACTACAGTTTTCAATTCAGAACCACCTAATCTGGTATACTATCTCATTGTACTCTAACTTCGACGCTAGACGGTTTTTGGAAGGGGTTGGAGCCCGCGGGGTCGGAGCCCCCCTCATAAAAAATTTCGTAAAATTTACAGTTTTCATCTTAGAACCACCAAATTTGGTATACTATCTTATGGTACTCTAACTTAGACGGCAAACCGTTTTTGGAACGGGTCAAGGCACGTGGGGTCAGACCCCCACATACAAAATTTTCTTAAAAACTACAGTTTTCAATTCAGAACCACCTAATCTGGTATACTATCTCATTGTACTCTAACTTCGACGCTAGACGGTTTTTGGAAGGGGTTGGACGCCGGGGGGGGGGGCAGACCCCCCCGAATAAACACTTTTTCGTAAAATCTAGTTTTCAATTTAGAAACACCAAATTTGGTATACTATATCATGGTACTCTAACTTAGACGCTCGACGGTTTTTGGAAGGGGTTGGAGCCCGCGGGGTCGGAGCTCCCCCTCATAAAAAATTTCGTAAAATCTACAGTTTTCATCTTAGAACCACCAAATTTGGTATACTATCTTATGGTACTCTAACTTAGACGGCAGACCGTTTTTGGAACGGGTCAAGGCCCGGGAGTCAGAGTCCCTCACATACAAAATTTTCTTAAAAACTACAGTTTTCAATTCAGAACCACCTAATCTGGTATACTATCTCATGGTAATCTAGCTTAGACGCTAGACGATTTTTTGAAGGGGTTGCAGCCCGGGGGGTAAGGGCCCCCTCATATAAAAATTCGCAAAATCTACAGTTTTCAATTTAGAACCACCAAATTTGGTATACTATCTCATGGTACTGAAACTTAGACGCTAGACGGTTTTGGGAAGGGGTTGGAGCCCGGGGGTCAGACCCCCGAATAAACACTTTTTCGTAAAATTTACAGTTTTCAATTTAGAACCACTAAATTTGGTATACTATCTCATGGTACTGTAACTTAGACGCTAGACGGTTTTTGGATGGGGTCGGGGCCCGGGTCAAGGTAGCTTCATGCAAAATTTTCGTAAAAAGTTCCGTTTTTTACTCTTAAGTATACCCTATTTACGTTCTAATTTGCTCTTTGGCCCTTTGAGGGTCTTGCACCATAAACCATCAACCAACCAACCAACTAACCAACCAACCAACTAACCAACCGACCAACAAACCAACCTACGGTCTAAGTTAGGGACTGAAGATAACAATAAAGTGCAAAAATATGCGTTTAATGGTGTATTAAAAACACAAATCTATATAGTTTAGCTTTCACTACCAACGAACGGCTTATCAGAAAGAAATATAATGTAATGTAAACCGAGAGTTCCAGATATTCAAAATTCAAAACGGTAAGAAAAAGATTATCAATGCCAATGTGAAGTCGTATGCATGCGACATCACATAGGTACATTGCATTTCTGTGTTGCGGGATGCACAGAAGCACACGCCAGATGTACGGCAGTTCTATAGATGTCTCCTAGAAGGTAAGTATTCCCATTCCTTTTTCTTTCTTTTTTGTTTCGCAAAATTAAATTAACTAAATCAAAAAATTTAAAATAAGTTTACTGGAAAATTGCAGGAATATCTTTTTCATTCATTAACTTTCACCCGCTGAACTTGTTGATTCCACAAATAGTAATATGTACCTGGCAAACAACTGGTATCCCTGCTAGTACAAATTATATTAATGATTTATTTGCGTCCAGTTCAATCTAGTATGTCCATAAGAGCCTTTGGGGCGGTATGAAAAATACATTTCAACGTGTGCCGCTACGGCGGCGGAGTGATCTAGGCGCTGGCTTCTGACCATTTGTGGAGAAGGATCCTGGTTCAAATCCCGGTGAATCATGGACGTTGTGCTTGACTTCTGGCACTGGCTGTCCCCCTTCCCAGGAACCAGTTTCCCAAAATTGGGAATGTCCGACTGCTTATAGCCCACTGAATTGATCACGGTGGTCGTTAACCCCCCCCCCCCCCCAAAAAAAAAAGATTGCGAGGTGTCCATTGCTATTTTTTGTGGACCATACAAAAAGTATGTTTTTGATATCAACGTGTCCACTTCCATGTAGGCTGGCCATAAAATGTTAGGGGACCGTACACAATTGCACTTTTGCTTTCACCTTGTCAGCGCTTCGGCATATGGTTGAAGTATACGTATATATAGTTGGGCCATTTCAGCACGTAGTTTGGTTTATATAGAAAATCAAGATAATGTTACATTTTTACTCCGCTACAACACATTAATCCCAAAGGCTATTTGTTGAAATCTTTAATCCGCCGTGCTCATATTCACAACGTTAACATAACATGTCAAGTTATTAATGTTGCAGTTTTACCTTAGGCGTAAACTTTTTTTAGGAAGTTTTAGTCCGACGAATTCATAAGGTTTCGATAACATGCCAAGGTTATGGTACTGCGTTTTGACTGAGGCACAAAAATTAATAAACAGGCCTTAAGCCTTTTTATCAGTTTTCAATCTACCGTGCTCATATACAAAACATTTTCAGAGAAAGTCAAGTTTACTGTGTTGCGCATTTACTCGAGTACAAAACTATAAACAGCCATTAACTTTCACCCGCTGAACTTGGTGATTCCTCAATTCATCCATTAACAAGTCTTTTAAGTGATTGTATGCTATGGTCATATTGATAATGTTTGATGACAAGTCTGGTTAATGATGTTGCACTTATTAAAGACTTAAAAAGTTGTAGAGGCTAGTAATTATTATTTGAAGTCTAAGTAAAAGCTCATTTTTAACTTGACTCGTCATGAAATCCTTGTGAATATGACATTTATTTTATTTTGTACATTTTGCAAAGCGTATGCATTTTCTTTGGCATTTGTTTTATTTTGTGTTGTACTTGTTACATAGCGTTTCGCATTTTCGTAATGCTTGTGACTTGTGATTGCATTTTGAATTTTTATTTGTTTCATATTTTTGGTTGCATTTTGAATTTTTATATGTTTCACATTTTGGATTACTTTTTGACATTTTATGTTTTTGACATGCTATTTTGAAAATTTTGACTTTTTTAATTTTGCGTTGTGTTTTACATTCTTGCATCTTCGGCGGAATTACATTCTTGAAAAATTCAAATACAAGTTAGTAAAAGCTATAAATCAATTAGTGAGAAATACCAGCACATTTTAGTAAAGGGTAGAATTATATGAAATTCCTCTTAAAATGTCCAGCATGTTAACATTGTCTCTGTGCACCAATGAAGTTCGAATTCCTTTTTATCTTGCCAGCGTTTCTCTTCTGGGTGGATTTGTTGGAATCTGTGCTATCACTCTTTCGATTTTAGCAATAGTTGTTCTCTGCTCTTTCGCAATTTCACTGATTCTTTCGTACAGTCACAGTTTTTTCTCTCCCAGAATTGTATTCCAGCGTCTGTCTAATCTTTCAAGTTCGTTTTGTGTTCTGGGAAAGCCAAATAAATTGTTTTCACTAACTGACCAAATTGTTGGCGGGAACAGCGGAGGGCTTCTGCTTGGATTGTTTCTTCTGCTTCCACGAAATTTTCCAAGAACATCATTTTCCTCAAACCACTGAACTACAGAATCTGCATTATCTAGTAAAATTGATTTCACTTCTTCAAAAGCAGCTGGAATTTCATAAGATAAAAAATGCGAGTGCTTGCAAATGTCTGACTTTGAGAGCAAACTCACTGTTTTCCTTATATTCCAAGGCTATGCCAGAGGATGGATATTCCTCAGCACATTTTTTTCCGAGATGAAACCAACAACATTTGTGTGTGCTGCTTCCAAATTCCTTTTTAGCAGCATTATAACGGTAGCTATTTCAAAATATATTATTATGCGTATATTGTGGTGCAAGCTGAATATCATAGTCTGATGCATAGTCTTGTAAATCCTACAAAAATACTTTATAATAGCATTAAATTCTTTATACTTGCTGGAAAGTAACCCATAAACTAGTGGGACAAGTCTGTGCATCTCTGGATTCGTTTCAACCATAGCATGAAAGGAACATAATTGCCTAAAAATGGTTGGACAAGTTTCAAATGTCCCATCCATAATCCAGAGGGGGCTTCTTTATGCTTTCGTAAATTATTATCTGTTAAAAATAAAAATAATTATTCGATGCCCAAATGCGCTATCTCTGCCAAGGAATTTTGCACCATCTTCTCCTGTAAATTTATTGGGGCATCGATCCGTTCTGAAGTCGTAGGCTCCGCAGGCATGTCTTGGCATGTCTTCTCTTTTTTACAACTTGCCTTAGTGCATCCATATTAGGCATGTAAGCTGCATTTACTGTAGCTATTGACTTTGTCACGGTTTGAATAATTTGTGCAGGGGCTTCGTCCGTATTTCTCGCTCGTTCTTTTATTTGCGGTCTTGCAACAGCAACATCACTTTTCTCCGGTCTTGGAGCATGATTATGTGGCTTCTCATTGCGCATCCTGTGTTCATCTCCAATAAGAATAGTACTAGCAAAGCCAGTGCAATTTCCATAATTTCTTTCAATACAGTGACAATACCGTAAATCACCTCGCACTCTGTTATGGCAAAATAAATACCCTTTCCATTTCAGCAAATCATTTTCTTTTTGTGAGTTAACTATTTATGTTGCATGCTTCATCTGCATAGTGCCTTCAGAAAACAATGCACTTTCTCTTTCCAAAATATTTAGAATGATATATTTCCACTATTATCACTTGACAACGCACAACAAAGGTTTCAACAAGCACGTTCTCTGTTCTCCAGTCAACTACGAACTAATGAGCAACCATTCAATAAAACACTCAGAATACAGACAATCACGTGAAGCTTGTTAGTCCAGTTAGGGTTTAAGCGAAGTTCAAGATTTTCGTACCTGCGGTCACAAGAAATGGTTAATTTTAAGGATCGGCATCTTATCTTTTGTTTTTCCAAAACGCAGAGGTACATGTATTTCACAGCTGGGACGCTCCAGGCGGAGGATCAACAGATGCGAAGAACCCGGGAGCCAGGTTCCGGAGGCGGCAGCAGGCGCGGACTGGGCAGCTGTACTCTGGGCCGGTAGGCGTCATGCTAATTCTCAAAAATAAATTCAATTTTTTTGTGTTGCACCATGCGTATGAAAGAAAATTGTTATACTGAAAAGACAATTTGTTTACCCCGTAACATATTAAACGAAACCTACGTCCCTACGTGCCAAATGATCTGTAAGCCAAACACAGTTTTTCATGCAACTCCTTCCCCCGACTTTCTAAGTTCAGATCTGTCTCGTTCGACTTATTTCCTGTACCGCCCCTCTCTTTCGCTAATTGCAGTTAATTGCCGTGAAATTGGTGTTTTACGTTGGGGTGTATTGCCGCCTGTCCTGAAGACTATAGTGAAAGCGGTGAACCCCAGGGGAAAAGTATTCCATCAAAAGCAACAGAAATCCAATGCGAGAGCAAAATTTTGTTCGTTGGCATTACATCCAAGCAATTTAGGCGAAGTAGGAAGTGTGTTTTTCTACTACGACACCAGAAGATTGCCGCGAATGCTCAGGCAATTACGATACAGATGTGTCCTTAAGACTTCTCTTTCAAGACGTCCAAAGGCCGGTACTGGGGGATGGGGAGGGATACAGTGCGGATGCTCTTTTTGTTGCAGTGAGAAATTCTTAAGCTCATTCTTCCTTAAAACTTTGCCTGGTTACCAGTAAGTACTGTCTCATGCCTCAACCATTGCACAGATTTGTTGTTTTTGTTTTCATTCTTTGAGGTAACAGCGGGAAAATATCTGAACTGCGTTGTTTCAGTTGGAAATATTTTTTTTTACTTCAGCAACAGGGCTTCACGTATAATTGCAAAATACTTCGATAGAATAAACATACCTTACATAAAGAGTTTGCATGAGAAAATAGATTAATAATAAGGAACATATTCTAAAACCAAAAAAAGAAATTGCGGAACCGAAAAAGCTAGGTAGAGGAAACAAAAGTCTCTAAGAAAACGTTCATATTTAAAGAAACCTGTAGTCGCTTAATGAGTAAGTGGTATAACTCAATACAAAATCATGTGCTGTATTTGAAAAAAAATAGAAGCAAGTAGGCATCGTGACTGTCCACAGTTTCCCATTTTCATCCTGTCGATATTACAACCACCACAGAAAAAAAAGAACAAAAACATAACAAAAACACCCATACAAAGTAAAATGCCCAAAACATAAAAAGAAGTAACCACACAAAATGAAATGCCCAAAACATTAAAAAAACCGCAACCACACGAAACAAAATACCCAAAACATGGTAAGAAATTCTGTTTAAAGAACAATGAAGGTATACGACAGGAGAAATATATGTTTTTAAAACTTAATACAAGTGTCAAAACTGAAATAAAAAGAAAGAAAAAAGAAATATTCCAAATTTCATTGTTACTTTAGATATTTTGACCTGTTGACATTTCTTAAATTGTACTTGCACTCGGTCAAAAAATATTACTTATAAGGACTCTTTAGCAACTTTTAATCTCTGTGGTCGTCATTATCAGGTTTGCATAACAAATCAAGTTAATAATGTTGCGCTTTCACTTACCGTCTCCCGCTAAGCTAGAGTTTCATGACACAAAATTTGGTGGTTCTGAATTGAAAAATAAAGATTTTAAGAAAATTTTGTATGTGGGGGTCTTACCACCGGGCCTTGATCCGTTCCAAAAACCTTCTACCGTCTAAGTTAGAGTACCATGAGATAATATACAAAATTTGGTGGTTCTAAATTGAAAACTATAGATTTTACGAAAGTTTGTGTGTAGGGGGGGTAACCATCCTTGCCCCGACCCGTTCTGAAAACCGTCTACCGTTTAATTTAGAACACCATTATATAGTATACCAAATTTGGTAGCTCTTTTTAGAACACCATTATATAGTATACCAAATTTGGTAGCTCTAAATTGAAAACTTTAGTTTTTACGAAAAATATTTATGGGCGGAGGGACTCTGACCCCGTGCCCGACCCGTTCCAAAAACCGTCTACCGTCTAAGTTAGAGTACCATGAGAGAGTATGCCAAATTTGGTGGTTCTAAATTGAAAACTGTAGATTTTACGCGGCATTTTTATGGGAGGGCCTTTTCCCCCGGGCTCCAACTCCTTCCAAAAAAGGTCTACTGTCTAAGTTAGAGTACCATGAGATAGTATACCAAATTTAGTGGTTCTAAATTGAAAAATGTAGATTTTACGAAAAAGTTTTTATTCGGGGGGGGGTCTGACCCCCGGGCTCCAACCCATTCCAAAACCCATCTGGCGTCTAAGTTAGAGTACCATGAGATAGTATACCAGATTTGGTGGTTCTGAATTGAAAACTGTAGTTTTTAAGAAAATTTTGTATGTGGGGGCTCTGACCCCAAACGGTCTTCTGTCTAAGTTAGAGTACCATGAGATAGTATACCAAATTTAGTGGTTCTAAATTGAAAACTGTAGATTTTACGCGGCATTTTTATGGGAGGGCCTTTTAACCCGGGCTCCAACTCCTTCCAAAAAAGGTCTACTGTCTAAGTTAGAGTACCATGAGATAGTATACCAAATTTAGTGGTTCTAAATTGAAAAATGTAGATTTTACGAAAAAGTTTTTATTCGGGGGGGGTCTGACCCCCGGGCTCCAACCCATTCCAAAACACATCTGGCGTCTAAGTTAGAGTACCATGAGATAGTATACCAGATTAGGTGGTTCTGAATTGAAAACTGTAGTTTTTAAGAAAATTTTGTATGCGGGGGCTCTGACCCCACGGTCCTTGACCCGTTCCAAAAACGGTCTGCCGTCTAAGTTAGAGTACCATAAGATAGTATACCAAATTTGGTGGTTCTAAGATGAAAACTGTAGATTTTACGAAATTTTTATGAGGGGGGCTGATCCCCCGGGCTGCAACCCCTTCAAAAAACCGTCTAGCGTCTAAGTTAGAGTACCTTGAGATAGTATACAAAATTTGGTGGTTCTAAATTGAAAACTGTAGTATTTACGAAAAAGTTTTTATTCGGGGGGTCAGACCCCCGGGCTCCAACCCCTTCCAAAAACCGTTTAGCGTCTAAGTTAGAGTACCATGAGATAGTATACCAGATTTGGTGGTTCTGAATTGAAAACTGTAGTTTTTAAGAAAATTTTGTATGTGGGGGCTCTGACCCCCTGGCCTTGATCCGTTCCAAAAACGGTCTACTGTCTAAGTTAGAGTACCATGCGATAGTATACCAAATTTGGTGGTTCTAAATTGAAAACTGTAGATTTTACGAAACAGTTTTTATTCGGGGGTCTGACCCCCCGGGCTCCAACCCATTCCAAAACCCGTCTGGCGTCTAAGTTAGAGTACCAGGAGATAGTATACCAGATTTGGTGGTTCTGAATTGAAAACTGTAGTTTTTAAGAAAATTTTGTATGTTAGGGCTCTGACCCCCCGGGCCTTGATCCGTTCCAAAAACGGTCTACTATCTAAGTTAGAGTACCATAAAATAGTATACCAAATTTGGTGGTTCTAAGATGAAAACTGTAGATTTTACGAAATTTTTATGAGGGGGGCTGACCCCCGGGCTGCAACCCCTTCAAAAAACCGTCTAGCGTCTAAGTTAGAGTACCTTGAGATAGTATACCAAATTTGGTGGTTCTAAATTGAAAACTGTAGTATTTACGAAAAAGTTTTTATTCGGGGGTCTGACCCCCGGGCTCCAACCCCTGCCAAAAACCGTCTAGCGTCTAAGTTAGAGTACCATGAGATAGTATACCAGATTTGGTGGTTCTGAATTGAAAACTGTAGTTTTTAAGAAAATTTTGTATGTGGGGCTCTGACCCCCGGGCCTTGATCCGTTCCAAAAACGGTCTACTGTCTAACTTAGAGTACCATGAGATAGTTTACCAAATTTGGTGATTCTAAATTGAAAACTGTAGATTTTACAAAAAAAAAAATTATTCGGAAGGGGGTCTGACCCCCGGGCTCCAACCTCTTCCAAAAACCGTCTAGCGTCTAAGTTAGAGTACCATGAGATAGTATACCAGATTAGGTGGTTCTGAATTGAAAACTGTAGTTTTTAAGAAAATTTTGTATGTGGGGGGCTCTGACCCCCCTCGTGCCTTGACCCGTTCCAAAAACGGTGTGCCGACTAAGTTAGAGTACCATAAGATAGTATACCAAATTCGGTGGTTCTAAGATGAAAACTGTAGATTTTACGAAATTTTTTATGAGGGGGCTCCGAACCCGCGGGCACCAACCCCTTCCAAAAACCGTCTAGCGTCTAAGTTAGAGTTTCATGATACCAAATTTTATGGTTCTGGAATGAAAACTAGATTTTACGAAAATTTTCTATGTACGGGGGGGGAGCTCTGACTCCCCGGGCCTTGAAGCGTTGCAAAAACCGACAACCGTCTAAGTTGGAGTTCTATGAGATAGGATACCTGATTTGGTGGTTCTGAATTGAAAACTGTAGATCTTACGAATATTTTGTGTATGGGGGCTCTCACCAACCGGGCCCCTGACCCGTTCCAAAAACCGTTTACCGTCTAATATTTTTAGTGCCAAAGAAAAACGTAATATTCCTATCCTGTCTGCGTGTCCAAACTTTATAAATTTGATCAGGGAGCAAAACGTTCGAAATCGTACGTTTTTCTGCATTCGTTTTGTATGTAACCAAAATCTGTAAACGCGACGAATTGACGTAGTCAACGAATTTGTCCGCGACGAATTGACGCGCGACGAATCGTCGTGGTCGACGAATTGACGCGCGACGAATTGTCGTAGTCGACGAATTGACGCGCGACGAATTGACGCAGGCGACGAATTGACGTAGTCGACGAATTGACGCACGCGACGAATTGACGTGACACCGGCCACACTGCACACGTAAGGGGCGCTGGGATCGCAGATTCGTTTTTTTTTTTTTGGTTGGAGGTTTAACGACCACCGTGAGCAACTCAGCGGGCTATAAGCAGTCGCCCGTCCCTAATTAATGGTCAGTGGTTCCAGGGAAGGGAGAGAACCAGTGCCGTAAGACAAACACAACATCCATGCCTCACCAGGATTCGAACCCGGACCCCATTTCGACGAATGATCAGAGGCCATCGATTAGACCACTGCGCCACAGGGGCGGCGCAGATTCGTTTCCGCGAGGCGTTGGGAAATAGTTCGTGGGCACACATGAGCCGCTACATCTGCTGTGTATTTAACTGGGTCTCCGTGGAGTCCGTTCGTACCTGGCGCAAAATACGTTGATCCTCTCTACCAGTATCTCTACCAGAATCACCAGAGTACATGATGCTCTGTATCATGTACTCTGGTGATCCCTACATCTAAATGATCTTTGGGTGATGGGTTCTATTTTAAAACACGGACCCAGGATAACAGTTCCCTCAGGCTGATCAAATTTTACTACATAGATTCAGTCTTTGGTAAGTAAATGTTGTCACAGATCAGTGGAGGTGGTTTACACTCGTTAGATTCAGACAACTGTCAAAGTAATTAGAGAAGGCATACGGGACAGCCTTCCGAATCCGAAAAAAACATATTAAACTTTTATTTCTGGTATTGGAGCTTGGCTGACCTCGTGCAACTGATGTGCTGCAATTGAGGAAATTGTCCCTAAATACAATATATAATAACTTTTCAATACTTCTAATTACGTTACCTACTTACGATAGTGCAGCAAATCCTTAGTTGGCCGCGAAAACCTGCTACATTTAGTTCACATGGCTAATAAATTCTGCTCAATTAGTGATTCCGCAACAGGAATTTATCCACGGTTTTCCCTTCATCTCCTAGGCCAAATGCTATGCTTTTTTCTTTTTTTTTGATTGGAGGTTTAACGACCACCGTGAGCAACTCAATGGGCTATAAGCAGTCGCCCGTCCCTAATTTAGGGTCACTGGTTCCAGGGAAGGGAGAGAGCCAGTGCCGTAAGACAAACACAACATCCATGCCTCACCGGGATACGAACCCCGACCCTTTTTGGACGAATGATCAGAGGCCATCGCTTAGACCACTGCGCCACCAGGGCGGCCAAATGCTATGCTTGCTCAACAAAAACCGCGGATGAAGTGCAGGTAGATAAACTTTCTTCCGACGTTGCCAGGTACCACCGACCTCGTTGTCGCTGAAACAGAAAACACAGATTCCGTCGTTCATTACCAAACGTCAGCTTTGGAAATCCAGGCGAAACAAAACGTCCTAGCGGTATGCGTTTGTATCCTTTGTCCTTCGGCGAGAAGGTAAGAAATGCAAAACACCAAAGTCAACCATTTCGAAAGTCATATAAGGATGAAGGCCGAACTGTAAGCAATTTTCTGGACCATGGCATCTGCCAGAATCAAATACTTAGTCAACCAATAGCTGATATTTCTGTTCTTTCAATTTTCGTCCCGAAGCTCACAAATCATGAAACGCTGCAAATGCTTGATCAGATATGCAAAAGAATGACGTGTGATTACTAACGCTGTCCTTAATTTATGATGAATGTATTCAGGAACTTTCGCGATTGTATCTGTTTAACCTCCGTTTACAGCAGATTTCTCTATGTATACCGGATTGCTTGTGGTTATTAAAAATAAACAACTTGTTGATACAGTAAAAAATCTCAATACAATAGGCCAAATCGTTCTGACTTCCGCAAGTGGTATCAAATCATTATATTTCCATCCCTCAAATGGGTAGCCAGGCAAAAGATAAATAACCCAGCAAAAGCAGTTTTGCTGGGCTAGCACTGCCAGCAATTGCCCAGCACTACGTTGCCTCTGCCGAACCCTCAATTGCTGGGCCAGCACTGCCAGCAATGGCCCAGCACTATTATGCCGCTGCCGCTCCGTCAATAACATGTCCGGGCGGTCAACAGAAGGGCAAGCAGTTCAGGCCAGCAGCTGGCCAACATTTGGCACCCAATCAGTTTTCATATGCCACAAGGCCATTAGTTATCCATCACAGGCAGAAGCTGCCACAAGTGGCCCTTCAGCGGCCCTGCAATCACGTGACGTTACTGATGGCTTGCCGAATCTTGCCCTGCAATTTCCTAGTAGTAGGCATGAAAAAAAATAAAAATCAAGGATAACTGCAGTTTCCCAAAACTAAAACGTTTTTTTTCGCCCCTTACGAAACATCTGAATTCAAGCACTGCGCTGGGAAAATTTTCTCAACAGACTGGAAATACGCCCGTTTTGATCTGGTTGGAAAGGAACCAGGGCTGGAAGCGTGTGAAGACGGGATTGATTTGTCAAACACGAGCGTGTGCTTGAAGCTGTCTCTTTTCTGAGGAATTAGTAATCGAATGATTCTGTCTTTAATTTTACAATATTGCGAGGTATTTTTCCTGAATGTCAGTTTCATGTAATTCATAAATATATTTTTGCAACGAAACGATAGTTGTTTTTTTATCTTAAGTGAACTTCACACATTTTTAAGGAGTGTACCAACCTAAAGGAGCTTTCCAAAGTTTTGTACTGTCCTTGTAGCCTTGAAACGCTAATTGTTGAATAAATATATTTACCTGTTCATGTCACATTCTGTTACATTTTTAGAGTTGTATATTTCCTTTCCGTTGTCCGAAGTTACATTTGTTTTAAAGAGGAAAGATATTTTATTTCTCTTCTCTGTATTTTTAGAAGGGAATTCCTTCAGTCTTGTGTATTCAACCCATGGATGAGTATATTATATCCACAACACATAACGTTGATTTTTTTTTGTTCTTTTTTCAAATAATGATAAATTATGTGCGCGTATAATTCTTTTTTTTTCCAACAAATGCTTTTTCAATGTTTTTTCACACTGTTGTTTCAAGCGGTTTCAGATTATTTCGTGTTATTCATGGGAATGGAGTGGATGTATTTCACGGCTGCAATCTAGTATTTCATGGCTAAATCTGATATCTTCGTCGACTTGGCATTTTATTAGGAAATTCATTCGCCTCTCTACATATGGATTTTTTTCTTAACATCCACTGAAATAACACGATGGCGATAGCACCGTCTTCAACTAACTGGTACCACGAGATACACAGCACGTGTTGCTTATGTGCATGCGGAGTTCCATTGCTTCCACCTTGTGTTGGGGTTTCATTGTTGCCAGCTACGGGGCCCTATTGGCACTTGCGTGGTGGCCAGCAATTCACGGCGATGTTGCAGGGCCATCAATGGCTCGCCAAGTGATGGCGCTGCCACCAAAATACCGCTACCGGACCGTGAGCGGCCGATTTCAGCCAGCAGTGACCCATCACTGCCAGCTGGTAGCCAGCAGTTTCCTAAATTTGTGTTTTCGCTACGGACTGATTAACCAATTTTTTAATGAAATTTGTCGTCCTCATATATGTGATTTTTCCGATGATGTGCGCCTCACCAGTTGTTCTAAACACAAAAGTTTTTCAAGCTAAAATGCATTTTATTTCATAGGTTTGATATTAAACACACGATTTATGAAATAATTTCTTCCTTCGACAAGATTTGTACAGAATAACATATTGGCACAGCTTCCGTTTAGAGTGATATACAGTTTTCCTTCCGAGGTGTACTTATTTCGGTTCCATATTTCTCCGTATAGATGCTTCTATAATTATGATTTGGAAAAATACTTAGATGCTCTAAGTACGGTATAGAGGTATATATTATTGATAAATGCAAAACATGCAGCAGATCTGATATACACAGTCGAGTCACATTATTGTGACTAACTCCTACTTTTGAGGTCAACAGCGCGTAGCCAATGAAAGAAGGCACGAGTCGTGAGCTGGCTTGAAGGGTATATAAGATATGATGTAGGCAATCTGTAAATATATCACCCGTTGCTGTCACGGATAAAATGATAGATTTATCAGATTTGAAAAAGGTGGTGATTATCGGCTTTCGGGACAAAGGTGGAAGTATTTCTGAAACAGCGCAGTTTCTGAACAGTTCACGTGCTACTGTGGTTAAAGTGTAACCTGTTTGGAGAAATTGCACTACTGCGAATTAGCGATGTGGAAACTGCTGAGCACGTCGTGCGACTAATGTGAGAAGTGAACGTCGGCTTCGAAGGTGCGTGAGGGCCGATCGACATGTTACAATCGAGCAACTCACTGGCCGAATGAACCAGGGGCTACCGGAAGTGTGTCTAAAACGGTAGTTTAGCAAACCCTGTTGCGTATGAGGCTCTGATAGAGTCGGATGGTCACTTCACCTACGATAGTGAAGGTGCATCGGCAGAAAATGATTATATTTGCACTGCAATATTGGAATTGGACCTCCGCTGTTTGGCAAAGTAGTGCGTTCTCCGACGAGTCATATTCCTGCTTCATCGAACGGATGGACAGTGGCGTATAAGGCCAGAAACATCGATGAACAAACGCTCTTCAGCCATTTCTGGAAGGACACAAACTGGTGGGCGTAATGTTTAGATCTGGGGAATGTTTCCTTGGCATTCTCTGGGTCACCTCGTACCTATGGAAGACGCTAAGGACCGAATTCCTTATGAATCTATTCTTGCAAACCACGTATACCCATACATGCTGATTGTCTACCTTGGGGCGGATCGAATGTTCCAGCACGAAAATGCGACGTGTCACGCAGCTAGAAATTTCCGAGGGTGGTTCGAAGAGCACAATGAATACTTCAAATCACTTCCCTGGCCCCCTAATTCCCCCGATTTTAACCCAATTAAGCATCTGTGGGATCGCTTCGATCGTGTTGTTTTCTTCATAGAAACTCCACCACACACTCTCCAGCAACTAGTAGATGCACTGCAGTCACCATGGCTCCACATACTTGTGAACAACTTCCAGCACCTTACTGAGTTACTCCCAGCAGCTTTAGCTGCTGTCCGCTCTGCACACGGCGGCTACTCTTGATATTAGCTGGTGGTCACAATAATGTGACTCGAACATATATATGGACTAGGCTACACGAATTCTACCTAATAATATACTACTATTTAAATTGACTTTATGCTGTACGAAGTTTTAGTTCTCCACACGTTTCTGTTCGTAATGTTTTCTTCTTTTTTTATAAAGCAACTGAAGGAAAAAACCAACGTTAGTGTAAAGGAAATTTGGCTATTCTTTGTTTTATGAAACGCTTGCCCTACTCTTTCGACTTAAACTATTTGACCCCACTGCTTTCACAAACAGATATACTGTATGTCACAATACTTGGAGTTCGCCGAAGTTACCCTCTTCGCCTGAAACAGTCACGTGACTCACCAGAGTTGCATGATCGCACATTCAAAGAAATGAAACATTGTATGGTCCTCTGAAACATCTGTCACTCAGAGTGACAGAGAAATGTGACGATTACTAATACACCATAAAAGGGTTATAACGATATAAATGAGCTCCTGTGAAAAAAATCGGAGAAAAAAATGCAGCTGATGCATTTTACTACCTCCATGTACTTATTCGGAGCTTAAGGACTAAATGAAGGACGTTTTGTCCCCATATATAAGATTTTCAGTTAATACACAAACACTATGGCGCGCAACAGGCGCACACACCACGCATCATTTCAAAAACTGTGTCCAACACCACACATCGATGAAACCTAGGTAACTAGCTTTATCGGTACCAGCTGGAGTAGTTCAGTTACGTTACGAATTTCGATAGCAAAGAGAAGAACACGAACTGAAGATGAAATCATTTTTCAATAGGTGGAGGAAAAAAACAGCGTTTTCCCTTTTCGTAAACCTGTTATCGCGGTAACTGGCCGTCTTAGATGTTAAAGGTGACTGTCGTAACTTGCATTTAAAATTAAATACCATTCGAGGTACTGAGAAGACTGTGTATGTCATCTGATCTCTATTCCTGGAAGTACAGTAAGGTTCAAGAGAAGAGAATGAAAAAGACACTATCAATTAAAAAAACAGAGCTTTGTGCCAAGTCGAACATATTTCATCAAGGTCATTTTTTTCCTGAATAACACTTGGTATTATTATTATTAAAGCAATAATTAACTGACATTCTTCTAAAACGTTTTATGCTGTTAATGTTTTTTTTTTTTGTATTTTTACAAAGAGAAATCAAGTGATAATATATTTTATAAAATAAACAGTATTTAGTATTTAAAAAAATGCTCAAATTTTAATTACATTCCGTATTTTCTTTTGGAAAAAGGAATGAAAAAAATCGAAAATTTCTGTAATGCTTCTGTTCATCACTAAGTCCATTTTTGTTTCGCCTTTTGTTGGGTGTTTGAGTTAAGAAATTAATCTGTTAGTGTTGAGATACATAAGAGCTGGTTTGTCCCCTCAAAATGTAGTAATGACTGTTCGAGAAAGTCTCATAATTGCCTGCATAATAAGAACTGGCAAAGAGAACAAAAAATTGGCGGATTAAAGTAATTAAAAACAAATCATATCCAATAAAACCGTGCAGGGGAATGCTGGACTCTTTTTCTTTTTTCGTGCCAGTGATTTCTTTTCAGAAGTTCAATTTTATTTAATACACAATATCAATTTTTGTCGAAAGTATCTGCCTCAATTTTAAATACGGACGGGAATGCTGTAAATAAATTAATGGTTTAAACATAATCATGTCTTTAAAACGAATAATAATTTTCTCTCGTTAAAATTTTTGATGCAGGACTCAGAAAACATATTAGCGTCACAGAAATAAATCTTAAATAAATAAAAAGGATATCCTGCAAACCATAATGTATAAATATAAAATTCCTTTGGGATATTAAAGATATCCAAGAGCCAGATTGTAACAAATGAAGTACATTATGTACTGTAAACGAACTCACCGAATACTACTGTTCGCGTAACAATTTTGTTTCAATTTTATTTCATCGTTTTGTTAGTATTTCAATTTAAACAGTATTTCAATATGAAGAAAACGAAAATGGAAAATGTTCATCTTTGGCCAGCAATACTAGCAGCTTTAAATATCCATAATGGACGATCCATGGCGTTACAGGCATCCAACAGGCTGAAACATCTCTATTGCTCGCAGTATAATTCTAACAGTACAGGCTTGCACATTGAAGTAATTGAAAACAAATCATATCTAATGAAACCACGTTCTCACTGGAACTATGGCAGAAGGGCACAAGTAGTAACACATGACAGTAGGGTTTAGACGAATAAGTCCAGCTTTCCTTAAAAAAAGAAAACAATGGACCAGAAGACATATAAAGACAGAGAGCAAATTACCTCAGACAGAACGCTCGTTTGTTACAAGAGCACTGATCCACGGCAAAATTAAAGCATCAAAGATTATTTTTTTAAGACAATTTCGGTAAACAAAATTTAATATCTCCATTCTAATAGAAAAATAAACATCAACAGAAAACATAAAAATATCTACCTCGCATGATAATTGTAGCAACACACGATTACCCGAGATTGGGCTGTTATCTATTATACACCTCTGCATCACTTTTCCCTCTGATATTCCTGTGGGAGACATTCGGGTCCTCACATAATTCAGTTATAAAGAAGCCTTGAGCAACATGTGATAACCCTAGGTAGCCTGCAACATGTGATAGCCCTAGGTAGCCTGCAACATTCTCGAAACATCCTCACCCGTTATGCATTTTAAGGGAGTAATCTCGGGAATATTGTAAACATCATGGGTATTGTTATTTTACTTCACATCACATAAGTTTGGTGTGGTACTAATAGTATTGAATCAATATAATATTGTGCTTCGTAGTGACGTCACACAAAGTAGTTTGGAATTAAAAACAAACTAACAAACAAACAAAACAGGATTAATGGCGCTTTTCTTCCACTGTGGCATAACTGCTCGTGGATCCCGGCAACGCCCGTAGTTTTATTGTTTCCGCAACAAAAAAATTACGACTTTCCAAGTGTTTTCGGTAGAAGCATGCATTATAGCCCGCGTCATCTAGAATTTTTGCTTTGGATGAAAGATAGGCCGCAACCAAGTTCGAAGCATTTAACATGTGAACATTTTCGTGCTATCTGTGTGGAATGGTTGAAAATATTGAATTTAGGATCAGTATACCTCATTGCAGCATGCTACTTGTCCTGAGGTTTAATACGTGGCGCCATCAATGAGAGCTTTAGGAAGTAAAATCAATGAAGCGTTCACGACGGTATGAAAGCAGCGCGTTGCTGTGGATTTCTCAACTGAATTTAAAGAAATGTATGACACCAATACAAAAATTTATTTTTACTCGATAATTGGCTTTTCTGCATTTAGCAACAATACCTGAATGTTTTTACTATTACCGAAGAAATTTCATTTTAACTTCCGTTTTCGGAAGTTTGTCAAAGACGGAATTGCATTCGTAGGACGAAAAACATTCCCCATGTATAGTTTGGATACCCTGCCTTCAAAATTAAGGCGCCTCACGGAACACACTACAGAGTGTTCCTCGCTGAGGATCTCTGAAGTCCCTGTATCCCTCTCCCCCGAAGGCGAAGGGGATCACAGAGATTAATACTCAGTAAACACCATTGAACCCTCTCCGACATTCAACAATTGGAACGGTATTGAGGATCTAAACTCTCAATTTCCATCGATCAAATTTCACTCCGCCTTTTTCTCGCATTTATACTGAACCACAGCTTTCCCTCACACATTTCCTCTCTTTCACACAAAACAGCTCTCGGCATCCAATCTGTTTGGCTCCAGAAAAAGGCATGCACCCGGACATTACCTGAAAAGAGAGCAGCTCCAAATTGGAAAGAGAAACACGCTCAGAAAAATTACAAATAAAATAAAAAATAAAATAAACACCATTGAGGAGCAGGAAACTCTGTTCCTCCTAACCTAGAGCTGGGTATCTCAGTTTAAATCTCAACTAAAGTTCCTCAATTTTAGAGTAAACCGCAATTCTCCGATAAAGTTTTATGTAACACTGAAAAAGAATATTTAATTGTAAGTTTTCCATTATTAAGTTTATGCCATTATATATCTAAATTAATTGAAACACTATAATTTTATTATTTTAAATTCAATCGCTAAATTTAGTTAATATACTATTACAATATTTATGAACTAAGAAGTAGGAGATTCACGTTATATTTTTCGTTTTTTTAATAATTAAAACACTACTTTTAATTCATCACATTTATGCCCACAATGTTATTTAAAGCTTAGTAATTTTGATACCTACTTAAAGGTTAATTGCAATGCATTGAAAATGTTTGGAAACCTCATAATAATAAATATTATACACAGATTATTTTATTATCAAAAAACTGAATGTATTTAAAATCATTGGTACAATTGAATACCCTTGTGACATGTATTTCAGTAACTAATAGGGTGTGATCCAACATGTCAGAGACGATTGCTATGCTTTACACTTTAATATTAGCAATTAGCAGTTCACAAGAAAAACAAACTGCATCATACTAGAATTTTCGCAACACAATGCCGTGTGAAAACACCCTAATTACACGGAAAATTTGTGAAAACACGATATCAGGAAAAAACAAATTCTTTCTTCAACGGCATTTACGTATGTGGCGCCTTCACCCGATAGCGTTTGGCTCCTCCTGCTTTAACCAGTGTCCAAGACTTTTTTCTTATTGTAGGCTTAACAAGAACCGTGAGCAACTCTGTGGGCTGTAAGAACTACGCCCGTCCCTAAGTTAGGGCCACTGGTTCTAGGTAAGGGAGAGAGCTAGCGTCGTAAAACACACACAACATCCATAACTCACCGTGATTCGAATCCGGACCACATCTTGAAAGAAATATCAGAAACCACCGCTTAGACCACTGCGCCACCGACTTATGAAGACTTACGAAGGGACTTTTGTTCACATCTCTTACTCTTAGTCTAAATATTTGCTAAATTGGAAGCAAGCAGAGAATTAAAAACAGTTTTGAGGACTTCCCTTTCCTTTCCATCTGTCACTGACTTTTTTTAGTTCCAGTGTGCTTTTTTGCCAAAGTTTTAATAACACTTTATCATCTAATATAATTCATGATGAAGCAAAAAATAAAAAAATACAAATTCTGTTTCTTTAGTCGTGTAAGAAAAAAGCTTAGAATGGATCATGTGAATCTTGACCTGGGGATAATAATTTTACTTGGCACAAAAGTTATTTGAAATAGCTTTTGTTGCAGATCCAACACAGCGTATTAAGCTGGCGTAACGCATATCGAAACATTTTAATTTACACTGTCGGTATTTAGTGCCCAGTTATTGCTAAGCAGTGCCCGACTTGGACGATTAATGCTGCAAACTTTAAAGAGTTATTAACAATCCCATGTTATGGACCAACTTGTAAGGTGTGTAAGGGTGTTTCTCGGAAGCCAATAGTATTCCAGAAACTTCCGGAAAATTAAGCTTCATAACACAAGGTCAAGAAATGTCACTGCAGTCTTCAGCTGGAGTTTGTCGCTTATTGGTGAGCAGCTCTGAGACCTGACATTGTGAAATACAACTTGGACTGTCAGTTTGATATTTGTATCCGGTATACACTGAAGAGCAATTGAATCAGAGACAGCTGGCGTTATGCAAATGTGGCGCTGTGGGCGGTTCTGTAAACGGAAACGACATGACGTATGCAGCGATCCGACAATATAGGGAGTGATGCGACGGGAATCAGTAAGAGTCGGAAACAGTATGGGTAAGACTAAGGATTTAAGCGCATTTGATCGTGGGAAAATTTTCGTGGACCGACGAATGGGTCACTCCATTTCGGAAGTCGTGCAGGCACTGGAATTTTCACGTGCCACTGTGTCACGGGTGAACCGTGAGTACATCGAATCCGGTAAAACCATCCCTGCTAGGGCCAACTGCCGTGGACAACAACGTATGGATGAGCTGGGTCATCGTCGGGTAGCTCGCATTGTAACAGCTGATAGACGCGCCACAGTGCAAGAAATCACTCGGCAATTTAACGCTGGCGCACAAAAACGTGTAAGCAGACACACCATCCAGAACCATCTCTTCGCTATGGGGTACATAAGCCATCGTCCCACAAGGGTATCGCTGCTGACCATACATCACAGGGTGCAAAGATTAGCATGGGCGCGGGAACATCACCACTGGACCCTAGATATGTGGAAAAATGTTGCCTGGACTGATGAGTCGAGATTCACGTTGGTGCATGAGGATGGCAGGATACGAGTACGGCGCAAACCACATGAAGTGATTGATCCTTCTTGCCAGCAGGGCACTCTTCAATCTGGTCGGGGTGGCATTCTCGTCTAGGACCCGTTTACGTGGAATGAAATGGGACCTCTGGTACGTGTGACATCGTCCTTCACAGGTCAACGGTACCGGGATATCGTGGACGACCATTTGCTCCCGTTTGTGCGTCTTCAACATACCACTGGGGACCTCATCTTGCAACAAGACAATGCACCGTGCCATCGCTCCCGAATTGTATCCGTATGGTTGGGTGAACACTCCCCCGACGTGACATCGCTTTCTTGGCTAGCTAAGTCACCTGACCTTAATTCCATCGAAAACAACTGGGATTCCATCGAGAGAGATGTTCGAGGCTCTGACCACCATGCATCAAATCGTCTGGAACTGTGGGTGCTTGTTTAGAGGTCGTAGTTCCGTATGGGTTCTCAATGCTTCCGGTATCTTGTTGAGTCCATGCTGAGACGAATCGCTGCTGTCATCAGGGCGAAAAGTGGTGCTACACGTTACTAGACATGTATCTCTAATTCAATTGCTCTTCAGTGTATATATTTTCTTACATTTGTTCAAACCTGATAAGGAAGTATATCTATTAAAACTATAATTAAGTGCCTCGTATTCGTAAGCAAGCCTATAAATAATGAAAATTTGCTTCATATTTCCCCTTACTCTGATTTTCGTGTGATAAGCACGGAACTTCCCGTTATTTTCTTTCTCTCCATTCTTGGAATACTGAAGTACGTATTGAAAAAAATCACATTATATTTTCGAACTTTAACAAAGAAGTCACAAATAAAATAAAAAACATATTTTTTAAGTGTCTTTACTGGAATTTTTATAATGCCTGAAATATGAAAAAAAGTAAGAGAAGTATTAAATAATAAATAAATGAGAAAAATGCATTTGATCATTTTAAACGTATAATAAAAAGTATTTTTTTATATATATTGTGAGTTTTACGACCACCGTGAACAACTCAATGGGCTATGAGCAGCCTAAGTTAGGACCACTGGTTCCAGGGAGGGGAGGGAACCAGTGCCGTAAGAAAAACACAGCATCCATGCCCCACGGGATTCTAACCCAGACCCATCTCGGAAGTAGGATCAGAAGCCATCGCTTACACCACTGCGCCTCCGGGGCTGCAAAACTGCTTCTGAAAGCTGAATTGAGGATCGACAACGAAATAAGAAGTAATTTCTGTCATTTATTTCGATAGAAAATGTTGAGCTAACTAAATGTTTATCTAAAGTGTATTTTGTGTCACACATTTTAGAGGATATCCTGTCAATCGAAATATTTTTCAGGGATAGCCAACGGTTTTCCCCTGGTATCTGTCCCCGGGATAAGAGAGCGCAAGGGGACCATGTCCGTTTCTTAATTTCTTTTGTCGATCTACTCACCCTCAACTAAACTGCGCGCCAGGTTTCAGTAGCCCGCACCAGTTTCTTTCGATTACCAGGCTCAGGCCATCCATGTTTTTCCAAGGCACAGTCGGACTGAGTGGAAGAGGACTGCATGACTTTTCATTTGTACGTGTTTTAAAGCAAATAGGTCTATACCGGCAATGTACGAAATTTTGTAACCACGTATAACTTCATTCTAGGATGCAGCCGATATTGCATTTCAAAAATGATGTCACGCTCCATTTCCTTAGCCATAGCAGTAAAACCGCTGCTTAGCAGGTTACACTGCTCCTGTTAAGGTCACAACACTCCCTGCCAACTTGCGCTTTAGTGGGCGTGTGATTTTACATTCTATTACTGACATTTTAAAATCAAGCGTTGCTGTACAAAGATCTTAAAGTAGACCTGTAAAACAGGTTGTCTTTTAAAGCTAAATTTCGCTATTTAGCCGTTTGTTTTGTGTAGTAATTGGTACTGTTGTGAATTTGAGTAAAGGTATCTTGCATTTTAGTGGTTGGAATTTTATTAATAAAAAATTCTCCAAGAAGAAAATGTTTCCATTATTTTGATAAAACCATGTAGGTCATTCCTTTCCATATTTTAACGAAGCAAATCATCTGGAATCGTTACCATCTGCTGGCAGCGCAGCTCTATCAATCGTGTGGTTGGCAATATATGAAATGTTCTAATTATAAATATAATGGTATGATTTATTGGTGTCAAAGTGTACACGAATTTCACTCCGCAAACTTTCTCCGTCAACGGACGTCTTCATCAGGCGGTTACATAGAGAATACAGAATCAAAATTGTAGACAGAACGTTAAATCTAATATAACAAATGAAATCATGCGTGAGGACCACGCGCAGAAATAACTACGGAACGTGGTGAATACAATATCTTAAAAGTTAATGCAAAAGCAAAAAATGTAAACTTTAGGAAGAAACTAGAATCATGAAGTCCATCTTGCGATGCCTAGCAGATGGTTCCAAGCTACTGGTAGTTCGAAAGTGACATCTGTGTTGCATACATCCTGCCTTGTTAAAATCTCAACAGTTTCCTTTATGGCAGCTGTCCTTGCGTCTCCATATGGTGCGATTTTCAAGATATTCTGCCATTGGGTTTGAGCCTGATGGTTGGCTACTTCTTTGGCAAGGGATGTAGAAAGATTCTTTTGTGCAACGTCCCTCTTGTGCTCATCCATTCTCTCCTCAAATGATCTTTTTGTGAGGCCTACGTAAAATTTAGTTGAGGAGTCTTCCCACAATCTATATATATATGAAATGTTCGTTATGTTAGGAATGCAAATGCACGTTGCCATTTATTTAGTCAAGAAAAATATCACCGGAAACTTTATCTAAAAATTAGATAAAAAAAATATAAAGACTAATTTTCGGGAACTTCGACCTTAGAACTCAAAGATGTACGGATAAATTTTTCTACTGAACGTCGGCATTATTCCATTGTAATCAGGGCATCCGGAGGTCAGTTTTGTGAAACGTATTCTATGTACTTATGTTTGTGTTTCAAGCTGCTTCATTCTGCTGTCCTGATACCCAAAATTTATATAATTTATTTTCCTAAAGGTGAATAATTTTATGCCTCGGGCGCTAAATAATATCTTAATTTGAGAGAAAACCATTGGCATAGATTTGGGGTTTCGACAATTTCTTTTTCGTATGAATTTTCAGAGACATATATACTACGAAGATTGTTTTCTGTTCCATACCTGGTCATTTTAGTAATAAAAAATGTTTGCCTTCAATATCTATGTTTCCGTTGTCCACATATTTAACTATAAATTAGGTAGTGTCTTTCATTATCAAGGAATAAATTTTCTTAAACTATATGATGTTGTTTTCGGTAAAATAATTGTAAAATAAATTGCATTTCACTCTTAGTCTGTTTCAACCAATAAGCAAAACCTTCTGGTATGTTCATAGTTTTAAGCTGCAACACACATGTGACACTTCGCAACACCCATCAGTTGTCCGAATAATGTTATTGCACACCAGACTAATATACACGCATATAAAGCTCTAACTATAATAATGGGGGTTTTCACCTCACAAAATTTCAGACTTTGCTTAATGATGTTATAAATTTATGCACTATCTTTTGTCATATAAAGTAGGTTACAGATATTCTCTAAATGTTTAAAACCGACACATTCTCAAGGATACTCGTGTTGAGTGTCTATACTTTTTCATTTGCAGGTCAACAATTACGTTCCATATGAAATCCACAGCATTGCTAAGGACTTCAAAGTAAACAGTACTAAGGATAAGCACATAAAAAATTTAAATTCGTAGTATAGGACAGCTCTTATTTTCTAGGTAAAGATGTTCTGATTACATTCATTGAAAAATCCCCATTAACACAGGTTATCAACAATCTTCTGTTTGCATCACAAATTAGTCTGGATATTTATTTCAGCTTTACGGGTGTCACATGATGCTTGCATTTTGAATAAAACGTCTTATCTGCTCAGTTCCAGGACTGCCGTGAAAATTTCGCTTTAAACAAATGAAATGTGTGGCTTTATGCTGCAAGCAAAGTACCAGAAATTTAGAATTAATAAAAATATCTGAATTTAAAAGTAACAGTTGCGTGTAACAACTGCGAATGCAAATTCATCTCTGTTGAGTAGCTCGGCAGATAAAAAAATGACTCTTATAACTTTTAGAGAATTAAGGTTTCGGAAAAGTAATAACTACGAATCTCCTTATACCATGTGTAAAAAAGTATGTAGAAAATCCACGATAGCTTTTTGGATTACGTGTTGGTCTCTTTTGTTGCGAAATGTGTAGCACTCAAGTAACATACATGCGGTTAAAAAGCTTCTTTCACACGTCATGAACGTTAACTGAAAGCGTATATTTGGACTCCGAAAAGTATGTGAACTTCAATGTAAATGTCTCTCATTTACACGACCAATCTGTAATTGATCATGCATAAGTCGTTACTTTTACGCCAATTTCGAATACTGTGCTATCCGAGCAAAGCTTTGAAATCAGGTTATGCATTTACCAAGGACGGCCTTTATAATCGTATAATTGTAAGAATAAAGTATAAAATTAATTCCGCGAAGTTAAACGTTATTTTAGAATTTTGAAAGACTCCAAAAAGAAAAATAAACACCTTTTTTAAGATTATGCTGATCTAATAATTTTACATACATAGATTAGAACTTTGCTGACTTAACCCGATGTACAATTTGACTTTTGTATTAGATTTGGTAATCTAATATCATTATAAAAATTAGTTAGGAAATTTTGTAAGATTTCACATTTTCAGTATATGGAAAAAATCCTAATACCTTTTGTTTTATATTCAATAATCCTGTTAGACATCTCTTTCTTATAAGGTTCTGTTTTCAAAGCAGTTTTCCCTCTCTTTGATTTAGCATTAGTATTGAGTAAGATTTTCATAGATCTTTTCTTGCGTGAATCTACATTTATTAACAGAAAACGGGGAATTGTAATCACAAATTTTTAAATTTGCAGTTTCATAACCTACTCAATGGCTGCAAAAAAATAAAAAATTAAATAAATAATAAAGCTCTCTGTAATTTTTCCATATTGAAACACTTACCAGGTTATGTAGAACGGGGAAAAGCACCGAGTGTTTTAGATAATCTGAAATTCAAAATCTAACATGTAATAGCAAAAAGTGCATAACTAAATTGATAAATGAACAGGAACTTCAATATAATATCGGAGCTAGTGCAGAAAATACAGCGATTTTGGACTGAGCATGTTTTTGAAACACACTTCGATGATTAGCTGTTCACTCTCATCGTCTCACAGTCTCACTGGACTTGTAGTTTTCTATTCTGGTATAAGTGGATTTAATCCACATCCTCTTGTGAATACCATCACTGACAGCTTAAAGTGCGATGAAACATATTTTGCCTTTCGTAGAGATAATATTTCGTATTGAAGTATTTTGTGTCACTTCCTTTTTGGTTATTTCTGCAGAAAATATCATGCTTAATTTCCAGTTTTTTTTTCTGTCATCGACTTTTGACCTCGACCTTTTATGTATATATTTTAGTTTACTTGTGTTCACATTTGTAAAATACTGTTTCTTCAAGAGAGTGCATTTACTTCTTTTTTTATGTTCACTACTTTGGCAGTTATTGTCTGATAAGTAAGTATTCGTAGCTATTGTCTTAAATTTGAATACTAGTGTACATTTCACTTACTACAATTTAGTAAACATACTCCGTGTTGCAGGTAAAGTAGATCTCTGGAAAGAGAATAATCTTACACCCATTAAATGTCCCCAAAAATTTAGAAAAGCACTACATCTAGAGGTGGAGGCGCTATCGATGGCACTATCGATAGTTTTGTCCAACTCAGTACATCGATAGTGTTTTATCGATAGTTTTTTTTAACTATGATAGTTTTACGTTTTTCAATTCAGTAAGTGTAAACTACTCAGTTTCCATCGATGGCATTGATGATCGGAGCAATTCTTTCACCTCATTTGCACTGGTGTCAGAAAGACTGAACCCAGCCTAATTGATACATGATGACAATGCGAAACGAAAGTTAACTGTAACCGAAAGAGGAAAAGGTGAGGGTATTCGGTTTTTGCACTTTGTTGTTCTTCACGTTAAGACAAGATCAAAGCGAAAGTATACGTTTCAGTCAGATAAACACAAAGTCAAAAGCATTGTGCTCCTTGTTTGTACTGGAAGTTCAAACTTGCGTCAGGTGCTAAAACAGTTATTTCTTAAAAGTAAGAAATCAGTAATAATGGGTATATGTTAAAGATTTTGTGTAGCATTATTTTCTTTTGGCAAGTATGAGGTTTACGTAAAATGTAGCATTTGTGGGAAGAACTACAAAATCTCGAAAAATACTTCAAATCTTAGGGATCATTGAAAAAGACAGCATCCAGTTGTTGTCATTTTAAATAATCAAAAAAAAAAAAAAAAAAACATTGAGATACTGCCCCACTAAAAATTTCATGTATTAAGTTTATCTCTGATTTTTACTACGATTTCGCCGAACATTATGGAAAACATTAATTTGAATACATTAGTTTTTATTCTCTTCTTTAGCTTTTGTGAATAAAAACATAAAAAATTATCATACCAAAGAACCAGACAATGAGAATTAAAGAGCTACTTGTTATTCATGTAAATCATTATTTTTTCGTGAAGTTTGCCCACTCACTTAGAGAGGATATTATCAAAACGCTAGATCCGGTGGCGCAGTAATCTAACCGCTGGTTTGTGACCATTCGTCCGAGATAAGTCCGGGTTCGAATCCCGTTAGGCATAGATTTTGTGGTTGTGTTTGTCTTATAGTACTGGCTGCTCTCTTCCTTGAAATCAGTAGCTCTAAATCAGAGACGGGCGACTATTAACATCCACTCGAATTCCTCATGTTGCTGTTAAACCATATTGATACAATTCAATTAAGACGCTTTTTTAAGATTATATATAGACCATATATATCATCATCATCATCATTGTCAACTGTTATCAATGCACTACTGGACGAAGATCTCCCCAAGTTTCTTCTACAAAGGTCTGTCTTGTGCCAGTCTCATCCATGTTACTCCCGCATACTTTCGAATTTCATCCACCCATCTCACATATGGCCATCGTCTGGGTCTTTTCCTGTCTCATGGAATCCAGTCTAAAATTTCGGCTGTCCAGCGATAGTCTGAGATCCTTCTGGAAATATGTCCAGCCCATTGCCATTTCGGGGATTTTACTCTGATCATGATGTCTTCCACTCTTGTCATTTTTCTGATCCACGAGTTCCTCTTCTTATCTCTCTTGGTTACTCCAAGCATACATCTCTCCATGCTGTTTTGAGTTGTCTGCAGTCTTTGTATGTCCCTTTTAGTTAAGGTCCACGTCTCTTCACTATACGTAAGCACTATATATATATGCATATATGTATCTTAGAGTTGGACAATATTTTGCACGAAAGAGTCAAAAATGTAACACCCAAAAAATACCTGAAAAGGGTGAGAAAAATCTTGAAATCGAAACTGAATGCTGGGAACACGATTCGTGCAATACACGCATAGGCAGTACCTGTAATACGGTACCCAGCGGGGATTGTTGACTGGATAATGGCCGAATTGGAGACACTGTATAAAAAAACACCGACACTATTAACAATGCATCACTCACTACATCCAAAGAGCGACATTGATAGATTGTGCCTACCTCGAAACATCGGTGGCAGTCGTTTACTACAAATTAAACAGACAGTTGAAGAAGAAAAGTGTGGCTTTCACGATTAAATCAACAAGAGCTCGGAAAAAGAAAATTTTTTACCAGCTACTGAAACTAAAATGGAGTACAAAAAAAATGCAAAGCCCGCCTACAAAATTGGAAGAGTAAGCCCCTACACGGGGCCTTTTTCAAAGGAATCGATAACAAACTTGACAACAACTTAACCTGGACATGACGTAAGACAGGCACTTTGCGAAGGGAGACTGAGAGTTTCCTCTTTGCTGCAGGTCCTTCAGACAAACGTGATGAAAACCACGTTACAGGGCTCAAGTGACAATAGCCTTTGCCGTCTGTGTAACAACCGTGCAGAAACAGTTAATCATTTGGTTTGAGAGTGCACAGTCATTGCCCACACCCACTACAAAAAGAGGCAGGACGATGTGGCCCGAAAGGTCCACTGGGCACTCTGGAACAAATTTGGATTCCCTACTTCTGAAAAGGCGTGCCAATATATAGCAGATAAAGTCCTGGATATTCGCCAGGTGAAAATCTTATGGAACTTTCGAATACAGACTGACCAGCATATAAATGTAATCACCGTGATTGAAAATCAGTAAGTGACCGTAATCGATATTGCCATTCATGGAGATTGTAGAGTGCTGGAAAAAGAGAAGTAGAAAATAGACAAATACAGGGCTCTGGCTAAGGAAACTACCCGACTTTGGAAGAAAAACACAACAGTGCTGCCAATAAAAATTGGCGCACTAGGGACTATATCACCCAAATTCATGGACTATTTTACCCGTCTTGGAACAACAATAATAACACCTGTCAAGTTACAAAAGACGGCAATCATCGGCACTGCAGCAATTATTCGTCGATACTTGTCCTAGGCTTGGGCCTCTGGTTGAGGCTTGCCTTGTACAAGAACTTCCAGTGATAGCCTGATGTCTTGTGTCGCTTGTGAGAACGTTTCATTGTGTTATTTTTGAAAGAATAAAATTTATATATATATATATATATATATATATCATCATCATCATTGTCAACCATTATCAATCCACTGCTGGACGAAGGTCTCCCCAAGTTTCCTCCACAACGGTCTGTCTTGTGCCAGTCTCCTCCATGTCACCCCTGCATACTTTCGAATTTCATCCACCCATCTCCCATGTGGTCTTCTTCTGGGTCTTTTCCTGTCCCTTGGAATCCAATCTAAAATTTCGGCTGTCCATCGATGATCTGTCCTTCTGGCAGTATGTCCAGCCCATTGCCATTTCAGGGATTTAACTCTGATCATGATGTCTTCCACTCTTGTCATTTTTCGGATCCACGAGTTCCTCTTCTTATCTCTCCTGGTTACACCAAGCATGCACCTCTCCATGCTTCTTTGAGTTGTCTGCAGCCTTTGTATGTCTCTTTTAGTTAAGGTCCATGTCTCTGCACCATACGTAAGCACTGGAAGGATGCATTGATCAAACACTTTTCTTTTAAGACATAATGGCATATTACTCTTGAAAATTATGCTGTTTCTTCCAAAAGCTCTCCAGGCAAGTTTTGTACGCCGATTAATTTCTTCATCAATGTGACCCTCACTTGATATCTGCTGTCCAAGATAAACGTACGTGTCTGTTATCTCCAGCTTTTCTCCGTCAATCGATAAATCTTCATTTCTTGTAAAAGCATTGAACATCACTTTTGTCTTCTGAAAGTTCATTTTTAATCCCACTTCTTTACTCTTGTCCGCAAGTTCCTGGATCATACTCTGCAGCTCTGATGGGGTAGTTGCAAAAATGACTACGTCATCAGCAAAACGAAGGTGGGTTAGATAATCTCCATTAATCTTTATCCCCTTGTTTTCCCAGCTCAGCGACTGAAAAACACCCTCCAATGTGGCATTGAAGAGCTTCGGAGATATGGTGTCACCTTGTCTCACTCCCTTTCCAATTTTTACGTGTGTTGTATTTTCAAACAGCCTAATCTTTGCACTTGCATTTTCATAGATGTTATTAATAATATTAATGTATGCATCTTCAATACCGCAGGTTTTCAGAGCCATTGTAACTGCTGATGGTTTCACCGAATCAAAGGCTTTTTCATAATCGATAAAAGCCATGCACAATGGAAGTTCATATTCCCTCGCTCTTTCAATTAGTTCTCTCATCACGTGGATATGATCTATTGTGCTGTAGCCACTTTCCTGAATCCAGCTTGTTCTCTCGGTTGAGCCATGTCCAGTGTTACCTTCAAGCGGTGTGAAAGAACTTTAGTGAAGATTTTATAAACTACTGATAGGAGGCTGATAGGTCTGTAGTTTCCGAGATCCTCAATGTCACCTTTCTTATGTAGCAGGATCATTGTAGCGGTGTTCCAATCCTCAGGAATCTTTCCTTCATTAAGGCATCGAGTGAAAATTTGGGCGAGTACTGTTTCGATTTCTCCACTTGCTTCTTGTATGATGTCTACAGTAATTCCATCTTCTCCTGGAGCTTTTCCTCGCTTCATGTTCTTGATTGCATGTGCAACTTCTGCTGGAAGGACTGGAGGAACTCTGGTACTGGTATCTTTCATGATGTCTGGAGTGCATATATCATCCCTTTCATATAATTTGGAGTAGAAATCTTTCACTCTTGTCAAAATTTCGCCTCTATTTCTTGTTACAGAACCATCTTCTTTTCTCAGTGCCATAATCTGTTTTCTTCCCTTACTGAGATGTCCCTTTGCTATCTTTAGGCTTTGGTTGTTTTCAATTGCTTTCCTCACTAGTTCACAGTTGAATTTTCTTACGTCTTCAGTGATACTTTTTCTTACTGTCTTGCATACCTCTATATATTCCACTTTGGAAGTCACATCTTTAGTTGTCCTCATCTCTCTTCTTTTTTGCATCAACATTTTGGTTTTTCCTGATAATTTGTTCATATGCAATTTGTTCTTAGACCCAGCTAATTTTGTTGCTGTTTCCATAAGAGCTTTGGTTACTTTTCTGTTAACTTCAGAGATGTCCACTTCTTCCGATGTTAGGCCTTCTAAAGCAGAGAACCTGTTCTTCAGTTCTAACTTGAAGGTATTATGGTGTTTTTTAAGGTTGGTTATGTCAATAGATTTTGTTTGTCTTATGAGCTTGCCACGTTCAAGTTTAGTGTTGAGGTGCATCTTACATCTCACCATTTGGAGTAGAAATATATATATATATATATATATATATTTCTATATATATATATATATATATATATATATATATATCATTCGCGAGCTCGGCACGTGGAGCTTAATGGCTGTATGCACGTTTTTTTTCATAACGCATTTGTGATAAATGCTTCGGCAGATCGGTGTATATATTATATATTCTTCCTAACGGGTATCATTTATTTTAAATACTGGATATCGCCTGTTGTGTTAGAGATGTATGTTTTTAGATATGATGTGTTTTAAACATAAAAAAGAGTACTTAGGGGCATTTTCTTTGCAACCAATATTTTTGTGTCGTGTTATTTCCATATATCATTTCCTTAAAACCAATTGTAAAACTTTTTAAAATGATATTCAGTCAAATGTTCGTAATAATAATTATATAATAATATTATGCATTAAAATTTTGGTTTTTCTTGTGTAAGTTAGCATTGAACCTCGCCTTTCAAAAGGCTGAATTATTGTAGTTCTCGTAAACATCTAACGCATTATCTTCAGTTTCGTGAGCAACATTTCTAAGAGGCGTGAACGCATAAGACTTCAGATTTCAGCAAATTATTTACTTCTGAAGAAAATTCGATTAAGATGCTTTTTTAAGATATCTGGCACCATGTTCATTATAAATTAGAACCTGCAAACGAAAAAATGCACTTGACTCCAGTTTTCGAAAAAGAAACTTTCTGAAATCATCTGAAAGAGTCCATTTACATTAGGAATATTTCCTTTAAATTGATTCTGGTTTATGTCTAGTTTACTTGAGATATTCATTTGAGAAGGAAAACTGATAAGTCATTATCCCTTATCACAACTATTAACAATGGGAACATATTTGAAAAGGCATATTTCATCGTTTATTGATATTATAGTTTTTTCTGATTGGTGTGCATTCATTGAAGTAATTAATATTGTAAAAATAGTGTATTAAGCGAATTCAGAAAGCCGAACGATTTTCCTCGAAATACAGCGAGTATTTGTTTTAATATGAAATTAGTTCATGCAGAACTCACAAAACTTGGTTCAATGTTTTAACATTCACAAGATAAGGAACTCCAGTGACAATAAATATAATTCTTAGATTGTGTTCAATTTTGGAACATCTTTCCGGGGAGTTTTTAGTTTTGCAGTCGAGATGTAAAATAGTTATCCATATTGTATACTAACTAAAGAAAAAACATCCGCTTCCGATCTCTGTCATTGCTTCCGTTATATTAAATCATATTGAAATGTAGCAATTTCGAAGAAAAACGTTTTAATGAATTCGCATATTCGTTACAGCGAATTCATTAATATCTGCTTTCCTGGCTTTTCACTCCAAACGAAAATATGTTATTAATTTTTTTCAGATCGCTCAACGACTAAAACGGCTGATTAAAAAATCTTCCTCAGATATTTAAATGCTTTCTACTGAGTCTAAAGCAAAAACTTTATTTACGTGAAATATGCTGATAAAACAATTTCCACTGTTCTTAGCACTTCAGTTTTACCCCGTGGAAAGCACTTCTTTACAGCAGTACATTCGTAATTTGTTCGGTAGCTTTAGAACAAAGAACAATTAAAAAGCTCTATTACATGCTGTTTAGCGTGTAACATAACAAGATATTTTATGCTTTTTCTGGAGGGAGATAATAATAACAAATTGTGAACAATATTAAAATAAATTCCATCTGGTAACTTTAAGGCTTACCCCATTATAGAAGAGCTCACGTTCTAGTGAGCGACCGCATCGAACAAATACATAAATAAGTACTTCGAAGTTCCTCATCCCTTCTCTTGCAACAAACAGCCCTTAAATCTTAGTCATTTGGTTTCGTGTATACGAAATGGTTGTGCATGTAATTATTTCTCGGAAAAAGAGGCGTCTTTCTGTCAGTCACTCTGCGTAACCATCGCTTGGAAACGAAAGTCGGATGTTGTGTGACATACAAAGAGCATGACAAATGTCAAATTGATTCTTTCACTTTGCATAAAATTCTTTGAAGAATTTAAGTCGACCATTGCCGCAGCGGCAGGATTGAATTGTCCTAAATATTGCTTCCTTTCGAAATATGAAATTCTAAAAAATTACCACAAATTCACGAACTAATTGCGGCATGTGTAAATATCGCACGTCGGCAGTTACTTTACCACAGTTGAAGATTTAAGTAAACAAACACATCGCTCTTTCCACGTTTTAGCAACCCATGCAACCTAAAAATTGTTATTCTGTCACCGCTATGGATCCAGTTCGCAGATCTCTCGATACCCAGCGAACCGCGTTAGCCTTACATCACGGTGGCCAAAAATCCACGGCACTATGTGCGTTTTCCGGTCAGATTTTGATATCATAAATCCGCAAGATGGGCTCAGTTACTGAGATGTCTCCAGCTGGTAGGTATTAACGGCACTGGCTATATATTACGTATAGCAGGTAAATCCAAAGGGTGAGATCCAAAGTGAAAATCCTGTGTGTGCGTCTGGAGGAATTCTAGGCCGCTGTGGTGCAGTGGAAGCATATCCGGGGCGCAAATGGAAGAGTGGGTTAAATTCCCGGTGGCGGCCAATGCTAATGTTTCCGTGACTCACTTATAAACGGGGAAAGAGCGATGACCTATGTTTGATGTATAGCTTCATATTATGTTCCGATTTGCATATCCTTTCCTTCGGAAGAATTTCTTTATCTTGAAACAGCACTTCTTTCATTTGCAGGTAATTCCCAAATTTTCATATTATTCAAAAGCCTACCAGCTGGAAACAGATAATCGACTAAAGCAGTATAAGTCTCACATTAATGATAACAATTCAGGGTCCAAGAAATCCATTTTAATCTGCTGTAATTCCTTGCTTTCTGGATATTATACCTACCAGCTGGAAACAGATAATCGACTAAAGCAGTATAAGTCTCACATTAATGATAACAATTCAGGGTCCAAGAAATCCATTTTAATCTGCTGTAATTCCTTGCTTTCTTGATCAAGTGAATGCATTCTGATCTGTTGTAATCCCACGCTGATACGCGGTAAGTGCTCGTGATATATAGTAGGTATTCCTGGCTCCTGTAGATTTACTTAGATGTCCGAATATTAGAAAACGCTTATGTAATGCAGAGGAGGGTTCTCATATTTTTCTCTGAACATTTAAAAAGTGCTGTATAAACTGTTTTCTGTAAAAATTGTTAGCAAATCTTCGTTAATTTATGTGTTGACAAGAAAAAATGTTCAGTGTCCTAAACAAATATTTTTTCACAGCATAACGTTTCCCATTGATGTTTAAAAGTAGAAATTGGAATTCCTGGAAATGTTAGCGACTTTCTAAGTAAATTTCAAGCAGAATTCCCATTCCAATTTCTGATATAATGCAATACAGAATTACACATTCGAGTGACGTTTTAGTGACCACCTCCTACTTTTGACGTCACCAGCGCGTAGCCAATGAAAGATGGCACGTGTCGTGAGCTGGCTTGGAGAGTGTATAAGGTGTGCTGTTGGCATTCTGAACACATATCACGCGTAGCTGTCATGGATAAAATTAGCAATTTTTCTGATTTGCAAAAATGAATGATTATCGGCTTTCAAGGCAAGGGTGGCAGTATTTCTGAAACAGCGCAGTTTGTTAACTGTTCGCGTGCTGCAGTTGTTAAAGTGTATCGTCACCGGAGGAATGTCATCACTGCGAATAATCGAAGTGGAAACTGCGGAGTACCAAATATCATTATTGTGAGAGATGAACGTCGGGTACGAAGGTGCGTCAGGGCTGATCGACACGCTGCAGTAGAGCAACTTACTAGCCGAGCGAACCAGTGGGGTACCGGAAATGTACCTAAAACGATAGTTCAGCAAACGCAGCTGGGTATGAGGCTCCAATGCAGACGGATGGTCACGGAACCTATGCTAACGAAGGTGCATCAGAAGAAAAGGCTTGTATCTGCACGGCAGTAACGGAATTGGACCTCCGCTGATAGACAAAGGATAGCCTTCTCCGATGAGTCACATTTTCTGCTTCTTCGAAGCGATGCACGTTGGCGTTGATGCCAGAAACATCGCAGAACAAACACTCTTCAACCATTGCTGGAAGAACACAAGCTGGTGGGGCAGCGTTCTGATCTGAGGAAGGTTTTCGTGGCATTCTCTGGGTCCACTAATAGTTGTAAAGGCACTGTGGACCGAATTCGTTATGAATCCATCCTTGCAGACCACGTACACCCATATATGAGGATCGCGTACACCCATATATGAGGATTGTCTTCCTTGCGGAGAATTGGATCTTCCAGCACGACAATGTGACGTGTCACACGAATAGAAACGTCCGACAGTGGTTGAAAGAGCACGATGAAGATTTTAATGTACTTCACTAGACCCCTAATTCACCAGACGTAAGCCCAATTGAGCATCTGTGGGACCACCTCGACCGTGTTGTTCGCTCTATGGATCCTCCACAAACACCCTCCAGCAACTGCCAGATGGACTGCGGTCAGCGTGGATCTACATACCCGTGAAGACCTTCCAGCACCTTAATGAGTCACTCCCAATCCGTCCAGCTGCATTCCGCGCTGTCCACGTCGGTTACTCTGGATATTAGCTGGTGGTCACAATAATGTGACTGGACCGTGTAAAAGCTCTAAGAATGAGCATGTGCTAAACTCATTGTAACTCTAGATGAACGCGGAGGTTAAAAAGAGTAACTTCTTGTGTAAGATGAAGTGGACGAAACATTTCGGTAGCGAAAAGAAAAAAAGACGATTTTTTTTGGTAAATGTATTTTTCTATTTTTTTTTCTTTTAATTTTAAAAGACGATCGCATTATGTTTATGCAACTGTTTCATCATCGCAATGAATTATGTCAAGCAAAACAGATGCTTATCATTTTTCAGAGGGAACGATGCTTATTGCGTGGAGCTGGAATCTCAAGTGACCGGCTTCCCCTTGTGAGGTAATGCCTCAGAAGAACTAGAGTCTCGTGTTTGCAAGTGCCAGGGAAGACTAGTTATTGTCGAATAAACGACCATCTAAGAAATTAGAAGAGAGGGACCACTCTCTTCCATAACGAAGTTTTGTTACTCAGAAACACAAACACACTTGCTTCCCCTCGTCACATGTATAGGACATGGGTTTCATTCCGCAAGTACCATCACTCGATCAGGCGTGACTTAACTCCTCACTTACACGGAGAAACCCCACAGGTAGACCACGCCATGAATTTCTTGGAAACTTGCCTGTAATCTCTGACCCAGTGGAAGATTAGCAGGATCCAGACAGGAAAATCTTATAGCTTCTAAAATTGATGAAGTTTTTATACTTGTTAATGTATTATATTTCTTTTATAAATAAATTACTTAGAGATTATTTGGACTTTCATACAGAGCACTGCACAACACAGCAAACCGAAACCACAACTACTTCTACTTTAAAATAAAACAATAAAATGAGGCATAAAATTTTGGGAGGAACTTGAGTCCGTATGGTAGAGACCTCTGAACGTTTATAGCGAGTTTTTTTCAAAGTACCTTTTTTTATCAAGTCGTTCCATCTTTTCTTTCATCACAATTAGCCATTGATTTTATAAATAGATATTGAAAGTGTTTCATGAGCAGGAGCAGTTTAACTCCTTACAGCTGTATGAAGACATAATTTTTCTCCTTCCTCAAATGGGCAGGCCACATGAAGAGCCGTAGCTAAACATCGGCTTTTTCGAGAATTTACTCTCAGATTGCAGTAAATTCATTGATATGTAAAAATGTGCAAGAAAAAAATAAGAGACAATATTGTATCTGTAAAAAACAGTTAATCTAAATTACTCCGTTTTCTTTGTAAGAGGAGGAACTCTTCTACGCTTTCCAACAGTACGTTCAAGAAGCGTACATTCTCCAGCTTTGCCCGTCCGTCCGCACGACAACTTTCCTGAAAATGGTTAGATTTCGAAGAAATTTTAGTATGTGGTAGGGAACCACCTGGGGACGAACCCAATAAAAAATGGGCGAAGCAGGGTCAAAGGTCAGGGCATAGGAGCGGGATCCATTCAATTACTCTTATGCGTCATAACTTGCGTAACAATTGTTCGATTTCGATGGAATTTTAATATGTGGAAGGGAACGACGTGAGGACGATATATATTGAAAATGGGTGAAATTGGGTCAAAGGTCAGGACATATGAGCTGGATCTATTCCATTGCCTTTATGCGTCAAAACGTGCGTAAATATGGCTCGATTTTGATGAAATTCTAGCATGTAATAGGAAACCACCTGGGGACAAACCCTATTGAAAACGGGTGAAATAGGGTCAAAGGTTAGGACATAGGAGCTGGATCCATTCCATTGACTTTATGCGTCGTAACATGCGTAAATATGGTTCGATTTCGATAAAATTTTAGTATGTGGTAGGAAACCACCTGAGCACGAACCCTGTTGAAATTTGGCTAAATGGGGTCAAAGGTCAAGCTGGGCATAAGAGCAGGATATATTCCATTACCCTTATGCGTCATAACTTGCGTAGAAATGGTTCGATTTCGATCAAATTTTAGTACGTGGTAAGGAACCCCTAGGGAAAGAAACCCTATTGAAAATGGGCGCAATGGGGTCAAACGTCAGGACATAAAAGCGGGATCCATTCCATTGACATTTTGCATCATAACATGCGTAAATATGGTTCGATTTCGATGAAATGTTAGTATGTGGGAGGGAACCGCCTGGCCACGAACCCTATTGAAAATGGGCGAAATGGGGTCAAAGGTCAAGCAGGGCATGAGAGTGGGTTTTATTCCATTGCCCTTATGCGTCATAACGTGCGTAAAAATGGTTCGATTTCGATGAAAGTTTGTTATGTGGTAATGAACCACATGGGGACGAAAGCTATTGAAAATGGGCGAAATGGGATCAAAGGTCAGGACACTGGAGTGGGATCCATTCCCTTGCCCTTGTGCATCAGAACTAACCTAAAATGCTTCGATTGCGACAAAACGTGATCATGTTGTTCCGGAGGTATAGTGAACCGATTCTGTTGAATATCAACGAAATGGGGTCAAAAAGTCATTGAGCATGGCGACAACCGAAAAATTGGATCATTCATAAAGGACTATCTTGGGTGAACGATTAACATATTTTTAAAAGGAACTTATGATATCACTAAAATCAGAGGAGGACTCCTGTGGTTCCACTGCCTAACACTGTAATGACCTTTTTGTTAAGCTCTACATCCAAGTTGAAGTCGATCTTCCTCTGGATACATTATCTCTAAATGAGCGGCAACAGGTTCCCATGGTGTCAATTATCGCTACATTCGCGAAAACACTTTTAAGAGCAACTAATAAACCGTAATGGATTTGATATCCTGATTTGCTGTATTTTATAGTAGGTATGTCATGGAATTCTTTCGAATTGCTGCCTATTTAAAGGCGAGGTGCAATGTGGACGAGTACACAAGCACATCATTTACAATCGACACCAAAATTTAAATGTTTCACTATATTAATAATAAGCTGAAACTTTGAACAGTTTCCTTCTATCGTTAATGAATAAACATAAGAATTTAATATTGAAAAATGTCTTTCAAAAAATATTATATGCCGAAATATTGGGCTGAAAATAAAGTAATGTCCGATGACGAGGTTCCCGAATTCGAAGTCCCGGCAACGGATCATATTGGCCACTAAAATTGCCCTTCACACCAGCATAACATCAATAGGTAGGTGGCTTTATATAGCTGCAGTTAGCAGTCGGAAAGCGAAGACTGTAAGCGCCAGCCACTATGGGATTGAACAAGGAGCACTTTCGCCGTTGCAGGCTGTATCAGTTTCGTTACGGTAGCATCTACGCCAGTTTTCAAAGGAAGTATACCAGTGTGTTCCGCCAATACCATATCACATATTGAGAGCTGCCCTTGGTCCTTTCTCTCTCATTGGAGGTTTATTGACCACCGTGAGCAACTCAATGGGCACCCAACTACCGTGAGCCACTCAGCAGTCGCCCCTCACTAGTTTAAAGTCACTGGTTCTAGGGAAGGGAGATAGCTGGTGCCGTAAGACAAACACAACATCCATGCCTCACAGGGATTTGAACCCTGACCCTTTACGTACAAATAGTTAGAATCCATAGCTTTGACCATTGATCCACCGGAGCGGCCCCTTTGGTTCAAACGGTTTCGAGAGGGAAATGTCGATTTGCCACGCCATCCCAAAGACGGAAGATCGGCAACAATAGATATCGACATGTTGAAGACCTTAGCAAAGACTGACCCAGGTGTGACCACTCCCGAAGTAGGTCGAATATTTAAAGACTATTTATACTGGCTTTATCACCCAAATGCGTCAAGTTGGGAAGTTGGCAAGAGGGGTGTTTTTGTCTCCCATCAATTCACAGTGCAGCTGATACCAAATCGCATAATTGTTTGCGTTTCCCTGTCTGTACATGACCACGTTAAACCGTTCTTATGGCTGGAGGAAAAACAGAATCCCTTACAGATATTCACACCCGGGTTGCACCCACGTATTTTCCTGCTGTCTGTTTCAAGCGATATCGGCTTTCGTGCTTTTTAAGCAGTTTTGGGACCACACCATTATTATCGCCGATGCGTTGTTTCGTTAGCTGTACGATCTGCACGCATCGTTCACGTCGAAACGGCTAGGAATTGTGAAACGAAAAGGCAACCTTCTTTTTCAGTCGTTGCAGCATTGAACCTCTGTCTACCTGGACAGACAGAGGTTCACCATCCTGGAGATGTTGAACGCACACTTACTGACTTCATTGCGTTCAAGCCGCCACAGTTCTACAGGGCAGATGTACAACTGCTGCTTAGATAATGGGAGTAAGTCGTGGAAAGAAGTGATGTCTACATTTTTACAAAAGTGCAATCGGAAAAGTTATGTTTTTACTTTTATTTACGGTAATTAAAACTTTTCTGTGGCCTTACATTTTCAGACATTACTCTCTTTCCTACCCGCAGAATAATGATAAGAAAAAATTATTCCAAATAATTGAATATATATCTGACAGTATGATAAAAAGCAAGAAAAACAGAATACGGCGAGTAAAATTATCCAATTATTTTCAAACTTTTAACTTTATAAACCTCATCATATTTACTGCATTCAGCCAATTCGCTTTAAATATTCTACTGATCTTAAACAGTCCTGAGGTCAGTATGCAATTTCTGTTCGTTCTGAATTTGATGTGAGAAAATGTTGTTCGCATCAAGTTTAGAACGAACGTTGGTAAGGATTACGTGTAATGAGGTAATATGTCTATTCCAAGGTGCCATCGACCCATAGTTCCTGTTAATGAAAGAAAACGCTACACCCACCATACTGTGGGGTGTGGTGTTATCCGTCCACCTAAATCCCATAGAACACCTGTGGAGAGCTCTGAGAGACGCGTTGCGGAACGTCAACACACGAAAAATTGACCAACAGGTGTAGATGGCTGACGGAAGAATGAGAAATGTTACCGCAGGAGCCCATATACAACTTAGTCAGAAATATGAACAGACGGAGTAAGTACTGCAACGACATTACGGGTGATCATTTCCTTTACTGAGGACTTCCCATTGTGCCGTCTTTGGCAGTGAAGCATAAGAAACATGGCACCGTGTGCTATGTAGTCAATACTGAATGAAGTCCCACTATAACCTTTTTTATCTGCCTTCCCGTGAAGTATTATAATTGTAGGTGATTTAATTTGAGTAGCACATTTGTGAAATATTCAGTGTTAATGATAAGTGTGTCAACGAGTCCTGTCATGAGCTTTTTTTCTGTTCTGAAACAGTGTGCATATGTGACTGCAGTTACGCATCTGTGATCAGACTAAATGACACTTTGTTGTTCTGAAACATCCCAGTGTTTATGTGTTTTGCATAACGTAACAGGTTTGTTGAACTGATGTTGTTAATCAGTGATTTGTGAATTGCAGCACAGACATAAACCGACACGTTAGAGAACCCCACGAACTGTTATGACGAAAATGGGATGATTCTACCTGTTGTTCAACTCTGTTTCTATTTGAGGTATGGTGGTATTGTTTTTTTCGTTGTACAATATTTCCCAACATTCACATATGCCGGTGTAATTTGTCCGTGTGGCGACCACGATTTGCACTGTTGGAGGAAACGTCTTGCGCTGTTGATAGATAATCATAATCTGTGATAGCATTGCTTGTGTCACACCTACTGTTTGGGCCGCTCTAACTATTGGTGCTCCTGCAAGACTCCTCAAGAATGATCACGCCTTTTCGCAGGTCACTGAGCTCTGTCAAGCTTGATAATTATTCCACATCAGACGTTTCACTGCGACTTTGACACTGCTACTTGATATCCCACAGGGTAATGCTCTAATTTCATACCCCACATCTATGGTTATGTATTTCATGTGATTCTCATAAGGTGAGTTGCGTGTAAAACTGTGGCATTCGGAATCACTTTCTTTTCATAAACCGTGTACATCGTCTGGAAATAACCAACAAATTACGAAGATTTCCAAGAACATTTTTAAATGGCCTTATAAAGGAATTTTATACAAAAAGAGTTTTGTAATATTGACGAAAACTCAGAATATCTCATATATATATATATACGAATATTTAAAAACATTTACAGAACACAACGTTTTCGTACAATGCAGTATGTTGGAATATATTCAGAAATGTAAGATGTTGAGCAATCTTAAGATTCTCTAGCGTATTTCTTACGATAATATCCAAAAATGTGCAAATTTCGTCGTCCTGGAGCGGAAATCAAACCCACGTCTCCCAGATAGCGCCAGGGTATGGTAACTACTACACCACCCAGAACGACCATGTCTCAAGTTTCTGATTAATTTGAAACGGTCACAGGATTTTCTAGTCGAAGCAACCAGCATTTATGTTAAGCGAATCTGGAAGTTAAGAATCCTATCCAGTAAATGTTCGGACGAGCAGGTATATCACGAATGAAATTCAGGATTGCACCATATAATAGAAATCTTAAAGATGAAGATCAGTTTTTTGGTGTAAATATGGCAATTAGGGTAAGTGAGATAATATCCGGAAATTTGAAAATTTCGTTGGTTGACAACGATGAGGACAACTCGCATTAATTTCGCGTCTCTTTCACCGATGGACATGATTTATTTGAAGTATCAAACATAGGTTTCCTTCGAAATTACAGGAATTATGGTCCTTCTAAGGTAACTATTGTATAGAAGTATTCAATTAAAATAATTTATTCGCAACTAGTTTTCATAAACGACTGCCGGCAGTATAATTTCGGTAATATATATATATATATATATATAAGTGTTGGTTTCCAGGTTTTTCAGAAAGCGAAGTATCATGCAAAATATTTACTAACTCCTTTCTGGAGTTCTACGCTTGTAAGATAAGTTAGCAGTGTTTGTTTTGAACAGGGCACAGTCCTTGTTCATTATTTAGGATACCTTTTGGACAAACCATCCGTTTTGAATCCTGTTGCTTACCATGAATACTGAGAGAAAAGTGAATGAATATGTTTTATTGGAGCATGTACGGGGAGTAGAAACTGTTGCGAATTTGTAAAACTACAAGACCTAGCGATGATCATTTTGTACACATTCAAAACAAATATCAAATTACAAGACCAGTTATTCAGTTGTGAAGCTCAAGAGCAGACCACAGAAGTAGTATATTTCTTTAAACAGTATTTTTTTACACGTTGTACCATGCAGCGTGTAAAAAAAACTGGACCAACATGGTTCCAAACGAGAATCTGGGGGACAAATGTTAGTTTGTTCACTCCTTAAACAAATCAGTAAAATAGTTCACTGACATTCTAAATATGTTGCACTGTCGTGAATCAACCCCTAAATAAGGTAAATATAAAATATGGCTGTGTGACACAGCCTCAAATTTGAATGTTGATATCACTGACCTTGAGTTTGGTGTCAAACGGTTCATGTCTCTGTGTGATTAGTTAGTGGCTCATAGCGAGTGTTAACAAATGCAAACTTTTGTTGATTGCGTCAACACAGAGTATAATATTATGGCAACACGAATTACGATTTTTCCCGCGACAAAGGCAGAAGTTTATGTTTACGAGGCGTTGTATGTTTTGTATTTTTATTTCCAAGCAAAACAACATCTTCAGAAATGGAATTTTTCTGTCCGTTTCTCTTATTGGAAACCATAAGCTATATGAGTAAGCGACTTACATCCTGCTCGCGCCATTTAATGACAAGTGACATTAACATGAGATATTTTCTTCACAGTTGTTCCACCTGAATATCATACACAGTCGCCACTGCGTAATAGAAACACACCATCGAAACTGCTGCCTGGTATCGAGCGCAGTCGCGATTGTGAAGAAGGATTTGAAGACAGTGTGTCGTGTTTCTCGGGTACCGGGGCTACACATCATAGCTGCGAAATGAGATGAATCAACACATGAAGAAATTTAACTACACTGCTGGCAACCCAAAGTGCAACACCAAGAAGGACACGAGATAGCAAAGCCATATTTACTGGACACATAACAATAGATGCAAAGATGAAACGATTGAGCTGACAGACCCTTCGACTTGCGGAAAACGCAGACATCAATAGTTCCTGTGGCCCCGATGGCTGGCCATAACGGCCGCTACACGCCGCAGCAACGCACGAAAGAGGCTTTGGATGTGGGCTTGGGGTATGTCGGCCCAGGCTGCTTCCACACGTTGCCACAGTTCATGAGGCGTAGCCGCGGGTGGTTCTTGCCGGGCCACTTGGTTGCCGATCAGCGAGAAGACGTGTCCGATAAGCGACACTTCGGGAGAACAGGCTGGCCAGGGCAGCAGTGACACTTGGTGGGCCGTGAAGAAATGTTTCACCATGTGCGCCACATGCGGGAGTGCATTGTCCTGTTGAAACGTGGCCGTTGGGAGGTACTTCAGGTAAGGGAGGACTACAGGCTCCAAAACGTCGGAGATGTAGCGGTGGCTGTTGAGCTTACAGGCAATGCGTACCACAGGGGTGCGGGTGTCATATCCAGTTGCGCCCTAAACCATAACATCAGGCGACGGATCGGTATGGCGATGCATAATGCAGGCGTCATACAGTCTATCGCCGCGGTGCCGCCACACGCGGATTCGACCATCGTGGTGTTGCAGGCTGAAGAGGGATTCGTCGGAGAAGAAAGTGTCGTGCCATTCCGTAGTCCAGGTGCGTCGTTCAACGGCCCATTGCCGCCGCACTCGCCGGTGGTATAACGTCAATGGTAATCGGAGCAATGGGCGCCATGCGACAAGTCCCTGCTCCTGCAGACGACGTCGAACAGTACGTCCTGACATAGGTTGTTGCACAACACACCCTAATTTCTGCGCTAACGTTCGTGAAATGCCGGTGCGATACGTCAATGCCCGCCGTACGACATGCCGGTCCTTCCGTTCGGTGGTGTGCAGCGGCTGCGGCAAACACCCACGTCGGTCCGTCCGTCTTTCCTGCACCCACCGAATCCATACTCGCCTCACTGTGGCTGGATGTCGTCCCACACGGGCGCCGATACGATAAACCGCTCTCACGATAAGCCACTATTCTCCCTCTGTCGAACTCCGAAACGTGCTGGAATGACGGCCGTATTTTGCGACGAGGCATCAGGAAGCTTCCCATGCACTGGTGCGGCAGCACAACACACTTCCACTACTTACACCCCGCCTTCTGTGCACCCTTCTTATATGCTTCTCGGTGGCGTGCCGGGTGCAGATGATTTGCATACGTCCCGCAATGCTAATCGTTTGCATGTCCTCTCGCCTGCGACGCATGCTGCGAATTTCAGGCCAATCGGATACTTCCTTCTTGGTGTTTCGCTTTGAGTGGCCAGCAGTGTATATTTAAATTGCATCTTAAAAAAATAACTAAATTAGGCTGTATGTAACAAGACTCTTTCCAAGATCTCTATTGAATCTTCACAGTCTCCTTTGTGTTATTATCAAACATTCTTACATCTATGAATGGTTTGGGTAAAACACTTTCGTGTTTTGATTTGTTTAGAAAAGATTCTTCAACCTTCCGATGGGTCAATATTTCAGCTTTGCTCCCTAAAGGAAGAATATTTGAAACAAAGTTTTTTTAATATCCGGTATTTCCATTATGTTTCCACTGATCATAAGAAAATTTTGATTTTCTTCGTTGAGTTATTCAAAGAATACTCTTCAATATCAGATAAATCGATCTTCATTCTGAAAAGAAAGTGTACGTTGTTGAAATTGACTCTTTGAATAAGAAAATACTCTTCACCAAAAAGGTTTTTATGTAAGCTTGAGTATTATTTTATGTTATTTTTCCCAAAACTTCATAACTCCCATGTGCATTTTGCATGAATTTCAATATTTGGTATAAAGCAATTGTTTTCAATGTGGTTACGTTTCAGTGCAACACTATCTGAATAATACATACGGCTTTTCTCGGAGATCAAGCTTATCAACATGTAGGGATTCTCATAAAACTGGATAAACCCCTTAAATGACTGGATAGAACAATGCAGTCACGTACGCAATTTGTTTTACCTTCACTTGCAGCAATGACATGAAATCAGTGTCACTACATAAATATCTCTTTTCGTACAGTAACTTGCTCTTTCCTGATGCTGGTTCAGAGATACATACATTTCGGAACTAGCCCAATTTCTTTTGCAATGAAAACTTGTTTGTTTTGGTGTGCTTTCATTTCCTTGGAACACTGTTTATAGCTCTACAGCAAATTCTGTAGCAGGTTAATGAACAGCACTTACAGTTTTTCCGGTAATTTCAAAATTTCATAGGTTGTGGAATTTAAAATACTTATCCAGTCATCAAGTACAGCAAGAAATTGCAGGGGTGAAAAATGGTCGCAAATGTTGAGAGTTTAGGTCCCAAGCTTCTCGTTACTAAGAATTAATTGATTCGTTTCGCCTTCCATGTCGAGAGTCATCATGTCATGTATCTTCATCATTTACCGAATTCTAATCTTCGTGTATTGATTAATACAGAAGTGCTAATCTTCTCAGCATTCACCTAAATCATCAGCATGGTTAATTCACCCAGACTAAGAGTACGACCAATTGGCGATATGATTTATCCAACATCAGCGCGTCGTGAAATTTCTAGCATCATTTCTGAATTTAAAGAAATTATCTTCAGTTCACTTACTGCTTCAGCAATGGTAGAAGCACTTGCGGCAGGTTTGGTGTCCATAAAAGCATATAAGCTGAATGCAGTGTGCAATGACAGTATTAGTGATTCATCCGTTGTTCAAAAAATCACAGATCCTCAAAGCACATTATCTACTGCAACACAAAGTGTTCCTAATTATTATATACCAACACACCTCCCACGTGTCCTACGAGGACCTCAGAATTGTGGCGGATGCAGCAAGTGGTTTAGTGTCCAGTTAGCTTGTGTTCCCCCCAAAGATTCGGATATCAGCGAGATTTTGGTACATGTACAGACAAAGTCGCAGAATATAAGAATATTTGAGCTGTTGAGCTGGACCGGAACTGCATACTTGAATCAAACAACAAAATGCTATTTACCGTGATGTCACAGTTGGTAATAAAATCTTCACATCTTGCTTCGGGTCACACGCAATTTTGCCGTGTCTGAAGTGTTCAATGAGACAGAAATGTTAGGACCTAAATATTTCATATTACGTATTCCTGAGTGCGCAAACACTCTTTACGGAGCAGACTTAGTTCTATTCGGTAGGCAGTATTTCTTCTCTAAATGAAACCTTTGCGTCTATAGTAAAATCTACCTTGCATTTATTTTAAACGATTCAACAACCAGAATATTTTGTCATGGTAAACTAAAATTGACCGTAGCTGGAATTCCGATAAAATACTTGAAGACGGTGAAGATTTTAGAATATTCTGTATATGTGCTTTTTTTATTTTTATATACTATTGATTTCATTGCTTTAGTAAGATGTTTGTGACTGATATTGTGGATTTCTGAGCATGAAAATCGTTGGTGTAAATAGAATTGCATATCATAAGAAAAGTTATACAAACTTGTGAGTGCGTTTTGATTTGCTATTTCTTTCTAGTGGAATTGGCTTCTGAGAAAAGAGAAAAAATAAGTAAATGAAAACACGCTCTCTTCGAACCAAAGCCAGAAACTGCGGCATAAGTAAAATTTAAACTTCCATTAGAAGCAGGAAAAAACGAGAAAAACAGAGAAGTTAAGAAAGTAAAACATATTGTTTAACATCATATTTTAGGTGTTTAGAATTTCTATTTATAAAAGAAATAACGTTTTAATCACCAAAACATGTTGAACCATAAACGTAAGTCTACTCCGGTAATACAAAAAGAAGTATTGCTGTAGGTGAAGCGGAAATCTGAAAACATAAAACCCTTTCTTTCTTCGTGTAGCTACGAACTGTTAAACAAAAATAATGATGTTATTAATATGCACTGTCCGTTCTTCAGTTCGTGTGTGTGTTATGTCCAAATTACATGTATTTTTCATATTTCAAAAACTCATTCCCCTTTCAGCACCTGTAGTTTCAGGAAGAAATACATTCCATATGACAGTTCGCCTCTCCTGTTAGTCAAGATTACCTGTACAGCCGGCTAGAACACAGAGTGATACGTATGCACTTTATAATGAGCAGATTTTCTAATGTGAAATGGGAAAATTATCAATTAATTTTATTGACATTGTTTTCTAATTTCTACTTATGATATGAAATAATTAGCCTGTATCATAAAATTACTACTTTTTCTTATTCCAAAATTTTTATTTACATCACTTTCGAAAGTGAAATGCGGTGTACGAAGTTTGTTGTACACGTTAACGTGAACAAACAATTTATGGCGGAAATTATACAATTGTGAAATTATGCATGTACTGCAGAAGTTTGAAACAATATGAACGCACTAGAATTGTGAAACGTATGTTTGAAATATGCTGTGCTAAACTAGCACTATTCATTTCTAAAAAAACATTTTGCTCTAGATGTAGCCATTGTGATCTGTTCGATCCTTCGGTGGTAAGCAACGGAAATAGGAATGGGCCTCCTTTTTTGACTTATTGATATTCGGTGGAATTGTAGTATTGAAATGTATGGACAACATTTATTCATTCTGTATGTTTTTCAGGTTAGATTATATGATAAAATAATCTTATGATCAATTCTACGTTACCTGGATCGCGTACGACTTCATATATCGAAATAATGCTCAGAACCTTTGTTAATATCATGCAGACTGGCAGGCTAGAAATGAAATCCCAGACTAAACAACATCTATGCAAAACGATAAATGTGGCAGTATGTATTAGCATGTGAGTCCTGCAATTTAAACCGAAAAAATGAAAGGAAAGGAATCAGCAGCTAGCAGGAATTGTCTCAAGTAACTGAAAAATGGCATCACAAAAAGCAAAACTCTGATTTTTTATTTGTATTTTCAATAATCATCGGTAATTGTGTTGCATTGTACCGTGGAAATGATATCTAATGATTAAATTTTATGACCTTGTTCACATTGGGAATACAGAAAATGGATGGTAGGTTCCTTCTCTGTTTTAAACGCTAACGGTGAGTATCTCTAAGGGCTTATAGGCAGTGGCACATCTTTAATTTTTGCCAACTTGTCTCAGCGAAAACAAAGAACTTGTCCCACGGTGTAATGAGAAAATGGAGTAAGACATGCTGCGCTAACACCTTGCATGTTGCTGTGCGATCGATCACTCTTATGTTATAGAGGTATCTCTCATCCCATGCAAACGTGCGATATTTGAACAAATTTCCCAGATTTTAGTGTATCCAAGCCTCATCTTTCCAGTGACGTCACGTCCGTGTCCCCGTACTGAAGCTTCGTACCGCACGAATGGCATTTTGGGGGAATTAATTTCCAGTTTCTCACATGGGAACTATCTTTCATCGCTCAAAGTCCGTCAGGCGTTCATAATGAGACATTCTTTGGCGACGAGACAGACTGAGACACAAGAAACATTGTTTAGGCTCTCAAGGAACACTCCCGGCACCATTTAAGAACCCAAAGAACACTCCCGGCACCATTTAGAATCACAAGGAACACTCTCGGGGTCGAACAAACAAAACCGCATCAAACTTCCGTTATAAGTCATTTACGTGCTTTTGAATTAAATGGTGATATTCGTTAAAGAATCGCGTATGGTCTATCAGTCTTCAACGTCGTGGTTTTCTGGAAAAAACAAATGGCTCTCCTTGAAATCCTAATTGCAGCGATCCCTCCACTCCGAGGTAAGTTTTAAACTTGATTCTAATGCCGGGACGTATTACACATATTGATTCCAATGCCAAGACGTCTTATAAACATCTGTTCGTTATATTTTTTGCAGCAGATGCATTATGCACCTCTACATAGACTACGTTTTTTAACTTAGGTGCCAATTGAAAGACGTTTTTCGAAAATATTTTTCAAAGCCATAATAAAGAAAGAAGAAATTCAATGAGTACTTAATATAATTATTTTCTTTTATATGAAACTGACACTTTTTTGGTTTAAATTAATAGACGTAGGTTCGCAGAAGGATTTATAAAAATGTCATTTAAAATTAAAATAAGATATGTAACAGCTATACAATTGTAATAAAAGGAATTCCCGTTTACCGGTGTCTGATATGTCATTATTGTAGCGCAATCTGATGTTTTTCGTCTTTGAACCCATGAAACTCCTTACTGGCTACTAAGCTGACCAGAACAGGCTGAAGTTTTACAATCAGTTTACATAGAGATGCGCAATGCTGCTCAAACTTTGCAATATTTTTGAAGTTGTAAATGAAAAATGCTCTTTTATTAATATTTTGCGTTGTTCATTATTTGCAATTGTCCGGACATATGTATCATATAACAACAAATTTGGCTTTCGAAACATCAGTTGATTCTCAACATTAAATTAACCAAATTTTGAAGGCAGTCTGTTCTCTGCAAATCGATATCGCATTTTTAGTTCTGTTACGAAATGCACTGTGTCATGAAGCAATCCCAGTGCAAAATGTAATGAAACGCTGAAATATGCCTCTTTTACATAATTCGGTACACGTGAGAGAGCCCTCTCACTTACCTTTAACTGGCTGACGCAAAAACAAGCAGTTTTTGTCACACGTTCGGTCCAATCACAAAGTATCCTACCTGTAGTGAATAATATCGTTCGACACACATATACCGATCGAATAAACTTAAATGTACTAGGCGACATGTACACATGAAGCGTAATATTGTAATTTTTGTTACTGAACCCAAATGCAATAAAAAGAGGTTTTGCTGTATGCACAAAAACATTCCCGACTTCAGAAATAAAAAAATGTCTGTTTCTCTGTTGTATGAATATTATATAATTAACTTTCTATCCGAATATATATATCATCATCATCATTGTCAACCATTATCAATCCACTGCTGGACGAAGGTCTCCCCAAGTTTCCTCCACAACGGTCTGTCTTGTGCCAGTCTCCTCCATGTCACTCCCGCATATTTACGAATTTCATCCACCCATCTCCCATGTGGTGTTTTTCTGGGTCTTTTCCTGTCCCTTGGAATCCAATCTAAAATTTCGGCTGTCCATCTATGGTCTGTCCTTCTGGCAGTATGTCCAGCCCATTGCCATTTCAGGGATTTAACTCTGATCATGATGTCTTCCACTCTTGTCATTTTTCGGATCCACGAGTTCCTCTTCTTATCTCTCCTGGTTATACCAAGCATGCACCTCTCCATGCTTCTTTGAGTTGTCTGCAGCCTTTGTATGTCTCTTTTAGTTAAGGTCCACGTCTCTGCACCATACGTAAGCACTGGAAGGATGCATTGATCAAACACTTTTCTTTTAAGACATAATGGCATATTGCTCTTGAAAATTATGCTGTTTCTTCCAAAAGCTCTCCAGGCAAGTTTTGTACGCCGATTAATTTCTTCATCAATGTGACCCTCACTTGATATCTGCTGTCCAAGATAAACATACGTATCTGTTACCTCCAGTTTTTCTCCATCAATCGATAAATCTTCATTTCTTGTAAAAGCATTGAACATCACTTTTGTCTTCTGAAAGTTCATTTTTAATCCCACTTCTTTACTCTTGTCAGCAAGCGCAATCTGATGATACTCTGCATACTCTGCAGCTCTGATGGGGTAGTTGCAAAAATGACTACGTCATCAGCAAAACGAAGGTGGGTTAGATAATCTCCATTAATCTTTATCCCTTTGTTTTCCCAGTTCAGTGATTGAAAGACATTTTCCAATGTGGCATTAAAGAGCTTCGGAGATATGGTGTCACCTTGTCTCACTCCCTTTCCAATTTTTATGTGTGTTGTATTTTCAAACATCCGAATCTTTGCACTTGCATTTTCATAGATGTTATTAATAATATTAATGTATGCATCTTCAATACCGCAGGATTTCAGAGCCGTGGTAACTGCTGATGGTTTCACCGAATCAAAGGCTTTTTCATAATCGATAAAAGCCATGCACAATGGAAGTTCATATTCCCTCGCTCTTTCAATTAGTTCTCTCAGTACGTGGATATGATCTATTGTGCTGTAGCCACTCCTGAATCCAGCTTGTTCTCTCGGTTGAGCCATGTCCAGTGTTACCTTCAAGCGGTGTGAAAGAACTTTAGTGAAGATTTTATAAACTACTGATAGGAGGCTGATAGGTCTGTAGTTCCTGAGATCCTCAATGTCACCTTTTTTATGTAGCAGGATCATTGTAGCATTGTTCCAATCCTCAGGAATCTTCCCTTCATTAAGGCATCGAGTGAAAATTTGGGCGAGTACTGTTTCAATTTCTCCACTTGCTTCTTGTATGATGTCTATAGTAATTCCATCTTCTCCTGGAGCTTTCCCCCGCTTCATGTTCTTGATTGCATGAGCAACTTCTGCTGGGAGGACTGGAAGAACTCTGGTACCTTTCATGATGTCTGGAGTACATGTATCATCCCTTTCATATAATTTGGAGTAGAAATCTTTCACTCTTGTCAAAATTTCGCCTCTATTTCTTGTTATAGAACCATCTTCTTTTCTCAGTGCCATAATCTGTTTTCTTCGCTTACTGAGATGTCCCTTTGCTATCTTTAGGCTTTGGTTGTTTTCAATTGCTTTCCTCACTAGCTCACAGTTGAATTTCCTTACGTCTTCAGTGATACTTTTTCGTGCTGTCTTGCATAGCTCTATATATTCCACTTTGGAAGTCACATCTTCTTTAGTTGTCCTCATCTCTCTTCTTTTTTGCATCAACATTTTGGTTTTTCCTGATAATTTGTTTACATGCAACTTGTTCTTAGACCCAGCTAATTTTGTTGCTGTTTCCATAAGAGCTTTGGTTACTTTTCTGTTAACTTCCGAAATATCCACTTCTTCCGATGTTAGGCCTTTTAAAGCAGAGAATCTGTTCTTCAGTTCCAACTTGAAAGTATTATGGTGTTTTTTAAGGTTGGTTATGTCAATACATTTTGTTTGTCTTATGAGCTTGCCACGTTCCAGTTTAGTGTTGAGGTGCATCTTACATCTCACCAATCTATGGTCACTACCTGTGTTGAACTTGTTTAGCACACTGCAGTCTTCGATGACGAATTTTTTGTTACACATAATAAAATCAATTTCACTTGTCGTCCCAATTGGATGTCTCCATGTCCATTTCCTGTGTGGCTTTTTCTTGAAAAAGGAATTCAAGATGAAAAATCCTTTTGCCTCTGCAAACTCAACGAGAGTATTTCCACGCTGGTTTCTGTTGCCGTGACCGAATTTACCTACTGAAGTTTCATTCTGTTGCCGGTGCCCTATTTTTGCATTGAAATCTCCCATAATTATCTTCAAGTGCTGCTTACCTTTATTATTTAGATGACGAATTTCCTCATAAAATTCTTCAATTTCTTCTTCAGGATGACTTGTGGTGGGTGCATAAGTTTGAATAATCTGAGCCTGGTATCTTCTCGATAGTTGGATAACGAGTCGTGCAGCTCTGTCAGAGGAACTTTCAACTTCTACCACTTTATCCTTCAGTTTCTTGTGTATTATATATATATATATATTTAACTAAATTAGGGATGAGAGTTTTAATGAAATAATTTTTGGTCCTTGTCTTTTTAAACGTCAAGTAAAATGTGAAAATAGCGTAAGAAAAGGTGAGCTTAACATATGAGTTCAACTTGTCCTTGGACAAAAGTACACGTTGAAATTTACGTTTAGCCAAAGGCCATATAACGAGGTCGTGATGGATCTTGCAGGATTCATTCCTTCCTCAAGACCAGGGATGGCGAAACCTTCCCTACTAGTGTTTACTGCTTTCAAATGTCTAGTATGCCACTTCTGTGCATTCTTTTCACGCTTTCCAACCGTTGGTTAAAGAAGCGTATATGCTCCAGCTTTGTCCGTCCGCCCGTCCGCACGATAACTCACGTGAAAATATTTCAATTTCCACGAAATGTTTTTATGTGGTAGGAGACAACTGGGGACGAACCGTATAGGGAGACAACTGGGGACGAACCGGGGACGAACTGGGGACGAACCGGGGACGAACCGTAGACATAGAAGCGGGATCCATTCCATTGCTCTTATGCGTCATAACTTGCGTAAAAATTGTTCGCTTTCGATGAAATTTTAGTATGCGGTAGGGAACAACCGGGGGACGATCCCTATTGAAAATGGGGGAAATTGGGTCAAAGGTCGGGACATAGGAGCTGGATCCATTCCATTGCCTTTATGCGTCATAACTTGCGTAAAAATGTTTCGATTTCGATGAAATTCTAGTATGTGATAGGCAACGACCTGGGGACAAACCCTATTGAAAATGGATGAAATAGGGTCAACGTTCAGGACATAAAAGCGGGATCCATTTCATTGCATTTGTGCGTCATAACATGCGTAAATAAGGTTCGATTTCGATGAAATTTTAGTATGTGGCAGGGAACCAACTGGGCACGAACCCTATTGAAAATAGGCGAAATGGGGTCAAAGGTCAGGCATGGCATAAGAACGGGATACATTCATTTGCCCTTATGCGCCATAACGTGTGTGAATATGGTTCAATTTCGATGAAATTTTAGTATCTGGTAGGGAGCCACTGGGTACGAACCCTATTGAAAATGGGCGAAATGGGGTCAAAGGTCAGGACACTGGAGGGAATCTATTCCATTGCACTTGTGCATCATAACTTACCGAAAATGCTTGGATTGCGACAAAACGTTATCATGTTGTTCCGGAAGTAAAGTGAACCGGTTCTGTTGAATATCAACGAAATGGGGTCAAAGGTCATTGCACAAAAGCCAGATTTATTCCACTGCCATTATTCTCATAACTTGCGCAAAACTGCTTCTATTGCAACAAAACTTTACCATGTTGTTCCGGAGGTATATGGAACCGGTTCTGTTGAATATCATCGAAATGGGGTCAAAGGTCAGGACACAGGAGCGAGATTTCTTCCACAGCCATTATCCACATAACTTGAGTAATAATTTCCGGTATCTTTTAAAGCGTATCATAATCAATGTATTGCATGATTTTACTAACTTGTATGAATCTACGGGTGATATACTACTGTGAAAGCAAGAATAAAAATAATCAAATAAAGAGGATCAAATGCTAACGCTTCGTTATCGGAGCGATAGTGTGAAATTTTTAATCTCACAAAGCTACTACGGGTTGCCTCTGTGGCTAAGAACCCACTGACTCAGGTTTTGAAGTAGACACAGCTTTTAAATTGGAAGCCTTGATACAGGCGAACGCAAAGGGCATATAACAACAAGTAATCAAAATTGGAAACTGTCCAATTTGGATGTAAATTTTTATACCCATAATAAACTGAGAGCTTCAAATATTGGTTCTCAACAACATTGTACCTTGTATTACATACTAGTGTAAATAATATTGTTTTCGAAACCTGTCTGTTACATAAACGTGCTTCTATTACCAACCTCTAAAATTGTGAGCAGATGTGTTTGATCGTATTTTGTGGTATAAATGTTTAAGATAATGTATGTTCGAAACATCGAATTTATGTGCAACTCTTCATACCGAGGGGCAATATAAAATGCGATGGTAGGATAGTACTATTAGGATACCAGAAACTGTTACTGAAAAAGAAGTATAATAAGAACCTTGCATCCCATAAAATAACGTGATGATGTTTTTCAACACATGGATTTTCCGTTCTGTAAATTCATCGCAGTGACATTAAAATGGTTATTGAAATGACTAGGGCGTATTTAATATAATAACACTTTTGTCTTACATCACTTTTGCCTTAGTCACTTGTAATATAACTTTTTGCCTTAGTCTTGTGGAAAAACGAACTTTCTAACTAGATTAAAAACATATTCTCCTGCACTTCAAGCCTATTGTTATCAGAGTGAGATTTCAAAGACATTACTTCTGTCCTGTGTTCTGTTGATCGCTGAAAAGGCCGTTGGCTACTCCTTCAACTACAATGAGGTTTTACTCGGCTCGAAGAACGATATATTTAATATGGTTAGTACTTTGCTACCAAAATATCTGTAAAGGACGTCAGTAATAATAGTCCAAGTGCTGGTTTGTATTTAACGGTATCAAAAATCTGTAGTAATACAATTTCTTTCAAACTGTAGAAGAAGAGGCACATTCGTAGTTTTGCCTCGGTTTATGTTAGCTAGAAAATTCGCTGAGAACGACACACGGCTGGACGATGGTTCGTTCTTTGGCAATATGTGAACCACTGTTGATACGTACTCACTACAGCTGCACTTGAACAAGCCACAAACCGCGCTATTTTGGATATCGTAGTTTCGAGGCGTCGTGCCATCAGAATTTGTCTTTTATCAAACTCAGATAAATCGGCAGATTTTCCTATTCTGTCTCCGAGCACGGCACTTACTGAAAGCCGGTCCTCGGGTTGTATAAATACTGCTCTGTGAGCTTCACCTGTGCCACCGTTCGGTCTTCAGGCGCCTTCATTTCTCTAGGCTGGGAGTGCTCATAAAGTAATGGGTCATCGGTTTATTTTGTCTTTAAAATTTAAAAATAATACTGCTACACTCGTTCTGCTACAAGGATAAATCGATGATAGGATGAGAATCGGTGAGGCCTTACTGCACAACACCAGTTTCAATATGGTTCAGTGTACTCTGTGTTACGAAGCATTACTCCCGTTTCTCACTGGCAAGTTGATACACAGCATCGATACAATTCTAAGCGGATTGCGTCATAGTAACCCGTCTTTGTCCTCGTACCACACTCGGTTTTCTTCACTTATATCTAGTATCGATGACACTTAGTCGCCCCAAACACTTTCAGCAGTGAGTCGTTTTGTTCCTCTCGGATTACTTTATACACGTACTAGCCACAGCTGTGACAGTAAGCACTCCACTACGCCTTGCTGTCTCATAAATGTTCGGAACCCATGGTCTGGCGTTTCAATTTGGCCTTTGTCGCAATCAGTTCAGACCCTTGCGTTTCTCATCTGCTGAACAATTCTAATTGAGCTCAGTATCAGATGTCATTTATGCCATTTGATGACCTTCACACGGTCTTTACCTGCAGCTCCTTTGATTTGCACAAAGGAACGCTGGTCATGGCTTTTGCATCTTCGCAGTATGTATACATAATATAAATGTGTATGCATATTATTGCGTGTGAATTGTTTTACTTATTGAGAATTTCCACCCTCGAATAGGTTTAGCGAGCACACAAGTTTAAGGAGTGGTACTCTCACTCCCGAGCTTCTAGTTTTATGGGGATCTTACTGTATTCGGTGGGGATATATTTTGCTACTCCTGTCATTTTTTGAGGTTTTCAGAGTCTACTTACATACCGAATGTTTTAAATGCAATTTAAGTTTAATTCGTAGAGAAATCCTTTTTAATGAAGTCCCCGAAATACAAACTGCTCATAATGTTTCATGATTTTTAATGAACATTCCTGTGTATTGGAGAATATGTAATAGAAGAAATAGAAGAATATGTAATAAAAATGTTTTATGTGTCTGAATAAATGTTATGACCCATCGTTCCTAGGAGTTAAGGTACGATAGAAATAAATGTTTAATTTTGTACTTGTTTTTCAAAAATAGCAAAACAAAACCATCTGAACAAAGGTCGAGAGAAACATGCGACCTGAATGTAAAAAAAGTGCAGAGTGAAATGAATTCTCAAAGAGTAAAAGAGTTATAAACAGCAGTAGAATATTTAACTCCCACAGATTGATTGCAGATACTAACTAGTTGAGTTACATAGTTTGGTAATTTAAATCTGTAGTTTGGTAATTTAAATCTGTCCTAATTTTTTATTCTATCGTAATTTTTTTTAATTATTCAATACACATTTTTAATATATATCCCATTTTAACAAATTTTTCAATATTTTAAAGATACCTATTAAAGATAATTTCTTTTGGGGAACTCTGGTTGTTAAATATATTGGAATTCTTTAAAAGTTTTCAGTTATTTATTACTACAATTAGTTTATAATACTCATCGTTCGTAAATCTTACATATTAATTATATTTTTATAAAATATTCTGATTTCCCTTTTCATGAGGCATCATTCCATAAGAGTGTGTCTGTTAACGTGGCGCTTCCATCTTGGGACTTGTCTGAAGTATCGACGTACTGGCGCTTAAAGGCTGCCCTCTGTCTGCCGATGTAAAACACAAAACCGCGTATCCTTATCGATTGAGCCATTACTATTTCGGTTGTCCCTTAAACCAACAATTAGGTATGTAAATTGTGCCCAGATTATTTATTCTGAAGTTTACGTTTTGTATCCTCATAAATCATAACCGCTCAACCTAGCAGCATACATCAGGTACACTGACTACCCGCCAAGAAGAAGATCTGTTTGTTAATGCAAATCAGAAAATCGAAGTAATGTTTTGAGAAACGACAATTCCCTCGAGATAAATATGGCAGAGTTGTGTGCCAAATGAAAATATTGGTTTCCTTTTGTTAGCTTCCGTTTGCGTGGATGTCTACTACTCTCCATGTAATGACAGTATAAACAGAAAATACGAGTATTGTTGAAAGACGAACCAGGTGCACGGGAAGAGATGTAATATTTCCCTGAAACCTGATTCTTCCGACGCATGACTTGCCCAAATCGAGGAGAACATATCATCTCTTAGAGTCATTGGATGACCCTAGAAATGTTCTTGAAGTTAGTTGCAGACCTTGTTGTTCTCACCCGAAGTACACGTAGCCAAAGTCACGATATCTAGTGGAATACGAGCAATGTAGAAACTCGTCCCAAGTGTACGGGAACGTATATCATTTACCCTTGAAAAGTTTTCTTCGGACACATGGATTTTACAAAACGATGAGACGTATCCACTCGGAGAATCATAGGGTACCCCATGAAAACTGTTTTTTAAGTTGGTGCCAATTCTTATCGTTCACACCGCGAAATACACGTTACTGAAATGACGTTATGGAACCACGTCCAAAGTTTACCGGAAACAATCTAATATTTCAACCAAAACAATTTCATTTTTATATGCTCAGGTACATTGGCTTGCGTGTTTATCAGTAACTTATCTGCCTTTTTACGAAAATGACAAAAGTGATGTCTCAGTTACAATTCACTTGTTCCGTATGAGGTTATACATATGCAAATTGTTCATATAAGGAAGTGCCGGAATATTTGAACATTAATGTTTTAATGCAGCATCTTGGCTTCATCTTCCGAGTAACTGCTTACAACATTATGTGCAATGATGCTCTCCCCGTTAAGTTTTAAATACCGGTCAGCGAATTAGAGAATGTTTAACAATTTATAGACAGCCATGAACTCTATTTTCGAAGCAATAAGAAATACTTCACTGTTTGACAAAATGTCCTGCGAAAAAAAATATAAGAATTCAATGTTTGTGATAGTCAAGCCTCGGGGGCATTTCCTTACTTTTAAAAAAAGTGTAATACTACATTGTTCATGTCCGCTGAGTATTTTGATCGTATGGTATCTCGCACGTAAAGGCCTGGTCCAGAGGTCGGCAACTCAGCACATAAGAAGAGCCAAAAAGTCGTAACATACACAGTTTTTACTTTTAGAAGACCCACAAATGCCGGCAACGTGTGTGAATTGTGGCATCAACTGCAGACCCCACCCCGCCCGACACAAACAGAATTTGTGAAATGTATGCACACTATTTAACATAGATCTCGATTACACATGTTTAATATTATCCGCTTCGAGATAAAATATACAGGGGATTTGAAGTTTCACAAAATGTTTACTCTAACATAGGATGAAACAGACCTGCCTAGTCAATAGAGTACCGATGGCAACTGTCTTTTAAAATGAAAAACACAGAACAAGCAACAAAACAAAGGGAGAAACATATTCAGAAGTTGATTTTTTGCTGACGCAGGATTTCCAGCTCGTTCGTCGGAAATGTTTCGAAGTGAAAAATAGAAAAAAGATGTCCTAGTTTAGCAAACTTTAGTTTTAGTTACCAATGATAATCTCTTCCCTCATTTCGCTTGCTAAATTTTTCATGTTGGTACTGCTTTTTTTTCATCATCAGACAAGCCTGGAGACTCATTTGTGAGTGAGATTCTCAATTTGGATTTTATCAAATTCATGATGAAAGAAGAAGTTTGCTCAAAGCAATAAGTTGAACCAATATATAATTAATACGCCTTGTGCGTACTTCGTCAAAGACAAATATGATTCAGAAAGATTGTTCCATGTCTCGAAAGTCATTTTTCTCCATTGGAGTATTGTTTTTCAGTTCAGTCCATCTATGATATGAAATTTATTTACTGACTTCTTGGTCATGTTTTCCAATTTGTATCCCAAATCTGAGAATTTTGATCTATATATTTCATTAGATTTCAGACTAATAAAATGCAATTCATAATTGGCACAATGTAAAGTAGGAAATGTTGAAAAATCTAATGACTCTAAATCGCAAATCGTTGTGTCAAAAACTAAATTACGTCCTTGTAATTAATGAACATTTGGAACCTTATGAAGAATTTGTTCCGCATTCTATCGATACAATCTTTGAAGCATTTGATATCTATCGAAACTCCTGAATCCAGACGTTTTTTCAAGAAATTGAAATGCAAGCAGGTGCCCCGTTGCAAGTCAGAAGCAAACAAAAGTAGCTTTTGTTTGAAACTACGCATGTCTTTCAGTATGAAAACAGCAGTGTTTCCTTTTCTTTGAAGTTTCAAATTCAATCTATTTAAGTGCGATGGTATGTCAACCAAACAGCAGGACATGGATAGCCCATTGTCATCCGACAGTTCACGAGGAACCATGTTCTTATCCGCTAAGAGTTCCTTCTTTCATTCAGACATAATGGGAAGCGTTTCAAAACTTCGCAACGCGATAACCATCGGACTTTATTGTGTATTAGCTGGTCGGAATACACATTATTTACTTCACGTAATAGTTCTTCAAACTAGCGATGATACAAGATTCTTGCCATTATTGTCTTTATAATTTTAACTGGTGCAGAGGCTTCCGCAACGGAGAGAGAAAGAACGAGCGTAAAAGACGGGCCCCGGCGGTGCAGCCCGCAATTACTCACAAATACACGAACATTGGAAAATAAGGTTTTCGGTCTTCGTTTCGAGTATCAAAAGAGACATATCTTGTTCGCAAGCCACATGTTGCGGACCATATCAGACTTACTGAGAATCACCATGACAAAATAATTATAGTAGTAGAATAAAAAAGAGAGATTTTAAGTTCTGGGTTTATATTTAAAAAAAAAAAAATAGTTTATATGTGTTCGTTGGAAAAAACTCATCTACTGAACACTTTGCATATTGTCATTCCGCCTTTTAGTAGGCATTACAATGAAAACATACTCCACTTAAATCTAGAGATGAGCTTAACTGCTACTATACCGTGCAAATTAATTACGACAAGCTATTTAATTCCAGAATTGTAATGTGATCGCCAGTTGATGTCGAAAACTCACGTAAACCAGTTTTATCAGCTGTGAGGTGGTGTGACTGTTAGAACTTGATAGTAAGAATGTGGTTTAACCGGTTTTAAACAGGAAATAGGCACTTCAGCTTCATTTGTGAGCTTTTGTGTGTGACAGGTGGATGTTAGGTTTTGCTCTCTGTAAGTACGTGTTGCTTTCGTGTATTGAAAAACGGATATTTCTCCAAGGAAGCGTGCAAAAATAATTCCTCTGAAGGATCACACTTCTATGACAGTGAGAGATATCGCATCAGCAGTTGGTGTAGGCAAATCAAGTGTATCAAGACTGCCTACGCGATACAATGCATCTGGATCATCGTCTTGAAAAAGTAGAGGTAAATGTGGAAAAAAACGAAAAAGCAACGCCACGAACCGATACATATCTAATATCGGTGTAGGGATGCAATTAACACTCCTGAAGGCAGCTACTGCAAGGTCCACCGAAAACAGGAAAGAAACGCGATCCGTACACAGCTAACGTGCAGCTATTTCACATCACCTGAGAGATCGCAACACATCAGCCTTCACTCCTGTATCTCGCAGAGCGGGCAAAGATTGGAAGAAAAATCAGTACGTGAACCTTTCTCGTAAGTTTCTCCCTCATAGATAAAAGCAGAAATCTTCCTCGTTAAGAAACCTGTAGGTTTTCGAAAGCTTGACAATATCAGTTGTTAACGCCGATAGAAAAACTGACCTGTGTAATAAATTGTACAGATCTTTAAGAGTGTTCCCAGAGCTCTGGCTAAAATCTATGTTTTTGTGAAATAAAAGCAGAATAATCAAACCTTTTTCTTCATTCTTTTCTCCGTTTTCGACATCTGAACATTTGTTTCCATAAAAGTAATTGTATGTACTAACATTGACAACTTCTGTAAAAACCAAGGACCTTAGGATTGAAGGTAATAACGTTTTTGTTGACGTGATACAAATGAAATGTAACATTATCGGCAACATAGCAATAAATCATCTGCTGCACCAGTGCGTTGATTTGGAAAAGCACGTTGAAGGAAGAGATAAATACGTGGAAGACATAGTCATATACAGCAAAAACTGGGAAGAGCAATTACAGCACATAGACGTGGTACTGACAAAACTCAAAGGAGCAGGGCTTACGGTGAATCCCAGGAAAAGTGATTTTGGGAATGCCAGCATGAACTACCAAGGATTTCATGAAGGACCTGATGGGATAACCCAAGAGGAGGCAAGAATTCACAGAATATGTACTTGGCCTCGCCTACTCACAAAAAAAGATGTGAGGGAATTTTAGGAGTAACGGGATAGTATAGAAAATTTATCCCTCAGTACGCAGACAAAACATCCAAACCGAATTAAGTGGACAGAAGAGTGTGAGAAGGCTTTTACAATCCTAAAATCAAAATTAGTCGAAGGCGGTGTACTCAAATGCTTTGATCCTCTGTCTGTACATTGGTACAGACTGACGCTAGTGGAGTTGACCTAGGAGCTGTACTTAGTCAACGAGATAAGAATGGTGAAGAACACCCCGTAGCTTATCTGAGTAGGAGATTGACCGAGACTGAGCAGCGTTATTCCACTATAGAGAAGGAAACGTTAGCGGTGGTCTGGGCAATTGAAAAGTTGAAGCCTTACTTAGACTCAAGGCCATTTGTCCTAATTAGTGACCACAATCTTTTAGTGTGGCTAGATCACATAAAGGACAAGAACATGAAGATGATGAGATGGTCGTTGTACTTACAGGAGTACAAATTCTCCATAAAATATAAACCAGGAGCCAAGCATGGAAATGCCGACCGATTATCGAGAAGAGTGTAAATAAAGAACTGTAGTTATATTAATCAGTAGTGATTGTGTTCAGAAGTATCAGTGTAGTGTTAGTGAAAAGTGTAATGTAATCACAAGTATCAGTGTAGTACTAGTGGATAATGTAAATAATCACGTTTTAGTGTAGTGTTAGTGAACAGTGTAGCATGGTTGTGTTTGCACAGGATTTGAATCGTATCCATCATAGTGAATCATAGGAGCATGTAACTGCAGACCAGTGCAGAAGAGTTCTTTAAGAGCAATGGTGTTCATAGAGTTATGACATAGCAACATTCAGGAAATCATGTTAGGCTACAGGAGTAATGTTCTCACATACAGTATCTCATCATGATTAGTTCAGTAGAGGATAGAGGTGATACACTGAAGTGACCGGTTTTTTGTCTGCGGCTCTTGAAAAGAAACAGTCATTAAACTTGGGAGGGAGGACTGTGATGATGTAAAAATATTGAAGACAGGGAAAAGGAAAAAAATCCAAAATGGGAGGTGGAACGCCATTTTATCCTTGTAGGAAGAAAAATGACTTCAGGTCGGCCATATTGTGTGCCCAGGGTCCCACAGAGAGGAGAAGGGGGAAGGAAATTCTGTCCATGGTGAATTTCAGGCTGAGGCAGGAGTTCACAGAACATCGGGATGTCTTACTAGCTCAGAAAGTTTGAAGCAGCTAGAGAAACAGCTGAGGTGAGAAGAGAGATTTTCCACATGGTCTCTTGCTCCGAAGAGATGCGTTTACGGGATTGGCTGTGAGCGCTCCGTGCTGCAAAGATAGTTTAAGCTGGAAAAAGTTGTAACGAACTTTTAGGACACTTTCTCTTTTTGCTCGAATAGGAAGAGGACGGTCGTTTTGTAGTCGTCGCTCGAGATGTACGTACGCTAGTGGGCTGCGGCTGAATAGAGAGTTAATTAGATGCCTACCTGCGGGTTAAGGCCACTAGAGTATATACATTGCTTTACCTGTTGGTAATTGATTATAACTGTGTAATACTACTAAATGCCGGACTGTGGTCTGCCAGGGAAATCCTCCACCTGAGAAATCTAGCCACCTGTGAAGAGCATATAATTGCTATGTATGAATAACTTCTTGATCCTATGTGCACGATTATAATGTGAAACTGAACTGTGACTGAACTCTGGCCGTGCTGCGCGATTTGTTTGCTCCACATCAAGAACCATTTACTGTATGTCAAATGTATCATCGTCTATGTGCCATCAGCGGAAATTGAAAATAAACCTGTTCATATTGATCAGCTCTAAGTCTGTACTCTACAAGACATCTTTTCCTTCACCATGCCTCTGAGGAATATAGCATATGTCGAGTAAAATATAATTTGACCCTCGCTCATCTGTTTTCAGAAAACGTGTTCCACTGCTTCTCTGGAATAATTTCGGTAGAGTCATCTTAGGTCTTTTGAACTGCTGCCACGCCAACTTTCCATCAATGCAGTTAGTTACTGTAATGCAACGTCAAAGCCTATAAGATAGCTTTGTCTTGACTCTCGACGACCCGAAGCTATACTTTCCTAATATGTAAAGTATTTATGACAGTGATTAATACAGAACAAGGTCAGTATTGGGAGTTCGATCAGGAATAGATGTAGTCGCTGCAAAGATGTGCTTCCCCACTGCAGAATGTGGCGTATTTGCCAGTGAATCACTCACGAATGCACCAGAACTATGGATAAACCGGTAGCTAACCTGGCTGTAAATCAGCAGTTGAAATTCAAGGCGAAATCTCTCAAACGAAAGTCGTACTTATAACTGATACAAGATGGAAAAGAATGAAACAGGAAATCTTATTGATCGCGCTAAATCCTTTTATCTCTGTTATGTTCCCAATTAATTTCAGCAATTCTTTTTTAAAAATGTTGGCTGAATATTTTCCAAGAACTTTAGGATATTTATTAAGAAATGAATTATTTAAAATAAAAAATGTGGTAGAAATTTTATTTCATCTGCAGATCAGTAAGAAACTTAATTTTAAACATAGCGCAACCTTCAATTCGCTTTTAGTGTTGAGTTCGTTATTCAATTTCAGCATACTTCAAACTGTTTACATATATTATCCAAATATTCGATAATTCTTCTTTCGAACACTGCACATAAAGATTTCTATTAACATTAAAAGTTTTGAAAAAAAAACACATTCGTAATTACTTCAGTATACAGCAAAATACGGAACAGATTGAGTTCACACCATCCTTCAAAACATCCTCTACAAACGAAGGCCACACCTTCAAACATATGCATACATTAATCGATAAAGTCCAAATCAATCGTTTTAATCTTTATCTACCTAGCTGCGCTAACTAGACTAAATTTCCTAACATACGAAATGTTTCCTTTAAACTCAAGAACACAGTCAACGTAGGTATGTCGTTCCACGCTTCTGCATATAACGTGGTCAAGGGGAATATTAACGAAACCCCTATTACCACTGAGGCAGGAAATTATACAATCTTCCTACTTTATCTGGACCACTCTAGACGATACTGCGTCGTAATGACGAATCGGTTGTTTAAAATCATAATAAAAGAACATACAATATAGCCACAAAAAGGTTAAAGCAAATGCGGCCCTACGCAACGAAGACAAACTGAAGTACGGCACCCTTCAGTGGGAGGATACAAAGAAATAAACTCCCTACTATATCCATAAATCTACAGCCACTCGTCAGACACCACAGAGATCATAACCAATAGTGACGCTTGCAAATATATCGTCTCTCTTCAGTTGTGACGAATTACGAATCAGTTCTTCAAATAACGCTTTATTCCTTCCAAGATACCATGTGCCCAACCAACGTAGCACGTCGTGTTTTTGAATGAAGATTGCATTCGTATATATTGTTTATGTTACATTCAAATTACGGTATTGAAAGCCTGAAATGGAGTTTTCTCTTACACAAATTTCAGTTTTCTGTCCACGTTTCTTCAAAAACCATCAGGTTGAAATATAAGCTCGGAAACTTTTATTTATAGGTAATAATTTGGATTAATATTACAGAATTGCTGTTTTGTTGATATTATGTGTTCAGTTCCTCCTTTTTATTAAAATACAGATCCCATTTTGACTATGAAAAAATTCGGCGGTATAAGAATAATTTGTTCTAAGGTTTTGGATAGAATAATGATTTTATTAAGTGTTATGTCTTTAAATGCTTTTGTAGGATTTTAACAATTCGTTGTTTGTTGAAAAAATGCGCGGTAAAGTTTAATAAGAAATATTAGGTTTTCATTTTGTTGGGAAATCTTTAGCCGATCATAGGTCGTCATACTGGTATGTTTAAGTGATAGCTACTGCTTTAGCATAACAACCTCTTTACACCTATGACAAATAATTTAGTAGCTGATAAAAACCCAGTTAAATAAAGATATGCTGCTTAAAAAAATTTAACACTTGAATGTATATATAATATAATTTTAAAATATAATACCAACGAACACTGTGCCTTATGTCACTAAGGAATAACACATACAATACCACTCAGGAATAATATCTGATATTTAGGATGTAAGCATCAGCATTGATAAAATGTGCTCAAATTTCTCGAAAAATAAACTTCCTCCCTGTAATTTGTTTGCCGATTTGATTGTCGTTTTGCAGACAATCTTCATGCGCTAGTGTAAAAAGAGTGATTTCCGGAAATTTCGTTTGGCGCTCGAGCTTGCTACTTGGTCTGTTTTCCATAAAATAATAAAATTCGACAGTAGACAAAGGTTTACGGTCGTGAAGAAATCATAAATCACAAAGTTTATCTTTTATGTGCAGAATTTTATTAACTTTAAATACTATTCGGCGACTTTACTTCAATCGAAATTTTACATTTCGAGGTATTGATAAGAAATGACCTAGTCAAGCGGAAATTATTCAACTTTTTCGAAAAAATTATGGCGAATTGGCAAATATTACTACTATAAGTACAACGTTTGGAATCGAATCTCTAGAAGCCTGGACACACCTGCAAACATATTATGTGGCTTACTGTCTTGTGCTGTACCATAGGTTAGGCACAGTTCAAAATGCATGCAACGTATCTTCAAATATGAACGAAATTTACCCCAAAAATAATTTTTCAAATCAAACCTGCTGCAAAAAAATAAAGAAATGCATAATGCATTCGAATGTCTATCTGACATAAAAAATCGTATATGATTAAAGAACTTACAATAACGAAAGTTGTCTTCTTGGCCAAATATTTCGAGTAATAAAATATTTGGTTTCAATACGGGTTCTAGTACAAAGTTGTGGTATATACCCGTAATGTATCAGCTTCTGGCGTTGCGCACCTGATTGGCTAAGTTATGCAATAATAAAAGATGAAAAATACAGGGATAGCCATTCTCCTATGTCGGAATTCCCGTCTCAGAAAGTAGTTCCGTATGAAAAAAACATGAGGATATATAAGGTATTCACAGAACGATCAACTGGCTGTCCTGCCGACATAGCGAATATTAAGCATATGCTTTTAATCACCTGTACTTAAAAGCAAAGGAGGATCAGCAGTTGTAATGCTCCTTTCGAACATATCCCACCAAAGACGTATTAAATTACACTCTGGGCAATTTGGGAACCAAAGCTATGTAGCGAACCCGCAGCTCTATTCCTCTATCCACTCAGTACTTATACGGGCCAGATAACAACGTGCCTTTTCTGTTGAAAAATAGCATTGTGGTCCGGGTAAGCGTCATTCATAGACGGGTGTAGATGGTCGGCGAATAAGTCCATATAGCGTCCACCATTTATTGATTGTGACATGATAACCAAATGACCTAGGTCTTGCCAGGAAAAGCTCCCCAGACAAGAACACCCCCTCCACAGACATGTTGAGCCCCAATTGTGTTAGCAGGATTCCATAGCCCTTATGCATCATAACTTAAGTAAAAATGCTTTGATTGCGACAAACTTTTATCATGTTATTTGGGTGGTATACCAAACCTGTTCCGTTGAATATCATCGAAATGGCATCAAAGGTCAGGGAAGAGTACCGAGATTTATTCCACAGCCATTATTCTCATAACTTGAGTAATGATTTCTGGTATGTTGGAAAGCGTATTACACGGCTGGACAATTGCTAGAGACGGATCATAAACGGCTATATAGCGCATAAAAAAGCAAGTGTGGTTGGATGCCAAGTAAAATAAAATAATGTCAGAATGCCAGGACATTACAAGAAAGACAATTTATTGTGCTCTGAAATCCAGAAGGCTTTGGAACGTGTTCAAGGGACAAGCAGGCCATTTTGTGCAGAATACGTAAACGTGAAAAAAATGCAATTACCGTCATCAGGCGTTCCGGCGTAAAATGTCAATACGGAATATGGCCACCATTGAGGGCGATGCAAGATTCCACACGTCGTATCATGCTTTGCACAACATTATCAAGCAGCTGTTGGGGTAATTTATCCCATTCCTCTGTCAGTGCACGGATGAGGGTGTCCTTGTTTATTGGAGGGCATTGGCGACCAGCAAGTCTCCTACCCAAAGCATCCCACACATTTTCAATGGGATTCAGATCTGGAGAACGTGCTGGCCATACGAGGCGTTGAATATCCTCGCTCACAAGACACTCCTGGACAGCGACAGTTCGATGAAATGTTGCGTTGTCGTCCATGACAATGAATCTTTCACCGACCGCACCACGGAACATGCGAACATGAGGTAGCAGAACATCATTAATGTATCGTTGGCCAGTCATAGTCCCAGTTGGAAGCACATAGAGGGACGTACGGCCATTAATCATGATGCCAGCCCATACCATGACACTACATGTCGGATATCGGTCCCTTTCCTGTATGTTTGCTGGACAATATGCAGTACCACTATCACGCCAGATCAGTTGTCGTCGACAATCAGACGATAGACTGTATCTACTCTCATCTGAGAAGAGGACAGCAGACCAGTCGTTATCAGTCCAATTGCGATGTTGATGGCACCATTGCAAACGGGGGTACGGTGAAGTCTGGACAATGGGATGCACACAACAGGACGGTGGGCGTATAGTCTTCCTTCATGCAAACGTCAGGCGACAGTTTTTCGGGCGATCCGCTTGCCAGTAGCAGCCATAAACTGATTTGCTACCTCACTAGCTGTGCTGCGCCGGTATCTTTTTGTTGATAGCACTATGTACCAATCTTCTGCAGGTGTCGTACTGCGAACACGACCTCCCCTTTGACGTTTGCTACACTCTCCATTTGTTTGAAGTGATTTCCAAAGCCTTGAAACAACACTGTGGCTGACGTCGAACTCCCTGGCAACATCTGATATTTTTCGCCCTTCTTCAATCTTGCGAATTATACGGCCACGCGTAAAATCATCTAGGTGATGTCGGGAAGACATACCGAAACTTGCAAGTTCGTCAATTGATTCTTTTCCTTTCAACTTTGCATTTGAACAGCAACGGTCAATACGCGTGAAATCCGTTATATCTCTTATCAGTACTATGACGTCACGAACAAGTTCGGCAATCCAAAATTTGCATACGCACAACACGTCTTACTGTATCCCGCACTTACGCTAATTTCTACATTTTCCTGCCTTCCATTTTATGGTTGCTACCGTTGCTATTGTCATCCATCCTCAGCAATTGTCCGGCAGTGTATAATCAATGCATTGCATGATTTTACTAACTTTTTATGATTTTGCTTCCAGTCCTCCTTTATGTTTCCCCCGGGTGGTACATTCCTTGCTGAAGCAGTTGGTTCAACATATTTCAGGCGAATTGTTAACCCAAATAAATGTTTACAAACGTAATATCTGAGATACTTTGGGCAATTGCATGTGTCATTCAGTCAATCAGTCTTGTCCTGTGGTAATTCTACTTCTCTGTCGCTAAAAGGCTGTTCGTTGTTCTGCTTCACTCTCGCTAAAAGGCTGTTCATCGAACGTTTCCCAGGTATTGTCGTAAGTTTCACATTCCAATGCGTCACGTGCGGAAGCTTTAGGGGGCAGGGCTTATAATTACGCTTGCTAAATAAAAATTATAAGTAATAATAGTTTTTTTGACAAAGCGCTTATAATAATAATTACAAAAGAAAAAGAAACATTTTGGCAATATTGTTGCCTAAATTTAGACCACACTACCTGTTCTTTTAATTGTTTCATAAATTTGGAAAATTGAATGCATCTCATTGAATTTTTCTGATTAAGTTTTATACATCTACATCATCAAAATTTAAGGCGTAAGCAGAAACGACACTCATAGCAGATGAACAATAACCAAGGCTTAATTATTGCCTATGACAGACCTTCATGTATCATTCTGATCTACTTTGCGGAACATTCTGGGTTATTGCACTAATTACTTCGATTCTTTGATAGCTAATATTGCGAAGTTCTGAAAAGAATATGACACCCCCTACAATGTCAGCAATCATGTGAAATAAAAAATAGTGTGTTTTATCCTCCATTATCAATGGCATTTCCTACAGGTGTTTTGCTTTTTGTTCTTTTTCGGTGGAATCAATTTCGGTTGGATATTTCATATTTTCGCCAATTGTGTTAGTTCATTTACCCACGAACACCAGTAGCGAGCTTTTTGAAAAAATATACACTGGCGGAAAGTGAAAAAAGAACACCAAGAAGGAATTGGCGGACGATCATGAAATTTACATATGTTAATGGGGTTGAGCTTAAATAGGTGCGATGTTAATTTCGGGACCAACCGGTGAGTGCTTACGCCGCAGCACAGCATAATATGCAAATTATCGTCGGTGGTATTTAAGGAGTACGGCGAAGTGAATGTAATCAGTCGTCGGCGTACGGTCACGTACGAAGTCCCTGAAGAAGCTGCAATGCATGGACATGGAAGACGTGTACGATTTCAGCAGTTATCGGACTTTGAGCGAGGTCGTTTAGTCGGACTAAGCTAGGCCGGGTGGTCGTATCGTCGTATTGCGGAGCGAATTGGACGAGAAGTATCGGTGGTGGTACGATGGTGGCGTAGATAATTCGAGGAACATTCCCACACGAGAAGACGTGGAACCGGGAGTCACAGACGGACTGATGAGCGGATCGATCGACGCATAAGAAGAGCGTCGTTGTCAAGCAGATCATCAACTGCGACGCAAATCCGAGCTGCCGTTGTACCTGAGGGGACTTTGCGAACAATCCGCAACCGTCTACTGGATGCAGGACTCCGTGCACGTGTGCCTCTGGCATGTGTACCTCTGACTCCAGCCCACCGTCGGGAACTGCTGCAGTGGTGTTGCCAACGTCTACACTGGAGAACGCAATGGCGATTTGTCGTGTTCAGCGATGAAAGCTGATTCTGCTTTGGAGCCTCCGATGGCCGTATGCGTGTTCGCAGACGCACAGGGAAGCGCTTCCACCCTTCTTGCATCCGCCAGCGACACACAGGGCCTGCACCTGGTCTCCTGGTGTGGGGAGCGATCAGCTATCACTCCCGTACACAACTAGTGTTTGTACCAGGTACTTTAAATAGAACCTCCTACATCAACAACATCATTCAGCCCGTTGTTGGGCCATTTGTAAATTCGGTCCATCGTGGTTTTTCCAGGAAGATAACGCAAGCCCACACACGGCACGTGCAAGCCACATGTACTTCAGGGTGTGAGACAACTTCCATGGCCTGCACGTTCACCGGATTCGTCCCCCATTGAGCACTTGTGGAATTTTATGGGACAACGTCTTATCCGGTCTCCACGGCCAGCCACGACCACCCCCGATTTACGCATCCAGGTTGAGGATGCTTGGAACTCAATACCCGAAACTGACACTCAACATCTGTATGACAGACTCCATGCCAGAATTGCACAGTGTGACGCAGTTCATGGCGGTTTAACCTCGTAATAATCATGTTACATGGAAATTTCAGTTTTCAGTTTACCTGCAAACACAACTGTATTTTGCCATAATGTTTTAATCACGTTATCCTCTGTATTCCGTTAGTAGGTTGTATAAATTTCGTTGGTATCAGATGTCTCCTTCTTGGTGTTTTTTCACTTTCCGCCAGTGTATGTTTTTTCCTCAGATGTTTTGTATATTACTTGCATTGCTTCGAATTATTGATGATAAATTATTCCTTATAACCTTCTTGCATCTTCCCTCTAACGATATTCTATAAATTAACGAAAATCATTGTCACTGCTTTGAAAGGTAGTCTTTCACTGGAAAAACGTGTCAACGATTCAGAAAAATGTTAATAATTTTAGCTGCATGTAACTTGAAAAGCTAAGTGTGGATAATTATTTCCATTACGTAAATTCTGAGAATTTAGAGAAATGATGACAATTAGAGTGAGAAGTAATTTTATGCAACGATGATTATGTAATTTATTTAAAATTTTGTTTGATATATTAACGTGTTTCAATCTACCGATCTTAACGGAAATGCAGTTATTGCACACAATGAAGAACTCTATGATTTAAATGGATTTTTCCTCCCCGGTTGCGCAGACGTCTAAATGTTAGCTTCTGATTGTTCGCTGGAGATGGGTATGGTTCCACATCTTAGTGAGAATTGAGTGTGGTTTTTCTCTTACCGCACTTGTCGCTCCTTTTCATGTTCACTGTGTCCATGAAACCACCAAGCGGAAAAAAAGGCTTTAACTTCTTGTATTCCTTATGATCTAAACTACTAGCAGTTTTAAGTTCTGTATATAGCATGTATATTTAAATAATCCTGTGCTACAATTAACTTCCCCATGTTATGTTCCATCTCCTATTTACATAGTGGTCTTTTTTGTTCACTTTAGAAATTCCTTAGCTCTATGTATACAAGGGAAGAATCAGAAGTATATCGTCTAAACTTTTTTTTACTCTTAGATGGTCTGAAAATACGGACACATAACTAACTGTTTCTAGGCCCACGGAGTTGCTAACATTGGTTGTTAAATCCGTAAAAAAGAAAATAAAGCATTAATTTCTCGAATTTCAAATCGAGTAAGGTTATTCGCAGTATTTATTTGCGGGAAAAAATATATATATACACATTTACGAAATATTTTATTTCCCAGCTATTTATATTTCTACAATTGATTTAGAGATCTTAATTGATCACTTTACAGATATATAGAGAACTTATCAAAATTAATGGTTTAAACTAAAATATTAAAAAAGTTGTTTTAGGGTGAACGAGTTAACGTTTTCGAAAATGCCGCGGAATTTGCAGAATGAACGCAATTAAAATTGGAAGAAATCAAAACGAGAGGCATAAACAAGTGACGAGGAATGTAAGAAACGCAATTAGCTATCTTTCATATCATGGAGCGGTGTTGGCTCTAACGAATTAAATAAACGCGAATAGAAAAAGTAATCGTTCTTTTCAGGTTTTTCTTTAATTACCACACAGCAACCAAAAAATTGTTATCCGGACAACGCTATGATGGAATCCCAGATATCTCGATAACTAGCGGAGTGCGTTCGGCTTCCGCTACGCTGGGCAACAATCCATGGCGCTATGGGTGTTTATCTGTCCCCTTCTGTCTTCACAAATCCGTTGAGACGTGCTCAGCAACTTGAACGTCTCCATCTGGTGGGGCTTAACGGCACGACTAATTATATTATAGCTAATAAATCCAAAAGGCGAGTGATAGTGAAAATCATCCAAATATTTGGAGACAATGTAAACAGACAAAGCCATTGCTCTTTCCACGTTTTCCTTTAATTAACACAGAAAAACGGAAAAATTTGTTAACCGGACACCGCTGGGATCATATCCCAGATCTCTCGATAACTAGCCGAGTGGTTCCCTATCACACTCGCCCTTTGGGTTTATTAACTAAAGTTTAACAGCTTGTGCCGTTAACCCCCCCCCCCCCAGAAGCAGACGTCTCAGTTGCTGAGACCAAACTTACGGATATGTGAAGTAAGATGCTGACAGGTAAACAACATAGCGCCTGGATGGTTGGCACCGTAGCGTAAGACGAACACTCTCGGATAGTTACCGAGAGATGTGGGATACGATCCCAGCGCTGTCCCGATAACAATTTTCCGGTTGTTGCGTGTTAATAAAAAATAAGGTGGGAAAAGCGATGACTTTGTCTATTCATATGGTCTCCACGTATTTCGAAGATTTCCTCATTATATAAACGTTTTGGAAAAATACTCTACTAGCAGATTTCAGTTCTCCGATCTGCAAGTCGCAGTCTTACGTTCCAAACTAACGGCTCAGTCCAAACTGAATCTATCCGTACTGTTTTTCTTTTCATCTAAATTAAAAATCGCAGTATTCCATTTTATGCTGTTTATTTTTTTAATCTCACAGTTTATTGTATTGTAGTGCATTGTGACCTGGGCTGACAACCTGTTAAATAAATCTCGAAACATGTTTGACATCCTGGAAATTCTGAACATGATATTCTGAAGTGTCTTTAGTTAGAGAGCAGAAACATCACTACACTGCTGGCCACCCAAAATGCAACACCAAGAAGGAAGCATCCTATTGGCCTGAAATTCGCAGCATGCTTCGCCCGCGAGAGGACATGCAAACGATTAGTATTGCAGGGCATATGCAAATCATGTGCTACCGGCATGCCACCGCGAAGCACTATAAGAAGAATGCACAGAAGGCGGAGTGCATGTAGTGGAAGTGTGTTGTGCTGCTGGACCTGTGCGTGGAAAGCTTCCTGATGCCGCGTCGCGGAATATGACAGTCATTCCAGCACGTTTCGGAGTTCGACAGATGAAGAATAGTGGCATATCGCGACAGCGTTTTTACGTACCGAGACATCGGCGCCCGTATGGGACGACATCCAGCCACAATGAGGCGAGTATGGATTCGGTGGGTGCAGGAGGGACGGACGCACCGACGTGATTACTTGCCATAGTCGCGGCACGCCACCAAACGAGAGGACCGGCATGTTGTGCGGCGGGTATTAATGGCTCGCACCGCCACATCACGAACGTTAGCGCCGGAATTAGGGTGTGTTGCGCAATAACCTGTGTCAGCACTTACCGTACGACGTCGTCTGTAGGAGCGGGGACATGTCGCACGGCGCCTATTGCTCCGATTACCATTGATGTTACAACACCAGCGAGTGCGGCGGCAGTGGGCCGTTGAACGCCACACCTAGACCACGAAATAGCACGACATTATCTTCTCCGACGAATTCTGCTTCTGTCTGCAACACCACGAGTGTCGGATCCGAGTGTGGCGTCACCGCGACGAGAGACTGTATGACCCCTGTATTATTCATCATCATACCGCTGCGAAGCCTGGCGTCATGGTTTGGGGTGCAATTGGATATGACCTTCTCACCCTTCTGGTACGCATCGCTGGTACACTAAACAGCCACTGCTACATCTCCGACGTTTTGGAGCCTGTAGTCCTCCCTTACCTGTAGGACCTGCCAGCGGCCACGTTTCAACAGGACAATGCGCGACCGCATGTGGTATGCATCGTGCAATAATTCTTCACGGCCCACCAGGTGTCACTGCTGCCGTGGCCCGCCTGTTCTCCCGATATGTCGCCCATCGAACACGTATGGTTGCTGATCGGCCACCGAATGGCCCTGCAAGCACCACCCGCGGCTACGCCTGATGAATTGTGGCAACGTGTGGAAACAGTCAGGACCGACATACCCCAATCCCACATCCAAAGCCTCTTTCGTTCGATGCCGTGGCATGTAGCGGCCGTTATTGCCAGCCATGGGACCACACGAACTATTGAAAGCTGCGTGCTCCGTAAGTCGCACGGGCCTGTAAGCTCAATCGTTTCATCTTTGTATCTCTTGTTATGTGTCCAGTAAATCTTGCTTTGCTATCTCGTGTCTTTCTTGGTGTTGCATTTTCGGTGGTCAGCAGTGTATATATATATATATATATAATTCTTAATGATTTGCACTAAATAAGTAAAAAATATATTTTTATCAACTGTTCTTCGAAATTAGAAATTAAATTAGGTGTTTTACCGTATTTAGTTAACAGAAATGCTAACAATATGAGACCCTACCGGAAGTTCCTGCAAAACACCTACTGTTCTTTCTTAAGTTCTGTAGTGCACCACAATGCGTCCCCTACCAAACAAGACTTCTCCCCAAAAGCGTCGAAATTTATTGAGAAAAAATTGTATAAAATTAATCATACATTTTGCACTTCCTGCTTTTGAAATATTAAACACGCACTAGTCATTTATCATGAATATATGCAATTCTGTACAAAATAAGATTGGTGATATACTTTTGAGCGAAACGTACAGCTTTAGTCCAAATATTTCTTTGTTTCTTGTAGCAGGAAAAGAAATGCCCATCTTTCTTTCCATTCCCGGAAGATTCATAGGTACAGCGCAACACAAACATGTTGTTCGTATACTTTAATATCATAACTTCGAGAACAACTGAGGCAATTCTACACAGAATAAGGCATAAACATTTTTTTTCTTCTAAGGTGTTCGCTGTGATGAAAAACAAAGCAGATGCTGCTTTTGAAATTTTTGAAATTGACTTTTTTTCCTGTTGAGATTTTATCAAATTTCAAAGGTACAAATAAGGTCAACTTGAAATAGTAATGTCCTATGAAACAAATTTTCTGGCGAAACTTTCATGTCTGTGGTGAAACCTTACCGTCAGCTTCATTTTACGAACTTCTAATTACAAGAGTTTCTATTTGTTTATCCTTACATAAATTAATGTTGCCTAACATACAAAATGAAAGGTTCCTAAATCACTTAAGATTTGCTGATGACATAGGAACCATTACATCTAGCAATAGTGAAATGCAAAATATGATAAAGGATTTGTAAATGGAAAGTCTTAAAAAAGGTCGGACAATAAACACAGCAACAACTAAATAAATGAATTATACAGAAAAGGACAGAGTAAGAATTTTAATAGAAGAAAAATAAATCGAAAAAATAGACGAATATATTTACTTAAGCCAAGTAATCAGTTTTAAAGAGAGACAAGAAACAGAAATGTATATAAGAATTATCCAATGTCTAGAGCTTTTGAAAACTTAAAGACTATTTAACGGGAGATCTTCTATTGTGTTTAAAAAGAAAAACAACCATCAAGGCATGTATTAGCCCCGTATTCACTTATGAAAGTGAATTATGGAGTATCACAGGGGAGCAATGTGAAAAATATAATAGCATCGTTAAGAAAGTTAGAGAGAATGTTGCGAATAACAAGAAGCGACTGAGTTAGAAATGACCTTATAGAAGAAATAACAGGAATCATAGATATTATCAAAATAATAACAGAATCAATGTGGAAATGGGCTGGACATGTTGGAAGACTGAAAGATGGATACGATTAATAACAGAATTGTAACCTACAGATTGAAAGAGACGAAGGGGAGTCAGAGAAAAAGATGTAGACAAGACTTTTAGGAATTTAGAGGTGCTAAATAGTGGACTGAGGCTAAGGATCGAAAAAGTTGGAAAACTGGGTGAGGACTATAATGTGCAGTTGGAGTCAACAGGCTAAAAAGAGGAAGAAGGAACAATTACACTCATTGTCACAAAGATCCGCGCACCAACAACGAGGCGTTGGTTCAAAATGAGATTTTAATAGTGAGCTGATACATACCAAGGGCAGAAGTGATTACAATATCACATCAGCAGAACGATTTCCCGCGTACATACGGTACACATTCCATCAGCGTTAGGACCGCGTCGGACAGCCTCGTGATCGGATACATGCTGTGTGATACGGTCCGGCATACTGTCAAAGAAACGACGTATGTTATCTTGGGACAGGTTGGCCCACACTTCCTGCAACTGACGCTCTGAATCACGAACACTGGGACACGAAGAAATCTGGTGTCCCATCTGGTCCTACACGTGCTCCTTGATCGGCGAGAGATCAGGTGACCGGGCAGGCCACGAAAGCCTCGAAGCATGACATAGGCAGTCCTGGAAATTCCGAGCAGTGTGCGGACGGTTGTTTTCTTGTTGGAAAAGGGATCGGGGCCGCTCCGCCAGAAAATACAACACATGGGGTAGCAGGATCTACTGTACGTAGCGCTAGGCTCTCAAAGTCCCTAGTATCACTGCGAAGAAATTCAGGCTGTCATACGTCATGGCTCTCTAGATCATCATGCCTGCAGATCGAGACGTGTGCCGCTGTACAATGAGCTTGGATTTTTTTATGATCACCTGCGGTCCTTCACACTCTCACACGGTGGTCGTCCGTTCCCAAAGGGAAGCGGGATTCGTCTCTGAACACTATACATATCCAGTCTATAGCATTCCACGTTGCTTTGTGCTGACGTCACTGCAGTTAACGCCGACAATGGACAGGTGTTAATGCGCAGAAAACGTAAGGGATATCGAGAGTGCAGATTAGACTCTGCCAGGCGTCTGGAAATGGATCTGGCGTACAAAGTAATATTTTGTAAAGCCGCCACATGTCTCTGGATATTGGAGAATGACGTCATTACATCTGTGTTGGCCGCTCTCACGATCCCATGGTCTTCTGAGCTAATGGTGTGCCTGGGTCGTCCACAGAGTGTCTACCGTGTCTGGGTGACTTCTCGCTTCTATTGCGCCCAATACGAGCGCACCGTACTATCCGAACGTTCCAAATGACGGCCGAATCGGGCGCTGCCCAACCTGCTTCCCTCATCACGACGATACGACCTCCTTCAAACTCTGTCAGTTGCCCGTACACACATATACGGCGGCTCTTCGTCATGTCTATCGCTCAGGGATCTCACCTGAATCCACAGTGCACTTTGGCACGAATGTGGAGTCGCCTGCGCTGCGCCTTATGAGGCACAAGGATTGCGATTGCAGCGCCGCTCTTGGACGCGTGGGTATGCGGAATAGCACGAACTTTTATTTGCATGCCTGCCCTCCGTGTAGCTATTTGCCAAGTTTCCCGTTAATCGCACGGCTTTTTCTTGGTGCGCCAGTTTTTATGACAAGAAGTGTATGTTTCTGTAATACCTGTTTCCGTGAATTTCCGTTTAAGATTGAATCGAAATTCACTTTCAAAACATGTGTGACTAATAAAAAAGAATAAACTTCTAAAATACAAATATTTATAAAAATATTTTTTCATTAATTTTGGGCAATTTAATTTCAAACTCTGAACGAAACTTTTTCCTGGTTAAAACCTGTGTATTGTTTGCTCAATGAGCAGCATCATTTGTTTCGCAGAAGTACAAACAAGCAGAAGATATAAAGAACCCTGAAAAGTATCTAAATACACCGATCTACTTTTTTAATTTTATCGCATAATTCTAATCTTTGAGATTACCAGGAATTCTATTGCTGTTCTGTGTTGCAAAGGAACAATACGTGCTAATTCAAAAGAGGATGGGAATTTGATCTGAAATGCAACAATAGAGGATACAGAGCCAAAAATTGCTTGCGTTGTTGAGTGAGTTGTGCATCTTAAGAGAATTACATTTCACTGTTCTTTTCCATCGTCTCAAAAACTGCGATTACATTTTGATACAACATTATGCAATATTTTATCCACGAAAAGTCATTTCATACAGTATAGCGTCTAATAATTTAATCTGGACAAATGTGGACAATGAAATTTGCAAAATGGTGAATAATATAATGAGACAAAGGAAAATGGTAACATGAAGCAAATATAATAAACTATAATATTTGTAGACCATTTTACAGTTCTATTCAAGAAATATGAGTTTTTGTAAGATGCAGAATAATATAAGTCTACGAAAGCATTTGCACATCAGATCACGCACAATGTATAATGCGCATGATAGAAAGCCGTTTAAAAAGTGATGTCTGCAATCATAATGCTATTTTTAAGTAGTCAAAACGCCATGCATCTAGCGTTTCTTCAGTGTGTTATGGACCGAAATTGAGATATAAATCAGTCTTTGAATTTTTTTGGTGCATGGGCTTTACTGTTGACAGAAAAAAATTAGCATTATCCATTTACCACTGTCGCATACTACGTCGAAATGGGAAAGAACTTTTCCCAGCGGAACATATAGCAACGTACACAAAGTTCGTCCATAAATTAGGTCGGTAAAACACTAACAGGATCGGAATCATTCATATTAAATACCTCGACAACGTTTGAAGTAATAATGCACGTACTACAGTTACAAGTGTTACAATATCATTTAGTTTTACTGATATGATTTTATGTCGTTCATTTAGCAAACAACGTGATCTTGGCTACAACATGCTGGCATAGTTTCCCATGAAGAGCGATTGAAACTTATGAAAGGCTGGAGAACTAGAAGGTCGAGAACCACTTCGGAATCATTGCCTCGGGTAGGCAGTGATGCTACACTTGAAGATTTTAAAATAAAAACAAATTTCTGTGAGTTTTTCAATTCACCAGAAGGCAGGGTATCCGGGCAAGGTTTCGTAGAGGCTTTACGATTACTCTGAACATCTCAAAGGGCTATGAATGCAGGTATTTGTTCCTAATTCGGGGCTACAAGTTCCAAGCTTGGGTATTTGATGATGCTTTCTGAAATATGTCATACAGCAGATTCGAAGTCAATTCGAGGTATAAAAACACTTTTACCTATTGCTGAGCCTGTGAGCAATTCTGCAATGATCAAATTCTCCTTATTCAGCGCCAGAAAAGTAAAACATCTTACAACCTACTACTGTGTGCCTCCACTTCCATCACAGCCAAAAGAAACTCTAACCTCGAACGAAAGAAAAAATATGCAAACAAAATAATAAACAGGAATGATTACGGATAACACGATGCTTTTTTTGTTTTATTATTATTTTTTTTGTAGGTTTAAGGACCACCTTGAGCAACTCAATGGGCTATAAGCAGATGTAAACACCGGAGTATAAATATTCGTATTCTTGTGTTAAACAGTGTACGAAGTTGTTTGTTTATGGTTAAAAAGTGATCTACGTTATCGCATATCTTGCCTCTTATACAGTAAAATTAAATTAGAAAATAATAATATAACATATTTAGTGAGATTTTCTGATATTTCGTCACACACATTTCGTTTTTCCACACTATGATAACATTGTTTGTGACCAACGTTGCACAAAGTTGTATTTTTTCACGGTGCAGATTAATTCTACGTCGCGTGGCATTTCTGAAATATTCATCAAAGGTAACATCCAAAATGGCAGAATCATTAATCGAAGGCAGTTCAGTTCGCTTCAAGAGCTTGCACCTGTAACAGTGCGCTAAAATGAACATAGCAGAGAGATGTTCTTAACTTAATGCATGCGCAAGTGTCTCGGAATAAAATCGCTTGGGAAGAAATATTCTCTGCGAGCCATATCAAAAGTATTAATTCCAGTTGTTATTTTCCGAAACTAGAGTTCGAGGCGTTTCCGGCGCAATACGTGGGATTCCACTGGAAATATGGGTAAGCAATTTGTTTCCAGCGATTCAGTCCCGAAACTTCCTTTCTGTTCTAAATTATGTGTGGCAAATCTCACACATGTGCAATGAGTGCAGTGAGAATGCAAACGTAAATTATATGTGTTTGCTTTACGGTGCTTATGCGCAAACTGAACCGCAAGTCAGGAACTAAGTTTTTCCGAAATTCTCCTAAGATAGGAAGAACATTCGTGTTTGTTCCTTACGTCCCTGAGGATTGGCACATGAAGAGAAAATGCTGTTTTAATAGGGGTAAATTTATTTTCAACTTGGAAAAAGATTCAGTCAAACTAAAGATTCAGCCAAAACTAAGACAATGATGAATTGAACTGAGGTTAGATTTTGAAACCAGGAAGGGAGGCTCAGTCTAGGATGCAGACAACTCTGTTTGAACTCAATAAACACGTGATCACGATGTTGTTATACAGAATTTGGTTCTATTTCGATCGTTTTCTGGTGCTCATTATCGCGAGAAAATTTTTGCTTGAAATATGTACTATGGCACAGCAAATAAAACGTATTTCAGAATTCAATAAACAAAAGGGATAGGGTAGCAGTCCTTCTTTTGCCTGACTTCAAACAAAGGCAGTACTTAATGAGGACGGTGTTGCCATCACAGACTTAAAGAAATCCTTTCTATCAGACGCCTCTACAAAAGGGCATTCGTTGGACGTGGGACTATCCTGAGCTTTATCCGGGAGGCTTTGCGAATTTACTTACGTTGTAAATTCTTTCACAGTTGAATTCCTTACCCGACGTGTGACAAATTGTCATGTAGGAGGACGTACACATCATCATATAGGGGATTCTGCTACTTAATTTCTGGAATATTGGCAAATTTTATATCGGCCTGCAAACCACCAAGACTGAGGAATTTACAGAATAACTGAAAAGAGCTGTCAAAGCACTGAACAGCCTTATTTAATGCTGTTCCCTAATTGAAATTCCTTGTGTTCAAACAAAGCACCCCATGAAACACACCACAGAGTGTGCCCCGCTGGCGATCCCTGAAGTCCCTGTATCCCTCTCCCCGAAGGCTAGAGTGTCACAGAGATTAAACACTCTCAGCCATTCAGCAAACAATCAACGGCCTCGAGAATCAAACTCTGTAAATACACAGAACATTTAATCTCTCTTTCACACTCTCGCATACTTCACAGAACAGGAGAAAGCAAGTAACACTAGTATTCCGTCGCCGTTCTGAAAGCAGGCAGGCTCCACTCGAATTGTCACCTTAAAAATACACAGCTCCAAATTAGGTGAAAAAAAAACTTTAAAGGACGAATGGGGAAAAATCCCTTCCCCAACAAGGAAAACATATTCCAATCGGTTCTCCGGTGCCTCAAGGCACCATCCAGTCAAAATTCCTTGCCGTGAAATGAATTTCGCCAATTCCTGAAATATTGATGTTTGTGTATATTATTGTTAGCAGAACTTTGGAAATATATTATTGTATCAATGAATGAAATATCAATGAAATACGGGATTACACCATTGTACAATACAAATTTTGAAGATCTGAATCCGTTATTTGGTGTAAATATGACATCGATATTAAGTCAGATAATATCCGAAAATTTTAAAATTTCGTCGTCCTGGAGCGGGAATCGAAACGGCGTTTAACGGATGGCGCAAGAGTGTATTAACCCCCAACACGACCAAGTTACAAGTTTCCGATTAATTTGAAACTTAGTGGTTCTGGGTGCTATAGTGGTTAGCATATTCGCACACTATCCGGGAGACGCCGGTTCGATTCCCACTACAGCACAAAGAAAACTTCGAATATTATCTGACTTAACATCCATGTCATATTTAGACCAATTAACGGGCTCACATGATCCAAATTTTTATTATATATTTTTGTATTTTAATTTTTGTATTATTAAAAGGTGATTAATTCTACTCGAAATGAATAAATTTCCGAGCATATCTCTCCTAACACTATCTTACATTACATATCCAACTCTGTACTGGATATAATTTCCATTTTATTTGTAAAACCTTTAAACTTATTAAAACAGATATTACTATCAATTCCCTTAGTCAAACGATTTGGTGAGTTCCCAATGCCAATAGATTACCTCGATAAAAGACAATAGTAGATTATCCACAATAACATAGCAGATAGTCTTCGAGAAGAGAAAAACGTGATACATATTTATGTGACGTCATATTGTAGATCATTTGCCACACATTACTTAGACATCTGCCTTATTTGTTCCTTTTGTTGCATAGGTAAACATGAAACCTTTTGTTGCGATCTGACCTTTCTGCACTTTATGGTTCTGCCTTTTTAGAAGTTGTTTTACTTTTATTTGATTATGCTCTCAGAAATACATTCAAAGACAATGAAATTTGCTCACGTAGAATAAAACAGATTATAACTGAGAAACATTGCAGGTAGTTAGAGTGTGTGCTTGTATGTCAATGATCCACGTTTGGTTTGATTGCGCATGAGAGCACACCCTGCGGTGGCGCTGTATGCACACACCGACAGCCTTATAAACCGGCGTTTAGCCCATGCCCCATGAATGCAAAAAGCACCAGCCGACGCAAGCAAGTGTACATAGTGAAAAGAATGCCAGGTAGACGCCAGAGAGGTCAATTTACGTAACTTACGGACTTTGAGAGAAGACTGATTATCGGAATAAAAACCGCAGGGTGATCTGGTAGACGTATAACCGCAACGTGGATTGTTCTGACCATAGCATTAGACAGTGTTGGGAGCAGTGGACACGTGACGGCACTGCCACACGGCAGAGCGGCTCTGGACCGGTCAGCAAGACCACTGGTCCAAAAAGATGACGAATCGTGCGCCAGACACGAACGGATCCCACAGGATCCCAGTCCGCTATACATGCAAATGTAGAGGCTCCAGTGTGCCCACAAACCATTTCGTGAAGCCTCGGAGTATCGAATGTGCGATCCCAGCGCCATTGCGTGTGCTACCATTAACACCGAAACATCGTCGGATCCGTGTGAAGTGGTGACAGGCCAGAGAAACGTGAAGCGTCACAGACTGGAGACGTGTGGTGTTTAGCGATAAGTGCCGCTTCGTTTTAGGGAGAGATGATTATCGTGTTTGGATGTGGAGGTCCCGGGGTCAACAGCACAGTTCAACCATCGCTATCGAACGCCACACCTCCCCCACCGCAGGTATTATGGTCAGGGGAGGCACAGCCTACGGTAGCCGATCAGCTCTAGTAGTGGTACGTGGATTATTAACGGTCAGCGGTAAGTTGGATGAGATCCTACGGCCCCATGTTATCCTATTCCTGGCCAGGATTCCAGGTACGCTCTAACAGCAGGATAAGGCCCTTGCACACAATGCTCGGGTTTCTCAGGACAGCCTACGTTACGTCCACACACTTCAAGGGCCTGCCCGCTCCCCTAACATGTCCATTGTCGAGCATGACTAGGACCGGTTGAAACACAGGCTGCCTCCGGGTGGCACTATCCGGGATTTAGAGCACACCGTCCAACACGTGTGGGCCAGTCTGCCACAGGACAACATCAGGCGTCTGTTCACCTCTTTGCCGGAAGGTATTGCAGCATGTACCGCGGCACGATGCGGTGTGACACGCTACTGAAGATAAGCGGACTGTGTGCAACGGATCCCTCTGTAATTGTCCTGCAGCTCTGTTTTGGCCATCATGTGTATCATTCACCTGTATCACTATATCCATCAAATTTCAGTTCTATCCGATGCTTCCTTCTTGGTGCGCAACTTTCACTGTCCGTGAGTGTAACTTCTAAAGATTAATTACTCAACATTATGCTAAATAATCCATTTTTACTACATTCGTGGTAAGTATTATTACAAGAGTGTGAGGAAAGAAAACGTATGTGATCAAATATCCCTAGGTCTCACTAAACCTTCTAAATAAATAATTCTTTTCTCATTCAATAAAAAATTACAATAAATTAAAAAAATACACAAAACTTGTACGTGCGTTATTTAATATCACACGTTAGTGAACATCACTGCTATATAATCATCTAATTGTATATTGTTTTTTTTGTTTTTTTTATGGAAAAAATATTATTGGTGTCATTTTATTTTGCCTTCACTCGAGTATAATACTATTGTTTTAAGTTCAGTTTTTTCTGACGTAAATGAAAACGGGTTCTTCTTTATTATATGCCTACGTGTTTTCACTTATATCTGTTTTTCGCCGTCTCCAATGCATCATCTCATCATGCGAGAGTTGCGCCTTTGCTGGCCGAAAGGTACCATGAGCTGCCATCTACTTATTTATCAAAGATTGTTCCAGGCGAGAATCCCATGTCAGGCTGGATACTGGGTTTGTTTTACACACTGGCTCAATACTTCGTTGCCTGGAACTGGCCCAAAATTCTAAAAGGGAGCCTGATTTACGAGCTCTTTGAGTTGCTCGCGGTAATATTGATGTCCGTAAAAAATCTTGCTTGGCTAACCTGCCTTCTGATGAACTGAAAAACGATATGAAATGTTCTTTTTTGTGGAAATCTTCAAGTTCCTCATTACCGAATTAAGTGGGTTAGCATCTCAATTTGGCTGTTGCTTTCCAGTTTGCTAGGGAGGTACGTGTCTCCATTGTCTCTCCGTACAAAATTTTGCAAGCAGGTTTTAACTTAGATGAGTTTGCTTTCTAAATAAACCCACTATAATTATATCAGGTAAGTTAAAGTGGTACTATAACACTTGTAATTACCATACGACAAATAGTACATGACTTCCAGTATTATTGAAGTATTCCAAAAGAATGATATCCATTCAGTTTGTGTTCTTCTGACTTGGAGTTTGAACACATTTTGTTTCGGTTCTGACGTGAAAACTTCGTTTCCGATCTGACGTACTGTGTGACTTCCTATAAAGTTATTGTGATTTTGTATAGAGGTCACAATCGGATGTGTAGAAAATCGCATTCTTGGCTGCAACAGGAGAAGTCGCAGAACAACCGAAGATAAGGTGATGCTTCATTTTCTTCGATTAACCCTAACTTCTGAAGTGAACTGTGACTTAATCGATAAAACTAATGTTCATTAATTAATCAGTTTCGGTATTTTCTAAATTTTTCAGAGTTTTCCATTCCTATCGATCAATAGTACTTAGTGCTACATCTGTGACTTTCTTTTCGCTGTCTATATTCGTAATGTAACACACAAATATTGTCGACTGTGTTCTTAACCTTTTAATTTTCCTGCAGCTAAATAAGCTATTTGCTAAAGGCTTCACAGTTTGATTAAATTCAACATATTTATTCACTGAAGGTATCTCAGGACACAGTCGCAAGTAACGTCGGCTGCAAGAATTACATTTAAGTCTTTTTTGTAGGTTACATAAAAAAAATGTTTTAACATATCAGACCCTGGTTGCGCTTTTAAAGCTGTTTTCATTATTAAATCAACGATTTGTTTTCCCAAGTAGCGAATCAATGGCATCTAAGTTTCGTAAAGCTTTCAAGAAAAAGTTACAGTATTGTGTGGATACATGCTTTTACAGATATATTGAAAAATATATGCTAAAAAGTTTTAAATATGAATTGGCGTATATTTTAAAGTATGAAACAAACTGTTTTCAGTAATATCCCTGTAAACGAATTTCTATAAATTTTTAAACTATAATTTCTTTCAGTTTTATATCAGCTTAGCTCCTAATAAAACAACGAAATGGTGTAGTATTAAGGTTTGGAAAATGTACACGGTTTTTTGAGTTTCAGTAATGGTGTTCCACAACACGTACTAATCGTCCAACCGGAGAAACATGTTGCTTCTAACTATCATAAGGTGCAATGGAGGACCGTATGTTCGAAATACACTGCTGGACAATTGCTAAGGACGGGTCATAAACGGCTATATAGCGCATAAAAAAGTAAGTGTGGTTGGATGCCAAGTGAAATAAAATAATGTCAGAATGCCAGGACATTACAAGAAAGACAATTTATTGTGCTCTGAAATCCAGAAGGCTTTGAAACGTGTTCAAGGGACAAACAGGCCATTTTGTGCAGAATACGTGAACGTGAAAAAAATGAAATTACCGTCCGCAGGCGTTCCGGCGTAAGATGTCAATACGGGATATGGCCACCATGTAGGGCGATGCAAGATTCCACACGTCGTGTCATGCTTTGCACAACATTATCAAGCAGCTGTTGGGGTAATTTATCCCATTCCTCTGTCAGTGCACTGATGAGGGTGTCCTTGTTTATTGGAGGGCATTGGCGACCAGCAAGACTCCTCCCCAAAGCATCCCACACATTTTCAATGGGATTCATATCTGGAGAACGTGCTGGCCATACGAAGCGTTGAATATCCTCGCTCTCCAGACACTCCTGGACAGCGACTGTTTGATGACATGTTGCGTTGTCCATGAAAATGAATCTATCACCGATAGCACCACGGAACATGCGAACATGAGGTAGCAGAACATCATTAATGTATCGTTGGCCAGTCATATTCCCAGTTGGAAGCACATAGAGGGACGTACGGCCATTGATCATGATGCCAGCCCATACCATGAAACTACATGTCAGATATCGGTCCCTTTCCTGTATGTTTGCTGGAAAATATGCAGTACCACTATCACGCCAGATCAGTTGTCGTCGACAATCAGACGATAGACTGTATCTACTCTCATCTGAGAAGAGGACAGCAGACCAGTCGTTATCAGTCCAGTTGCGATGTTGATGGCACCATTGCAAAAGGGCGGTACGGTGACGTCTGGACAATGGGATGCACACAACAGGACGGCGGGCGTATAGTTCTCTTTCATGCAAACGTCTGTCGACAGTTTTTCGGGAGATCCGCTTGCCAGTAGCAGCCATAAACTGATTTGCTACCTTACTAGCTCGGCTGCGCCGGTGTCTTTTTGTTGATAGCACTATGTACCGATCTTCTGCAGGTGTCGTACTGCGAACACGACCTCCCCCGTGACGTTTGCTACACTCTCCATTTGTTTGAAATGATTTTCACAGCCTTGAGACAACACTTTGGCTGTCATCGAACTCCCTGGCAACATCTGTTATTTTTCGCCTTTCTTCCATCTTGCCAATAATACAGCCACGTGTAAAATCATCTAGGTGATGTCTGGAAGACATACTAAAAATTGCAAGTTCGTCAATTGATTCTTTCCCTTTCAACTTTGCGTTTGAACAACAACGGTCAATACGCGTCAAATCCTTTATATCTCTTATCAGCGCTATGACGTCACGAACAAGTCCGGCAATCCAAAATTTGCATACGCACAACACGTCTTACTGTGTCCCGCACTTCTGCTAATTTCCACATTTTCCTGCTTTCCATTTTGTGGTTGCTAACGTTGCTATTGTCATCCGTCCTTACCAATTGTCTGGCAGTGTATTTCGGTATGGGGCAGAAATATTTCGTGAGGTGGGAATGGCTTAATGCAGTTGTTGCCAAAGTGTGCGCAGCGGCGCCCTGGGTATACGCGGCTTCCTCACAGTGGCACCGCGAAATATTACAAAAATTTCGTAATTTTATTTCCATTTTCAATTCAATGTGATAGGACGCGATATCTAGCGGACCTGGTACAAAGCAGTAAATCACTTAGTAATAACTGTTTGCAGTAGCCTCAACAAATGGTTACTAGATGGCGCTCTACAATAATGATACAAGCGTGAGCTTTCTACCGTACGATTACCGCCCGACGAGCGCACGTGTGGGTTTCGCGCGGCCGCTGCTGGAAGTAACCTGAACTTTTGCGCCAGCTTCCGTGCTTCTGATAAACATTCCTTCCTCGTTTTCCGAGCGCCTAGAAATGAAACAAACAGTCCAGAGATCTCGGAAGGGTCACCAGATCCTCTAAATATGCTCATTTGTTGTCATTTGTGACTCATTTGGCGGTTAGCAGTCTGTTAAATTGGTGCTCTGTCGCTGAGGCTTTTAACATATCCGGTAAATACCGAGAACCAGCAGAAAATACTTTTTCTTTGAAGAATTCATGTAATTTTGTAAAGAAATTACTAAAGTAATTAGAATATTCACTGATTTACAGTTATTCAACAAGTATAACGGCAGAAACGGAACTATGAAATTATTACGCACACCTATCTAACAGCGAGCTGGAACACAATTGGCTTTCACAACAGCCTCGATTTGATGTAGCGTGGATTCAATGACTCGATAATTTCGTTCAACTGGCATTTTTTAGTCAGGCAGATGTGATGCCCTCTGTAAATTACCAAAAATTCTGTGAAGGAAGATCTCTATTACGAAACACAAGATATGAACCCGAAAGGGTTCAATTGGGATTAGATATGGAGACTGTGCGTTCCTTTTTAAGATACTGAGGTTAATGTCCTGCTGCTGGATCTCCTGTTTACCGATGCGAGTCTTATGGTTTGGCCCTTTATTCTACCCGAAATAGCCTTCCTCACATAGAACCACTCTGAAAAAAAATACGGGTGTACCTTGTCAATGGTATTGTTTTTTGCGCTGGTACCACTCACAGTCATGCCTCATTTCAATGACGCTTAAATCACAACTATAAAATAACCATTTTTTGTGATTGAGTTGCATAAATATTGTTATACAAAACCTCATCACTAAAGCCCGGAAGTTGAGGCAGTAAAAATGCTTAAAATAGACAGGCAAATTAGCGAAATAAAGCGTCAAAATAGGCATCAAAAAATAGGCATTTATAGAAGTGGTCGAAAAATTCTGAATCATACGCAGGTGTTAAGCTGAATTGGCAAAATCATTAATCAGATTATCACTTACTTATTTTTGCGGTTACACATAAGAACTAGGAGTTTTTTTAAATGTTCGAACGTGAAACTCTGCCTTATGTCACTTAGGATATGTTTTAGAAGCGAAAATGATTTTTCAACTTCTACGAAGGTAATGGGAGCGTATTTGAAACATGAGGCAGTTGTAGGATCCATTTCAATAGAAGTTGAACTTTCACCTTGGAGTATTTCAGCGATGACTTTGATTTTCTCCTAGTCATTATTTGCTGAAAGAACTCGTTGACATTTTTCACTCACGATTTGACCCTTTCTCCCAAAAACACATTTAATTGTACTAACTACATCGTTTAATATTTTCAAGGCATTCACTAACGTTTCGTTCCTTTTTTCCAGCAAAGTAATCATATCGGGCAACTGTGGAAATTGTGCTTGAATAAAAGTTAAATCGTTACAAATAGAATCTTTAGCTAGTTACTGTTGAGCATTGCGTAGTGCGCAGGATTCATCCTCGTGAAAACAGTTAACAATTTCAGCAATTTTGTTCAAATTATTTGCGTAATATACAGCGGCTGATATCCATGTCCCCCATCTTGTCAAAATCGGTTTAGGCGGTAAAGCAAGATTTGGTTCCATCTCTTTGAATAAGTGAACTCGATGAGGAGCTTTAAGGGAAATTTTCTTTACATTACTCACTAACGCATCAATATCCGGAAATAACCCACGTACTTCCTTCGATACTCTGTAGAGAGCATGAACCAAACAAGTTAAATGAAACTTTTTTGGAAAGAGAACTTTCAGGCTGTGGGCAGCCTTTTTCATATAAGGAGCTGCGTCTGTTAAAAACAATAGTACATTTTCATACTTTATTCCGCCAGGCCAAAGAAGAGCTAATGAAGAGGCCAAAAGCTGAGAAATCGGGCTACTATTTGTTTTTGGAAGTTGTTCTAATGTAACTATGTAAATAGTTGAGGGCTGAGCAGGTTCCATTGTACCTATAACAACATTTGCCACATACCTTCCCGTGGCGTCTGTTGTCTCGTCGATACTGATCCAGATATTTTTATCCCCGACATTTTCTCGTATTTCTTTCATTATACCGACGTAGCAGGAATTTAAGTATGTTTTCCGCAAAGTTGCTTTGCACGGAATATTTTACTTTGTATATTTCTCCAAAAAATTATTCAGTGAATTATTTTCCAGCTTCCACAAAGGTATTAAAGCATCCATAAAAGCATGGCACAAGCCACTTGCAAACTATGACTGCTTGCTCGAAGTAGAAGCGAATGACGAAATCAAACATGTCTTTTTTTCACCAATCTTCCGAATAACAGCAGCTTTATGTTTAGCTGTTGCCAAATGTTGTGAAATGATGAATTTCTTTTCGTAATTCAGTTTCGTAGCGCATATTTTACAAAACAACACCATTCCATCAGTGTACAAGATATCCCCTCCATACTCTTGAACATAACCACTTAATTTAGCACTGGTTGAAGAAACAGTTTTCGGTATTATTGTTTCACTTGGACGCAAGGCGAGATCGATTAGGGGTAGCGAACTAACAGAATCTTCCTCCCTTGTTTTGCACTTACGTTCAACGTCTTTACGTGCATTCTTGGATTTCACTCTAGCTTTATTGGTTACAATGTTATCTGACTGGATTCGGCTACTTCCGCCATGCGCAGAAACTATCATCTAGCATTCTAGGGAGAGCAATACATAAAATGAGATGCCGACCATCGCAGACTCTGCGGACGCGTCTGCCACCGCTGTTTAAATTGGAGCACCTCGTCTTGAATGTACCTATGATACTCATATTTACTTTGAGATGTCTGCCGACTGTGATTTCGTTTTAGAGAAAATGCCACCAACCTTATGGTTTGTACACCTATACCCTTAAAAAGAGTTTTTAAAAGAAATGAATAACTTAAAAAAAGTTACGTGTTTACCCGGAAAGACTACGTACTGCATGCTAGATTGTTACCAAAACTTTGATTATATCGCTTTTTAAGAAGAAACCATTTTTTAATAGTGCATTGGTTGAGTATAGGCAAAAAAAAAAGGAATTAAAAACATAAAAAGGCATTTTCTTCAAATTTGAGCCGAAAATGCAAAAAAAGTATTTTAAGGCATTTTGCCTCAACTTCCGGGCTTTACGCATCACCAAATTAGACTGCATTTCTCCTTAAGTACTTTCAGTTGTGCAGGAATTTACATTTTTTTAATCTTGAGCCCCATTGTACATTTAATGGTCCAAATTTTAGAGATACCTGCCGAATTGTGTGTTGGTCATCCTCTAGCGCGAATAGCAGCCCCTACACTCCGAGACTTTGACTCCACCAGATGCCGAAAGTATTGCCAATGATCCTATTGCAACATTCTCAAAATCTCCGTCCGAGACTTTGGTGCATGATCCCTGTATCTGATGTCCCGCGCCACGGCAACTCGAAGAGCTTCCGTAGGTTTTACATCCGGAGACATCAGTGGCCACTTGCTGGCTCCAAACTCACACGATAAGCAACAGATTCGGGACTAATGGTGATTTATTACTTAATTCAACTTTCATTTTGCTGAAAACAGAATAGACTCGTCCTCCCGCCCCCAACGTCAGAGTCTGTTGTAAGAAATTTCTTGCAATCTTGAAAAGTGGGGTTAAAGGTTAAATTACAGAAGCCAAATTAATAGACAATGCATTTACAAGAACTTAAGGTTTATATTTGGTTTCTTTGAATAGGTTTCAGTATTTAATTAGAGTTCTAAAATTTAATATATGAACTTGAGAAGCAGTTTTGCACCAGATTTTTCTTTAACCACTTTACTGAGACTGATCGTTAAGATCAGCTGAACTAGAGGTGGAGAACTATCGATAGTTATGAAATCATCGATAGTTATGAAACAATCGATCGATAATTATTTCTGGTCTAAGAAATAATTATCGATAGTTTGTTGGCAAAGTTTCTCGGGAGAAAATTTGTTTACCTGGATGAAAATTTATTTCTGACAATAATTTTTCTTACTTTTAAGCATTGGCAAAAAACTAAGCTGCGATAAACATTGAAATTAACCTTTTTTTCTTTGGTTTGGGGTTTAACGACCACCGTGAGCAAACACTATGGGCTATAAGCAGTCACCCGCCCGTAATTTAGGGAAAGTGACTCAAGGGAGGGAAGAGGTCCTGTGCTGCAAGACAAACACAACCACAAAATCTATTCCTCACGGGAATCGAATCCGGGCCCATTTTGGATGAACGATTTTAAGCTAGCGCTTAGACCACTGCGCCACCGTGCCGGGGAATCTACGTTTTGACGATAATAACCCGAAGTGAGTGAGGAAAAGTCAGGAAAAAAAGTTTTGCCTGAAGAACGAGCTAATTCGTGCCTCCTAAATTCTCATTTTCTGCTTTTACTGTATGTTTTTTTCTTTATTTTTCAGTTCACAAAAGCTAAAGAAGAAAATTCTGCAGTTCTGCATTCAAACATATTTTTTTCTATAATGTTTAGCAAAATCGTGGTAATAAGTCGTGAGAAATTGAGTAAATAAAATTATGAGTAGGCTGTACCTCAATTGTTTTTTTCTGGGATCATTTAAAACGACAGCAGCTGGATGCTGTCGTTTTAAGTCATCCATTTGACATTTGACGTATTGCCTGCCGTTTTGTAGTTCTCTCAGAAAAGGCTATATTTTGCAAACAACCTTATCCTTACCAAAAGAAAAATAAAGTTGTACAAAATATATTTTACGTTTACCCATAATTACTGATTACTTACTTTCAATAAATAATTGTTTCAGCACCTGATGTACCTGTAAACTTCAAGTACAAACAACTTCCTCTTTATCTGATTGAAACCTACACTTTCACTTTGAGCTTGACTTGACGTGAAGAGCAACAGAGTGCAAAAACCACAGTCCCTCACCGTTTACTCTTTTGATTACAGTAAACTTTAGTTTCGCATTGTCATCATGAATCAATATATCCAGGCACAATGATTTCGGCGCCAGTATAAATAAGGTGAAAATAAGCGTTCCGGTCATCAAAGTCACCGGTGGAAGCTGAATAGTTTACACCATTGTGATTTACACTTACATCATTGGAAAACATAAAATAATCGATAGTTACAAAAAAACTATCGATGCACTATCGATGTACGGATTTAAAGAAAACTATCAACAGTGCCATCGATAGTATATCCACCTCTAAACTGAACACATTGAAGCACGGCAGAGGCTATGTAAGTTATTGAACACGGATGTCCTCCTCTAATGCATGAGTGATGTTTCACGAGGGTGAAACGGTCCTTGTTCGATGCCAAATTGTATATGAAAAGCTCTGTCATTTTATTTGTATCAACGCAAAAACAAGAAATGTTTGGATGTAGATTTGCAACCATAATATCATTTATATGATGACGTATTTTGTGTCATACTGAATGCTGTACGTACATTTTGTCCGAAGAAAATACTTCATCTGACCAATATAATATACATTTACTGTCTGAATGTAGAAAATTTGGTTCAGTTAGCAGATAATAGAATAAAAGGTGTATCAGAATGAAACCAATCTTTCTTAGTGGACACATAAAGGAGGTAGATTTTCCAGTGTATCTTTTCATTGTGCTTTGCTAATGCAGATTATTTTCATAACGTTATTTTTTCTCTGATGATGTCTTTAAATTATCGTATTCTACCGTTTTCCGATCATTAATCTAAAGTAGATCGGACGATGATAAACCGATGATTTAGTAATATTTCAACAAAAATTTGTGGCTGTATATTTTTGTTAAACACGGTATTAATTTGCAATTTTCCTTCACAAAAACATTTTTATTTCTTCTGTTTTTAATATGTTTAGAATGGCCATTTCGAACTACGTATGATTTCATATAAATCCATTCGTTTTGAAATTTATCATTTCTTGTGTATCCAACAAACAGCACATGTGAATGGTCACTGAGAAACGCCAACGGTATCTGAGAAAGAAACAGCGATGCATTGGTCACTGGGAATCGCACGACCATTCCGCTTTGTCTTTCGCCAATAATAAACTGTTTCGTTATTTTCGTGAGTCCTACAACTCCCATTTAGTCGTTGAACACGCATATGTGCCTCGACTGAACATTATAACTGTAGTATATACCACTTGTTCTTTCGCAGGACATTGGTTTGCAGTTGATAGGTCCTGTGTATGGCTTAGAGTATAGTGGCCTGTGAGCTGGGATTTATTTATCTTTTAGTGATGTACTTTATGTATTTTATGGTAATTTTGGTTCTATAGTCCCTTTTTTAGTATTTTTTCCTAAGTATTAATATTATCAGATCCAGAAAAATGCTTTTCTAGAAAAACGCAATATGTCCAATATAAAACTGCAAGCCGTGAAAAGTAATAGCAGAGAAGCAACTTCGTTGGTGTATAGAGACAAAAAAAATGTAGAATTAAAAGTTGCCATTATTTGCGATTGGTTTGATAAAACTTTTCCATTAAATCTCAACTGGATCAGGTTTACAAATCTGCTAGAATACCAAATTGAAATATTTTGTCGTTCCCTTAGCGACAAATCGCTTCATTTAAGAAGGATCTCAACGTTGAGGGAAGAGGAGTGCTAATTCACCAGAAAAGCAACACAGGACGTCTAGCGTTTAATAATTCACAGACAACAGTAGACGCCTAGAAAACTTAATAAGAGAGGGCAAAGGAAAATACCTCTTTCTCAATTTCTTTTTTCACTTGAATGTAAGTTATATTTAGAAAAGAAAGGTATGTATGATATACTGATTACACTTTGAGTTGATGAATGCAGCTCAGGGAATGTTTTACAAACCCAACAAAAGAATGAAGCATGTAGGCTGGATAGTCGAGCAGTCTGAGGCGTGAGCTTCACTTTTTTAAAGTAGTCTTAATTTACGCGACCAAATTAATTAGTTCCTGTGATTTAAGAAACGGTGTAATTTATATTCGCATATCCAAAATCTGGAAGGAAGGAATTAGGGCATCTATACAGATGTCACGTAATAGTCCCTTCTAAAAAATCTGCCGTTCGTTAATTGAGGTTTTCGTTGTGCTAAAGATTTGCGATGAAAGTAGAACTTTTTTAAATCATGATGATAACAAAGAAGCTTGCTATGTCACAATATCAGAATTTACGAGAAACTGAGTAAAACGATCTTAATGACCAGTCTTTTAACAGCTTATATATCCACATATATCATGCCGTACGTTAATTAGCAAATGTACGTTCAATTTTTACTTATCACTCACATAAGAAATACAAATCATGAAGGCGAAATGTAAATATTTCAGAAAACAAAATGTGCCGTTTTCTTTTACGAACTTACGAGTTAAAGATAACCATTTCAAGATGAAAAATCAGCATCATTAATGTTACCTGAATCTAAAGAACCAGACTAATTGAATTTCCATTTAGGAAACAAAGGTACATATCCGTAAGTTCCTAGAATTGCAAATATATTTTGTGGTTTTATTCATCACATTTTCAGTTAATACTGCAGCTGAACCCAATTCAAGGTATGAACATGTTGATACAGATAATTTTCTCTCCCTTTGCTCTATCTTTAAGAAGCTCAGATATATTTTGACAGAAGAAAGTGTCGGAGTGTAGGTTAGTATTCTTAAAATAAAAAGCTGTTGAAAAGTGGTTTACTATCAACATAGGCTATATCTCATGATTACAGTCAAAAGCATCCTGAAACTAAACCATTTCAAAACTCAGATGAGTGTGCTTCACAACAGGCTTCAATTTCACGGATTGGGAGCTTTGAATTTCTTACCATGATTTTTCTGTATAAACAGCACTGGCCTCCCAATCTATATTTTTGGTTTCAGACTGGTGTTGTAATAAATTTCCCATTACTCACAATTTCATATCTAAATGGTCCCAGCAACGAATTGAAGTTCCTTTTCATGGGTTACCCCAAACCATGTTTTTCTTCGGAAAAAGCCTAATCGCTTATGTAAATCCCAAATATATTTATGTATGAATATGAACTTCAAACACAAAATAAAACTCACCGAAAGGTGGCAATATTAGCAAATTTATTTTTTTATGTTTAACGAGTTTGTGATAAAGAAATATACACAAAATATATGTGTACACATGCAGTTAGCACTTTCGTCACTGTCGCATAATAGCATTCTAAAATTGGAGTCAGGGTTTCCCGAGAAGCTTGTCTGCAAGCCAGTACAGATGATAAATCAATTTGTGCATTCTTAAAATATGACTGAATCTATTCTTAATTTGTAACTACCGTTATCAAAGGTTTTCTCTCGTTTGAAAATCGAGTTATATTTTTGTAAAAATATTTGGCAAGCATTGATATGTTTGTATTTCTGTCTGCAGGATTTTCTAAATACTGAAAGATGAGGAATGTCTTTCAGATAAAGTATACGCTCAGTAATGGGAAAGGTATCCAGTAATCGTGATGAAAAAAATCTCTTTTTGAACTTAACCTACGACAAGACATTCTTGTCATGAAGAATAACAATTTGGCAAATGACTTCGCACATACAAATTCAACAAACATGCAAAACTTTCAGATATCTGATCACAAACTAAAAATATTTCCTCCTGTCAGCGAAAACCGCAGAACTTAATAACTGTTAAAAAAAGCGAGAGTTTTTTTGTGAACAGGAGTGCCGCCATTACAGTTCGCATCTCACCAAAATCACAAACAAACATCGCTAGAATATCACTAGATTTTGGGAAGAAAATTAAAAGAATTGGATATTATTTACCTACTGTGGAATTTTGATCCTTTAATATACAACACATACACACACATGTAACGAGAAATCAGGTAATCAGAATTCAACTAACCACCTACTGTTCAGTAATCCAAAGAACAAAAAATAACACATAGAATTGCTTTTATAGGGAAAAATATCTTTTAAATAAAAACTAACCATCAATTATTTATAAGAGTGACGTAAAAAAGCAACTGGAGCAACTTCAAAGTAGTCGCACAAAGCTTCCGACGCCACAAGACCACACTGAATTCTAACGTTGAGGCAACACATAAAGTATAACAGGACCAATATTTCTTAACAAAATCCACCTGTACCATAGCGATCTGAGAATTGTTTGTATATACACCTAACATTTATGGAACGCATCAGGTGGGACTGCTGTTACAGTGTGATCAATATGCACATGTAAAGTAAGGAATATATTCGACAGCCTGTGTGCAGTGTTGTCGTTTCTTTTATTATCCATTCCTGGCCCTGCCATTCTTTTCGTCATCTAGAGGTTATTGACTCGCTTCTTCAAATCTTGCTCCCGCAAAACTTTTAGGTCTGATTTCGGTGTTTGAATAGTACCCGAGAGGTTTCCTAAACATTGTGGAGCTTTTGTATGAACTTCAACATCCGACAGTCTATGAAATTCGGAAAAAACAGCATACATCAGTCAGTTTTAGCTGTGTGAGCTTTATGTTGGGAGAAAAAGCGAAAAACGACTGAGGAGACAATTTTTTGAATTTTGGGTAAAATTAGGGATTGAGGTGGATTTGCGTCTTAAAACTGGAAGTCTGGAAAATATACATTAGCAGAATCAAATATCCAGAATGTAAAAGTCGTATATACAACCATGTGTTGTGAAGCTGACAGATACTTGTATCTCGAGTATTCTTTGTTCGCTTCTCGGATTTGAAAGTCGGAACTTGGAATTGGCCGATCACTAATTTAAATTTTGGGTTACAGGTAGGAAAAAGGTATACTAAGGGACAGATAATAAAATCTCTAGGTTTATCTGTAGATAAGAAAGGTTATCTCAAAGACTCAGACATGCCACTGAATTGATAATTTGATCTCCAGATGGAAAACGAAATTTCCATATCTGGTGATCAATTTAGTAAATTGTTTGTGAAATTTCATAGCTGAGCCAGCAGGTCAGCTTTCAGGAAGGAATTTATGGATAGTATGTGGGTTCTGAAGATTTACACTTTCAAATTTTATAAAACTTTGTTTTGAAATTAAATACTGTACATTACAACACAAAAGTGACCAAGTCATCAGTAACGAAAAAACAAAGGTTGGGTGACACATACACAACTGATACTAATACCATTCCGTTGTATATAAATATTTAGGTGCTCATCAAATTATCTTTAAAATTCCAAATGAAAAAGAAAAACGTTTCTCAGCGTGTTTCTCAAAACTATTTATGCTGCACTATCTGTACGGCAGTATTGCATGTTATCAGACAATACAATACGATGTTTCTGTACATATTTCGGCATACATTGTCATTACACGTTCAGCGACTTGTTTTTCTAGCAATACGTAAAGAACGAAACCTCTTATTGTTTCGGTCACCGCTTTATCTTGACAATATGTTTCCCATTAAAGACATTTTTGAATTATCATTATCGGTGTGGATAGAAAGCCAGTGTGTTGTTCCAGGGCAGTTTGTTTTCGAAAAGACGCGAGCTACTAAGTTGCCTTATAGGTTTTAAACGGTGCAACTGTATTACAGTGGGAAAATTATATCGACAATTTAGCATGTACAGTCTGGCAACATCTAATGTTAGAATAACAGAGAACAGTAAATTCCGAATAACAGTGATACAACACGTCCTCACTTTATGAGCCTAATGCCTTTACAGGAAGTTCATATTAAGAATCAAATGAAATATTAATGTGTCTACTTATATATAATTTTTCGAAGACACAGTGATATTCGTAATTACAAGGTTATGCGGCACTCGAATGTCATGAAGGGAGATTGTAATGTAAAAATTTGGCAACAATACTAGATTGATTACTTGGAAGGTAAATTCGATAATAGAAGGGGAAATAACTGTGGAAAAGTACTGGTCAAGTTCAAGGACGTGAAAAGCTATTTTTTTAATGAACTACTTTTTTTAGAATCAGCAATGAAAGAAATAGACGCGAATACACTTTAATCAGATGACAAGTAAAACTGAGTTCACTATGTGCAGCGATAAATTTTTCAGGCTTACAGTAACCTGTTTTTTTATCGTTCGGATATACAAACATCAGCGCTTTTTCCAGGCATATACAATGGGCTCTTTTGCCGAGTATCGAAGATGCAGAATCAAGTTGGAAGAGGTGAAATTTCACTTGCATTTCCCAAGCACTTGTAAGTCACGGGGTTTCATCCCAAAATTACTCCGCTTCAGATCCACAGTGCTTGATAATTGGTTCTGAAGAAAAACGTCCGTACTTTTTTTACAGATGCTCAATCATCTTGTACGCATGAAATGGATCAGTGTTATGGCTCTACAGTTCCGTGTATTCCACCTCTATACAAACCGTGCAGAAGAGGTTACCATCCTGGAGGTTGACGCGCTTCTCCGTAGAGTCGATACGCTTTCAATACACCGATACCGCTCCCAAACGGCTGAGCACCAGAACAAGCTGCCCTATCTCAGAAATGAACAAGGCCCTCCGCGTCACCCGCCAGCGATTCCCGTTGTCAATGTCTCTTCCCGAAATTTCTCACCCGAATAGATGAAAATACTACAACCATGCCCCAAACTTGCATTTGATGCACCAGTCAAACTTAAGGCCGTTTTTCCCCTCATTGAAGGTGTTCTGCAGAGGTTTCCGCTCCAAGAAAGGGATCAAATGAGAATCAGATGTGCTGACAGATTAACTCGTTCCATTAAGGAACACCGACTCGGAAAAGCACCGGGGATACCCAAATCTATCACCAATCTTAAGAAAGACCACTCCCTCATTTTCACCCTTACAGACAAGTCCGGGCAAATTGCAGTAAACGAGATGTCCGACTACCACCGGAAACTTCAGGAGTTCATCAGCCAGTCTAATTCTATCCTGCGCTCTGTAATCCCGCTTGACAGGTGGGTGGTCATGATTAAGCGAATAGCAGAAACGAAGGTGCTACTTGAAGTACTTAGCAGAAGAGCTAAGGTTCTACACCTATTTGCTCGACTTAAACATCACACCCCGGAAACCCAGTCAGACCTATTGTCAGCAACGAACGCTCCCCTGCCCCCCCCCCTTCAGAAAATTTGGAAAAAGCCTTCTCGTCCTTCTTACAGCCGTTCCTACCGCCTGCGGAAAGTGTCTTACTCTCTTCAGTTGACTTTGTTTCTAGACTGAGGTCCACGAACCTTTCATCAGGTGACATCATTGGAAGTTTTGACATCGAGTCTTTATACCCCTGAGTGCTGGTGCATGAAGATACTTGAATTGAGCCTTTTCCGTTCGAAAATTGTGGAGGTTATTTTAAAACTAGTGGGCACAGTTAGGAACTCAAATTTCTTCAGCGTCGGATATAGGATTTACAAACAGAACAAAAGGGTACCTATGGGGTCCTTGATGTCGGCGGTTCTTGATGAAACAGTCCTCCGGCCTCTCGAAAAAGACCTCATGCAATCGTCAGCCGAGCGACCTAAAATCTCGTTGAGATACGCTGACGATGTCTTCTTTATTTGGCAGCATGGGGAAGCCAGCATACGTTATTTTCTCGCTAGAATGAACGCTGCGCACCCGGACTTTAAATTCACAGCTGAATATGAATATGGAGGTGCGTTAGCTTTTCTGGATGTACGAGTAAGAAGATTACCTTCTGGAGCATTAACACATAAATATAACACAAACCCACCCGCGTGGACAACTTCATACTGCCTGATTCAGCAGGCCCCACCCACCGCACGCAAATATGTGCTTTTCATGTACCGAACAAAGCGAGCCTTCGAACTCTCACCTAACAAGGACACAAGCGAGGATGAAATCCGTAGCCTTAGAGACCTAGCGTCCGCAGCGGGGTAAAACGTGAGCCGAGTCGACCAAATATTCTGAAATGCAGCAACAACTGCACGCGCGCGGCCTCCTGCCAACCCCAAAGCGCAGCTCTACCGATTCGTGGAATCAGTTCCCTACATTCCTAGGGTGACGTATTTCCTAAAGAATAATATCCGAAGACTCTGTTACGATATCGGCGTGAGGACGATTAGACCTTTTTTCTGATAACCTCGCAACAGACCAGAGCGCATTACCTTCTGCGCTATCTTACGCCGGGGTCTATGCTATTCCTTTAGATTACCCTGACACATCGATTAAGTTCAACACGGGGATGACAAAGAGATCAATCAAGATCCCTATTTCTGAGCATCAAAGGGACGTTAAAGCTGGAAAACTTACGACGGCCTTACCCCGTGATTTTGCAATTGAGGGAGCAGTACATAGATGGAAAGAGGTTAAGAAACTAGCACCTTTTGATAGCGCAAGAGCTACTTCGCTCCACGAAACCGTTGAGATCATTATGCGACGGAATGTGTGCAACAAGAACGTAACCACGAGCCTTCCTCTGATATGGCAACGGCATCTTGATGTTCCACGTGAGCACCTGGAATTTGGAACAAACCAATCGTGACATCGTGCAAGTGTCTTGCTTATTTTGAATTTAATTATATTCTTAGAAGTGTTTTCCCTTTGTTTTCTCCGATACTAATTACTAAATTCCTGATGAAACTACCCGGAGGTAGCGAATGCTAGCATATCTTTGTTTCTCATCGTTCATACGCCTAATAAACGGAGTTCACTTTCTTATCGTTATCTCACTAATTTGGCGTAGAGAAACCCGTTTTTTCATCGTTCGTGTATATATATATATATATATACACAGGGATGTAAGGTCAGGTGATGCGCAATATACTACAGTCTCTCCTTGACAAATGTCAACTCCGACTACTCGTGGTGCATCCTGTTCCCACTAAAGGGCCTCTGACGACCGCCAAATAGCGGTATAACTATACCATAGCGACGAGAGGAAATGCTATCACACATTCACCAACCCACTTGGCCAGCGTGATGAGTTATGGCTAAAACTCTCCAAAATCACTCCACAACTTAAATCTTGGCCCTCAGTCTGCGGCAGCTGGAATGTAACATGACGGAGACCGGCACAAGACAGATCGTTGTGGAAGAAATTAGGGGAGACTATCGTCCAGCAGTGAATTGAAAATGGTTGACAACGGTGGTGATGATGATGATGATTGATATATATATATATATACATATCATCATCATCATTGTCAACCATTTTCAATCCACTGCTGGACGAAGGTCTCCCCAAGTTTCCTCCACAACGGTCTGTCTTGTGCCAGTCTCCTCCATGTCACCCCTGCATACTTTCGAATTTCATCCACCCATCTTCCATGTGGTCTTCTTCTGGGTCTCTTCCTGTCCCTTGGAATCCAATCTAAAATTTCGGCTGTCCATCGATGATCTGTCCTTCTGGCAGTATGTCCAGCCCATTGCCATTTCAGGGATTTAACTCTGATCATGATGTCTTCCACTCTTGTCATTTTTCGGATCCACATGTTCCTCTTCTTATCTCTCCTGGTTACACCAAGCATGCACCTCTCCATGAGTCTTTGAGTTGTCTGCAGCCTTTGAATGTCTCTTTTAGCTAAGGTCCACGTCTCTGCACCATACGTAAGCACTGGAAGGATGCATTGATCAAACACTTTTCTTTTAAGACATAATGGCATATTGCTCTTGAAAATTATGCTGTTTCTTCCAAAAGCTCTCCAGGCAAGTTTTGTACGCCGATTAATTTCTTCACCAATGTGACCCTCACTTGATATCTGCTGTCCAAGATAAATGTACGTGTCTGTTATCTCCAGCTTTTCTCCATCAATCGATAAATCTTCATTTCTTGTAAAAGCATTGAACATCACTTTTGTCTTCTGAAAGTTCATTTTTAATCCCACTTCTTTACTCTTGTCAGCAAGTTCCTGGATCATACTCTGTAGCTCTGATGGGGTAGATGCAAAAATGACTATATCATCAGCAAAATGAAGGTGGGTTAGATAATCTCCATTAATCTTTATCCCTTTGTTTTCCCAGTTCAGTGATTGAAAGACATTTTCCAATGTCGCATTAAAGAGCTTCGGAGATATGGTGTCACCTCGTCTCACACCTTTTCCAATTTTTATGTGTGTTGTATTTTCAAACAGCCGAATCTTTGCACTTGCATTTTCATAGATGTTATTAATAATATTAATGTATGCATCTTCAATACCGCAGGATTTCAGAGCCATTGCAACTGCTGATGGTTTCACCGAATCAAAGGCTTTTTCATAATCGATAAAAGCCATGCACAATGGAAGCTCATATTCCCTCGCTCTTTCAATTAGTTCTCTCAGTACGTGGATATGATCTATTGTGCTGTAGCCACTCCTGAATCCAGCTTGTTCTCTCGGTTGAGCCATGTCCAGTGTCACCTTCAAGCGGTGTGAAAGAACTTTAGTGAAGATTTTATAAATCACTGATAGGAGGCTGATAGGTCTGTAGTACCTGAGATCCTCAATGTCACCTGTTTTATGTAGCAAGATCATTGTAGCGTTGTTCCAATCCTCAGGAATTTTCCCTTCATTAAGGCATCGAGTGAAAATTTGGGCGAGTACTGTTTCGATTTCTCCACTTGCTTCTTGTATGATGTCTATAGTAATTCCATCTTCTCCTGGAACTTTTCCCCGCTTCATGTTCTTGATTGCATGTGCAACTTCTGCTGGGAGGACTGGAAGAACTCTGGTACTGGTACCTTTCATGATGTCTTTAGTACATGTATCATTCCTTTCATATAATTTGGAGTAGAAATCTTTCACTCTTGTCAAAATTTCGCCTCTATTTCTTGTTACAGAACCATCTTCTTTTCTCAGTGCCATAATCTGTTTTTTCCCCTTACTGAGATGTCCCTTTGCTATATTTAGGCTTTGGTTGTTTTCAATTGCTTTCCTTACTAGTTCACAGTTGTATTTCCTTATGTTTTCAGTGATACTTTTTCGTACTGTCTTGCATAGCTCTATATATTCCACTTTGGAAGTCACATCTTCTTTAGTTGTCCTCATCACTCTTCTTTTTGCATCAACATTTTGGTTTTTCCTGATAATTTGTTCATATGCAATTTGTTCTTAGACCCAGCTAATTCTGTTGCTGTTTCCATAAGAGCTTTGGTTACTTTTCTGTTAACTTCAGAAATATCCACTTCTTGCGATGTTAGGCCTTCTAAAGCAGAGAATCTGTTCTACAGTTCCAATTTGAAGGTATTATGGTGTTTTTTAAGGTTGGTTATGTCAATATATTTTGTTTGTCTTATGAGCTTGCTACGTTCGAGTTTAGTGTTGAGGTGCATCTTACATCTCACCATTCTATGGTCACTGCCTGTGTTGAACTTGTAAAGCACACTGCAGTCTTCTATGACGAATTTTTTGTTACACATAATAAAATCAATTTCACTTGTCGTCCCATTTGGATGTCTCCATGTCCATTTCCTGTGTGGCTTTTTCTTGAAAAAGGAGTTCAAGATGAAAAACCCTTCTGCCTCTGCAAACTCTACGAGAGTATTTCCACGCTGGTTTCTGTTGCCGTGACCGAATTTACCTACTGAAGTTTCATTCTGTTGCCGTTGCCCTATTTTTGCATTGAAATCTCCCATAATTATCTTCAAGTGCTGCTTACCTTTATTATTTAGATCACGAATTTCCTCATAAAATTCTTCAATTTCTTCTTCAGCATGACTTGTGGTGGGTGCATAAGTTTGAATAATCTGAGCCTGGTATCTTCTCGAGAGTTGGATAACGAGTCGTGCAGCTCTGTCAGAGGAACTTTCAACTTCTACAACTTTATCCTTCAGTTTCTTGTTTATTATAAATCCAACACCACTAGTTCTTCCAGTATCTGTCCCACGATAGTAGAAGAGATGTCCACTTTTCAGTTCAATGAGATCTTCTCCTTTTCTCCTTACCTCACTTAGCCCGACGATGTCCCACTTGATCCTTTGTAGTTCCTCTTCCAATTCAAGAAGCCTTGAATCAGAAGATAGGGAGCGTCCTTTGTATGTAGCCAAGGTCAGCATCAGATGGCAGCCTAGTCCGGTCCTCCGGGGATTCTTAGCACCCTCTGCCTTCATGTCGCACTGGCCGCTGTCTTGGCCAGGTACATTCCAGCTGCCGGAGACTGAGGGCCAAGATTTAAGTTGTGGAGTCATTTTGGAGGGGTTTGGCCATAACTCACCACGCTGGCCAAGCGGGTTGGTGAGTGTGGGATAGCATTTCCTCTAATCCCGATGGTATAGTTATACCGCTATTGGCGGTCGTCAGAGCCCCTTTAGTGGGAACAGGATGCACCACGAGAAGGCGGGGTTGACATTTGTCAAGGAGAGGCTGTGATGTTACGCATCACCTGACCATACATATATATCGTTTAAAATGCCTGTCGAACCTGTGATGTGGGGAAGTGACGATGAAAGGGTGATACCAGTTTAACAGATATTAATACACTGCCGGACAATTGCTAAGGACGGATGAAAATAGCAACGATAGCAACCATAAAATGGAAGGCAGGAAAATGTGGAAATTAGCATAAGTGCGGGATACAGTAAGACGTGTTGTGCGTATGCAAATTTTGGATTGCCGAACTTGTTCGTGACGTCATAGCGCTGATAAGAGATATGAAGGATTTGACGCGTATTGACCGTTGTTGTTCAAACGCAAAGTTGAAAGCAAAAGAATCGATTGACGAACTTGCAATTTTCAGTATGTCTTCCCGACATCACCTAGATGATTTTACGCGTGGCCGTATTATTGGCAAGATTGAAGAAGGGCGAAATATAACAGATGTTGCCGGGGAGTTCGACGTCAGCCACAGTAATGTTTCAAGGCTTTGGAAATCATTTCAAACAAATGAAGAGTGTAGCAAACGTCACGGGGGAGGTCGTGTTCGCAGTACGACACCTGCAGAAGATCGGTACATAGTGCTATCAAGAAAAAGACACCGGCGCAGCACAGCTAGTGAGGTAGCAAATCACTTTATGGCTGCTACTGGGAAGCGGATCTCCCGAAAAACTGTCGCCAGGCGTTTGCATGAAGGAGGATTATACGCCGCCGTCCTGTTGTGTGCATCCCAATGTCCAGACGTCACCGTACCGCCCGTTTGCAATGGTGCCATCAACATCGCAATTGGACTGATAATGACTGGTCTGCTGTCCTCTTCTCAGATGAGAGTAGATACAGTCTATCGTCTGATTGTCGACGACAACTGATCTGGCGTGATAGTGGTACTGCATATTATCCAGCAAACATACAGGAAAGGGACCGATATCCGACATGTAGTGTCATGGTATGGGCTGGTATCATGATCAATGGCCGTACGTCCCTCTATGTGCTTCCAACTGGGACTATGACTGGCCAACGATACATTAATGATGTTCTGCTACCTCATGTTTGCATGTTCCGTGGTGCTGTCGGTGATAGATTCATTTTCATGGACGACAACGCAACATGTCACCGAACAGTCGGTGTCCAGGAGTGTTTTGAGAGAGAGGATATTCAACGCCTCGTATGGCCAGCACGTTCTCCAGATCTTAATACCATTGAAAATGTGTGGGATGCTTTGGGGAGGAATCTTGCTGGTCGCCAATGCCCTCCAATAAACAAGGACATCCTCATCCGTGCACTGACAGAGGAATGGGATAAATTACCCCAACAGCTGCTTGATAATATTGTGCAAAGCATGACACGACGTGTGGAATCTTGCATCGCCCTCCATGGTGGCCATATCCCGTATTGTATTCTTACGCCGGAACGCCTGCGGACGGTAATTGCATTTTTTTCACGTTTACGTATTCTGCACAAAATGGCCTGTTTGTCCCTTGAACACGTTCCAAAGCCTTCTTGATTTCAGAGCACAATAAATTGTCTTTCTTGTAATGTCCTGGCATTCTGACATTATTTTATTTTACTTGGCATCCAACCACACTTACTTTTTTATGCGCTATAAAGCCGTTTATGATCCGTCCTTAGCAATTGTCCAGCAGTGTAGCAAGATGGACGAATGTAGCGGCTTTTCCATATCTGTTTTCAGTTAGAACACCGAAACAATATAACTATTACTTCTTGACAGCTCTGGAGATATACTTGTATGCTACAAAAATGATTGTAGTGTAGCAAAATATGTTTAATACATGTTCATTCTTTGTCCTACAAAGTTTTAAAGCTGAAGCTTGTGTTTACCGTTTAAGATTTAACCTGTATATTCTGATTTTTACTGAAGTGATTGACTACTTTATGCAAAACACCCATTCCAGTCCTTTGCCCTGCGGACGTCTTAACCATGTAAAGTATTCGCTTCATGTGCACTGTACGTACGTGAAAATCGTAGCAGTGCACAGTGCCGAACGATGGTTTCCTCTTCCAGTAGCTGTGAACCTTAAAAACATCGGCTGTCAACCATTTTCTTATGATAGATACATAGTCGCTCCACTCCAACAGGCTTTGCCAGTACTATAAGTTTAATGCTAGACACGACATAACACAAGAAATACATATGCTGTGTTTAAAATTAAAGTACTTTTGTAGTAAGTAGGGATGAGAACATTTGTAACTTGAAAGCGCCGTGCTATGCGTCACTTCAAGAAGATTGCACTTTTAAATAGCAGTGAATTCAAACACCCGGATCTTTGCGTTGTCGTAAACTATATCGATTCTAAACATCAGATACAATCATCGTTGAAAGCAGATGAACTTAGGCTCATTTAAAGCACATCGACATGCCAGGAGGAAAAATTAAACAAGTTAGTAAAATCATACAATCCATTGATTATGATACGCTTTCTAACATACTAGAAATCATTACTCAAGTTACGAGGAAAACGGCTGTGAAATATATCTCACTCCTGTGCCCTGACCTTTGATCGCATTTCGATGATATTCAACAGAACTGGTTCAGTATACCTCCGAAATAACATGATTAAGTTTTGTCGCAATCGAAGCAATTTTGCTTAAGTTATGTAAGTTATGATGCATAAGGGTTATGGAATAGATCCCGCTTCTGTGTCCGTACCTTTCATCCCACTTTACTCATTTTCAGTACGATTCGTTCCCAGGAAGGTCCCTACAACATACTAACATTTCATCCAAATCGAAACATTTTTACGTAAGCTATGACGCATAAGGGCGATGGAAGTAATTCCGCTCCTATGTCCTGACCTTTGACCCCCATTTCGCCATTTTTCAATAGGGATTGTCCCCAGGTGGTCTCCTACCACATACTAAAATTTAATCGAAATCTAAACGTTTTTACGTTAGTTATGATGCATAAGAACAGTAGAATGGATCCCACTCCTATGTCCTGACCTTTGACCCCATTTCGTTCACTTTCAACAGGGTTCTTCCCTGGTGTTCCCCTACCACATACTAAAATTTCATCGAAATCGAACGCTTTTTACGCACGTTATGACGCATAAGGGCAATGGAATGCATCCCGCTCCTGTGTCCTGACTTTTGACCCCACTTCACCCATTTAAAATAGAGTTCGTTCCCAGGTGTTCCCCTACCACATGCTGAAATTTCATCTAAATCGAACGACTTTTATGCGAGTTATCTTGCGGACGAACATACGCACACAACGCGTGACGTAATGAGGCAGATGGGAATCGCGACCATCGCTCGCAAGAGTGTGACGTCATATATTTTAATAGGATCCACACACAACGCGTGACGTAATGAAACAGGCGGCGCGACCGCGCGCCAACATCTAATGGAACGACGCCATGACACAACACTAAAAACGTGGTAATTCGGGGTGGTTATATAACCCACTAAACAATTTTACTAAAGTTTAGATAAAGCTAATTCGATTTCTAGTACCAGAAAACGTTAGGTTAACGACTTTCATCAAAATCCTTAGAGCCGTTTTCAATATAAAATTTACATATATACAAGCATTGCTCCTTTAAGGTGAATGTTAAGTAATTTTGATGAAAATTTGAACATCGATTAAAATATCTTCATTTTATAACTTGCAGTACTTAATATTTTCTAAAACATTACAAAAATTATGCAATCCAACATTTGTTTGTCTACTGACGACGAGAATATAGAGGTCGCGCCATCTTTTTCTGGACAATTAATGCGTTCACAAGGATGAAAATTTGAACATCGACTAAAATAGCTTCATTTTATAACTTGGAATACTTAATATTTTTAAAACATAACCATTGTTATGCAATCCAACATTTGTTTGCCTACTGACGTCATCAGAGTACAGGTCGCGCCATCCTTTTTCTTATTTCAACACCACCAAAAGAAAAGTTATTGATTTTTAATATAATTATGGTTGTGTTTTAGAAAATATTAAGTATTCCAAGTTATAATATAAAGTTATTTTAATCGATGCTAAAATTTTCATCCTTAGGAGCACATTAATTGTGAAGGAAATGTGTACAAAAGGTTTTCCATTGGAAGCATAGGAAGCAAAATTACTTGAGTCCACCTTAATAAAATGGGATAAGGACGATGGAATGGATCCTGCTCCTACGTCGTGCCCTTTAACCCCATTTGTCCCATTTTCAATAGGGTTCGTCCCCAGGTGGTCCCCTACTACATACTAAAATTTCATCGAAATCGAACCAATTTTACGCCAGTTATCGTGCGGACGGACAGACGGGCGGACAAAGCTGGACCATTTACGCTTCTTCAACCTACGGTTGGAAAACGTATAATAACGCCGCGTGTGGGTCAGCGTCATTTTCTTGTAGGACTTCCGTCCACAGGTAGTAGAGTTTAGGTCCCAGCCACCTACAGCGAGATCGCCTTTTGGGCAGGACACAGAAACGGAAGGAATGAGAGCAAGTCTAGCGACTTTGACAGAACAGTTTGTAGTGAGATTAGAGTTCAGTAGATGGCGCCACCGTACAAGTACGATATTGCACATAGATGGGTGAGAGAATTTCAGGGAGGACATAGGAAAGGATACCCATTTAACCAGTGGGTCCAGCCTGGGGGCCGTCACTTTACGTGCTCGTCCGATGCACGGCGGATATTCAGCGATTGTTAGTAAATCACGCCATCTCTGAAAGATCAGCCCAGGCTTGAACCTGGGGACCCAGCATCGATAGCCTGAAACTCTAAGCACTAAGGCATCCGGGGCTCTATAATGATATAATATAATGTTGGAAAACGTAAAAAGGTTGATGTATTTTTATACACATTTTTTTTATTTTATTACTGTCTGCTACTGGAATACCTAAAACCTGGCAAGTTGAACAATAAATAAAATAACACTCTTACGTGATCTAAGAGAAAACAACAACAACTTGATAATGAAGATACACCTCCTTATTTTGTCTATTGCGTTATTCTTATGCGATGAGAAAAGCTTGGAATTTTTTTCTGTGATGCAGCTTCCTTCGTGAATATTTTGAAACTCGCCGGAATACCAGTGGGAGTTCCGCACTGTCAGATAACACTCAAAATTGACTTCTGTTGTCTTTTGAAAAGAAATGACAGTTTTCAAGAGCTTTCCATTCCACCGTACGGTCCTAGCAAAAGTCAAAGGTTTGAACTACTTGATTTGCTTTGTCATCTACAGCAAGCCGTTTCTGTCTTCTTCTGGAAGAAACTACGAAGTGCCGAGCTCACAGCAGCTAAATCTCATTGCCATTTGAAAGTCACTTCACTACTTTTGTGAAAACATACATACAGATCACGAGGCTCTTTTATATTCAAAGGTAAGCTTCTCGAAGAGAAATTAATTCGAAAGATTAACGTTTAAAACTAATGTCACTTGATTTTACTTACTGTTCGTGTGTCATATGTCTGTATTTGCAGTGCTCCCGGCAGCCAATTCTGTCGTGGATTAAATCCATCTCATGTCAAACTGAAAACCCTTTGTATTTCCAACTCATTACACTTTTCTTACGAAAATATTGCAAAATTTGGCTTTCCTCTGATTTCCTTTGCTATCTTTCCTGATTTTTTGGGCTCGAGAAATGCTCTTAGCATCATACCTCGTTCACTCACCATGGCCAAGGTACCTAATAGTATTTGTCTCAAACTTCATAAAAATATTTTGCTTTATATTGCACACGTATCCTCACATGGTCTGAACATGTGTTGCCACGAATCCTGTATCTAACGGATCTCTCCAGCACATACGCGACTACTATGTCGCCCCTGCAATACATAGTTTTCACTGCTACACATCATCAGAATAATAGCAATCGCATTTTGTTACAGAGATATTTTTTGAGAACCCATCACTCATGCGAAATTCTCCAAAGGTTGTTATGATTTTCACAGATGAATTCACTCGCGTACTAACCTCATTAACTTCTTAGTGTGTCTCTTTGGTCCAACATGATTCATAGACACTCAAATTCATTAACCTTGTCTATCTCGGTGTATTTCATCTCTTCATATAAAAGCACGCATGTTCCAAAGGCTGCTGTGATCTTGAAATATGAATTCGCTCTCCCACTAGCTTAGCAATGAAGCCTGTATTCTTTGTCAAACACGATTCTCAGATACACAAATTCATTCACCTTGTCTAACTCTGTGTTCTTCGTCTCCTCATATAAAATCACACTTCACTAGCTTCTCCTCTTATATTATCCAAAATTCCGGAGCACTTACTCACCATTCCATTCACTTCCTCTATCCGAATATTTTTCCTGTTTTGTTCCACTGACACGCAGCACATCCAGTCTATGCCTATTCATTTTTTCATATCACATCATTCAGCATTCCATTTTTCATTTATTATTGTATTTTTATGAAACAAACAGTTATCGTTCTCACAGGCAAGTTGAAACCACGTCTCACTACAAAGCGTACTACCCAACAATGTGATATTTTGAAATAAAGTTTTCGATGAGCAGTGTTTGCAAGTTTCAAAGCCGCCAGACCTTTTCCTTCTCAAGCGATACAGACATCCTGCTGTCTGCTCTCAAATAATATTTTCATTATGTTCTTTTACAAGCCAAGAAAACAGGAGGCTTTCACTTAACACACAATTTGTTTGGAATAAAACTATAAAGCTTCCGTTTCTGTTATCCATGTGAAAGTGTCTCCTCTCTGATGCCGCCAAAATCTCTGGTTGTCAAAAGTATCAAAACTACCTGCATTCCTGATTTGGTGTGACTCCCTTTGAAATTTCAGTGTTAGGGTGTTCTTAAATTTACAATATCATGACATGACAAAGAACGATCATTCATAAACTTTGTGAATAGAGGTAGTCTGCAGAACAAAGAGTCCTGTGAAATAATTATAAAGCGACAAATCCGCATTCGGGAGGGTGTTTAGGGGACGGAAAGCGAGAAGAGCCCAAAATCGAACACAGGAAAACGCACCACTGTGCTGGTTATTTCATCTCTACAACATATTTTCAGATCTTCACTGGAAGCGTAGACGCGCGTGACAGTTTATATCCCAGCAAAAACACAAGTGTTGGAAAACTGGCAATGATGGGCCACAGCTGGCTGAAATATAACGGTTACGATACAGTAGTGGTCCATCGGTGGCAGCAACATCAGTTAGCAGACATTGATGGCCCTGCAGCATCGCCGTGAATTACGGATCTTCAAGCAAATGCCACCAGTATGCCGCAGCTGGCAGCCGAAACAACACCAACACGAGGTTGTAGTAACGGACTACGATGAGCAGAAGAAACGCCTGCTGTCCTTTGGTTCCAGTATGTTGAGGACAATGTTATCGCAACCGTGTAATGTTGGTGGAAGTTAAGAAAAAAAGTCGTATGTAGAAATGAGAATCAATTTCCTAACAGGTAGATTACCGTCGGAAGAAAATTGTATAAATAATTATTGATGAACTATAAGGAATAGTCAATTACTTTTATGCATTTATAGAAACTAATTTCGTAACAAATATCCTGCCCTGACACACAAAGAATCGTGAATACAGACAGACATGAAGCACACCCACACCATTCCCATGAACAACAAGAAATAATTTCTGTCTAATCTTTCGTTTTAACATGCACTACACCGCTTGAAACAAAAGTCCTGGAAAAACATTAAAAAACCATTACGTTAAAATAATTATACGCGTACAAAATTTATCAATTTTTTTGAAAAATAAATGCAACGCTATGTGGATATAATGTACTAATCCATGGGTTGAACACATAAGACTGGAGGAATTCGTGGATAAAAATAACGTCAAGTAAAATAAAATTTTTTCTTCTTCAGAACAAATGTAGCTTCGCGCCAGGGAAAGGAAAGATACAATATTAAAAATGTAACAGAATATGACATGAACGGGTAAATGTATTACTTAAACAATTGCATTTGAATACCACAAGGATAGCACAAAATTTTGGAAAGCGCCTTTAAGTTTTCCAATATCTTTTCGGAAAGAGCCAATCGTTGAAAGTAAGTGAAGTTCCTCTAAGTTAAATAAAAACAATCGTTACGTTGTAAAAATGAGTTCATGAATTGTATGAAACGGACATTTATGAAAAAATAGCTCGCAATATTGTAAAATTAAAAGGAGAACCATTCGTTACATATCGCGCAAGAGAGAGGCTCAGCTTCAAGCACAGGCTCGGCGTGGCAAAACAGTTTAGTTGCTAGAGCACCCACTGCACACGCAGACCGTCATTGGTTTGTTTCGAGACAGATCCACACGGACATTTTTCAGGACCTGTTGCAGAAGTTTCGTAGGGGGGGGGGAGTAGTTGTGCCTTTGGGAAACTGCAGTTATCATTTTTTTAATGGCTATTGCTGCGAAATTGGCGGAAAAGATTCGGCAAGCCATCAATGACGTCACGTGATTGCCGGCTGACACTTCCGGAAAACTAGCGAACCACATTAGGCTAGCCATTATTCATGGCACTTGCTTCCAGGGCCGCTTGTGGAAGCCACTGACAATGATGGATAACTGATGGCTCTGTTTTAGCATGTGGCAAATAATGGTGGTGGCAATTGTTGGCCCGCTGCTGGTCCGAATTCCTGGCCCATGTGGTGGCCCCCGGGACATTTTATTGACGGTTAAGCAGCGACAACATAGTACTGGGCCACTGCTGGCGGCCAGTACTGTCCCAGAAACACTGTTTTTGCTGGGATGGGCACTCATCGACAGATGGCAGCATGTCGTATTTTTTTATGTGAAGTTCTAAAACAATAAATGAGCGATACAATGCGTTCGTTTGGGGACAATGATGATTTTCAGTTTCAAAAACAGTAAAATTTCGCTTTTCAACCGAAGTCAATTATTTTAACGTGTATAAGGAGCAAAATTGTGAAGTGCCTTTTTCGTCGTACACGTATAAATCTAACTACGATACTAATTACAAAAGAAATACATAATGGAAAATAAATGTGTATTTTCAACAGGGTGACACCAAGGTATTCCTTAAGCCAGGTAGCTTCATAGAATTGTAATCTTAGGTACACAATGTGAATTTTTAAAATCTGTTGGAAACCGTTTGTTTGATTGGTGATGAGATATTATAAAACTGATAATAAAATATTGAATATGAAAATCGGTAAAGGTACAAACTGTGTAATTTTCATAATATCGGTCTCGCCATTTGGCATGGTGTTATATAACACTAATAACATAGATGAAAATCATCATGGTATCACCTGCAACATCAAAGTCCTTTGTGTTCCATAAATGCCACATATGCCATAGGTTGCACACTAAAGTCTGTGTTTTGATAAATAAATTACTCTGAGTGAGTTCAATAAATTGAATGACATTGTAATATTAAACAGTAAGTACATTTTACGCGAATGACTACAATAGAGTGTAATTGTATTTTTTGCTGTGGAGTGTACTTTTATATAAAATATGTCGAGAAAATCTGAAATACCTTCTTACCGAAGTAGATTTAAAAAAATCCTTAATAAGTAAGTTTAAAAACTTTATTCTAAAAATACGAGTTTACCAAATGTGTCAATATAAGACTCTCCGTTCCCATAAGAGATAAAATAGGTAACGAGGAAAAACTATTTTTTCCATTGTAGTTTACAAGCGCTTTCATACTAGTGAATAAGTTAAGGGTGAAATACAGTGTAATATTAGTCACTGAACCAAAAAATAGTAAAATAACAATAATAAATGATGTTCCACCGAAACAACGGTAAAAGGAACACATGCCTCAAAATGGAATATGTGCGACTGTCAGTAGACCTAAGTTCATCAGTATTTAATCATTCTTCACATCTTACGCGTGAAAATGTAAATTGATGTGACTTGGCAATTCCGTAATTACGACGTATTACTAACAGAATATAAGGCATTTTGAAAAGGAATGGTGTAAGCTTCCTCAGTATTGGGAAACTTGGTTTTGTAAAAAGTTGAGTAATTCGTTCGTCCTTTGGTTTCCAAACTAAGTGGCGTATTATGCATAATTAAGGTGATTTCATTTAGAATCTCTGCCTTATGTTTCCAATGCTAAAACTTCCTTACATATTTTCTTCGCAATTACTGCATTTCCAAAGATGAAATTAACACATCGATAAAACTAACTTTAAGTTACATCATGGGATGCTTAATACCTGCTAAAACATGACTATAATTATATTAAAAATCAATCATTTTTATTTGAATAATGTTCAGCATGGTTACTAGATGGCGCGACATGTACATGGGATACTTTAGTAGTCAAACAACTGTTGGATTGCTTAATTGCGGTTATGATTTAGCATGTATTAAGTATTCCATTCTATAATTTAATGTTAGTTTTAAAGATGTGCAAATTCTCATTCTAGGGAGTTCATTAATTGCGAAGAAAATATGTAAAGTTTTACCATTGAAAACACGAGGCAGAGATTTTAGCTGTAAGAACCTTAATTCAATTTCACGGCTAATATTTTTATATATAATTATGTATAAAAGTAAATTACTCAAAGGAAAGGAATTGAAGTTTGTCTAAGCTGAATTAAATAGGACTACATATATGACGGAACAAAATGTCATTCGAGTGTAAATGTGAATTAAACTCTGAAAGAGGTGCATCTATTAATTTCAAATTTTATGGAGCTCGACAAGGTAAATGTGGTTTTCGAATCTAGAAAATGATATTTGTATGGAAACAAATTTTACGTGTGAATCAAATTTCACGTGTTCGTGTCAGAAATTCTCCTGATAAAATAAGTACATGTAACATAAAAGCAAACATTTCATCTTGTGGAAAAAAGCATCACAATTCCTGCTTTTGTCGTTGGTGCATACTATTGTAGGTACGTTTCCTGGTAAACGACGAACACGTACCCGGCAGTCCACATGGTGAAACACAAATCAAGATTGATTTTACCGCACGAGTTTCTTTTAAACGATCACGGACCAGTTTTGGTGGTCGCTTGCGTATTGTATTCTCATTAGACGGTGAATCGATGCTAGCATGGCGCCATCATGAATGGCGCGGGACTGCGGAAGTCCATTTCAGCAGGGTTGGACGTACAGCATGTTGTCACAGATTACTCTGGTCATCGAAATTCGAAAGACTGCTAGTTGTGCCACAATGTCCCTTCTATTCGCTCATTTCTACTACTAATGAGCCGTGGTCGGACCACATCTCACCGGCAGTTCATTCTTTTTTCTCTCCTCGGATATTTTGAAGATATTAATGACGAATATCCTTGAGCACCCAACATGCCTTGCCGTCTCGGAAGTGTTATGACGCATTGGTCTGTCCGTTGCAATTTGGCCTTTGTCAAACTCGCTTAAGTCTGCTGCCTTTACTATCTGAAGGAAAAGAATAACACTGACAGATCACAATGTCAAGTTCATTTACATAGCTCTATGACCTTCACGTGCGACGTTGTATACTTGCAGTTGCTTTTTTTGCAAAAGGATTTGCTAGTCATCTTAATTTGGATATTCGGTGCATGTTAATTGTGAATTTCTTTAAAAGTAATTTTTCAACAGAAATTCAGGTGTAATCAAATTAATTTTCTTCCTAATAATTCCTACTCGCGGAAAAATAATTCATAATACGATTGCATAAGGGCACTTACGAAACTATAAAAATGAACATCCACTTTTTCTGTATCTCATACACGATCGAGTAACATTATCGTAACCACCAGCTAATATCCAGACTAACCGACGTTTCCAGCGCTGGCAGCAGGTAGATAGGATGGGAGTGACTCAGTAAGGTGCTAGACAGATATTTACAAGTATTTCGAGCCGTGCTGACTGCAGTGCATCCGACAGCTGCTGGTGAGTGCGTTTTGCAGGATCCATAGATCGAACAACACGATCGAGTCGTTCCCATACATGCTCAATTGGGTTTGAGTCTGAGGAATTAGGTGGTAGGGGAAGAACATTGAAAATTTCATCGTTCTCTTCCAAACTTTCTCGGACATTACTAGCTGCGTGACACGTCGAATTGTCGTGCTGGAGGATCTCATCCGCCACAGGGAAGACAATCAGAATGTTTGGGTGTACGTGGGCTGAAAGGATAGATTCATAAGGAATTCGGCCCATAGTGTATTCCACAGATATAGTTGACCAGGGAATGTCAGGAAAACAATAAACAGACCACAACTCTGCCCCCACCTGCTTGTGGTCTTCCAAAAATAATTGAAGAGTGTTTATTCTCCGATGTTTCTCCCCTTATACACCAAAGTACATCGGTTCGATGAAACCGAAAACCTGCCACATCGCAGATGGCAATCCTTTGCCAATATGCGGATGTCCAATTCCGATACTGCCGTGCAAATATAAGTCTTTCTGCCGTGCAACTTCGTTAGCATAGCTGTAGTGACCATCCGCCTGCATCGGAGCTCCATACGCAGCAGTGTTCGCTGAACTGTCGTTTTAGACACACATCCGGTAGCCCCGCGGTTCATTCGGCGAGTGAGTTGCTCCACTGTAGCGCGTCGATCTGCTCTCACGCACGTTCGCAGCCGACGTTCACCTCTCACTTCAATGGCACGTTGTGCTTAACAGTTTCCACGTCGCTTATTCGCAATGGTGCCGTTTCTCCAATCTCGATACGTTTTAACCACAGCAGCACGCGATTAGTTCACAAACTGCGCTGTTTCAGAAACACTGCTACCCTTGGCTTGAAAGCCGTTAATCATCCCTTTATGCAAATCTGATAAATTGTTCCCTTTATCCATGACAGCAACACGTGATATGTTTTCAGAATGCCTACAGCACATGTTATATACCCTCCAAGTCAGCTCACGACGAATGCTTTCTTTCATTATCTACGCGCTGTTGACATCAAAGGTAGGAGGTGGTCACAATAATGTGACTCTACTGTGTATATATCAAGATTTCAATTACATCAAATATGAGATTTACAAAGCCTGTGAAAGTTATGTAAAATTAAAATCTTTACATTATTACTGCAATTAGAGTGCATGAATTTCGATATAAAAGGCTTTTGTGCTCATCAAATATCTGGTAGCAGGTAATTCTTTTTGTCTTAATTTAATGGCCAAACAAACTAGCGATATGTGGAAAATTACATTCAAAGATCTTATTCAGCAATAGAAGTTAGTTTTTAAATTAAAAAATGTATTTATAAAAAATATATCAAAGGATCTTTTATCTCATTTCCGCTACGTCATACATTTCGTTTCACGCTAGAAAAAGCGTCTGTCTATACAGTTATTTATCTGCACTCACTATAACCTTGAATTTTAAATCAATCATTTATTAAAACACAATTCTGTTAAATATAATCTCGTCTTACCCTAAAAGAAAAAGGCACTTTTAAGACTCATCTGGGTTATTTCTCAGATTTTTTTTACATTTACTTATTTATTATTATTTTATTATTTGTAATGATGTTGTATTTATTTATTTCTCATTCCTTTTTAAAATTTAGCGAAGATAGTTTGTTTTGTTTACGAATTTTTTTCACTTTTGACTGTTGTACCGATGAATCAGCTGAATTTGCTTTCTGCACATTTCTACTTATGACGTGTACAAATTTAATTTACATCCTGCACAGGGTTGTCCAAAACATAATTGAGTGTAACTTACCAGCCATTGGTAGCTTATTCATTAATTTAATTCTTCTCGTGGATAATGTATTAACAATTCTGGCCCCTCTGTATCATAAGCGAGAGAGTGTTTTTGTTTGTTTGTTGCTTCACATGAATCATTTGGTGTTGTTCTTATGAATCAAATTAATTTAATTATCGCACATTTCCATATACCTATGCATTATTTTTATGTTTCTTAGCATCTGAAACGTGTTTTAGCTTGATTTATACATTTTTTTTCAAATATAATTTAGTAATTAAGCAGTTATTACAAATATATATACGATCGATGAAGAAACGGGTTTCTGTACGCCCAATTAATGTGAAAGACAATAAAAATAAAAAGTGAACTCCGTTTATTAGGCGTAGAAAATAAGGGAAACAAAAGATGCTAGCTTTCACTACCTCCGGGTAGCTTCATCAGGCATTTAGTAGTAATTAAAGATCGCAGAAGCAACTGGAACAAATGTATTTCTGAGAATATAAATTCAAAATAAGTAAAACACTTGCACGATGTCACGGGTTGTTTGATCCCAGGGCCGGGTGGTCACGTGTAACTTCTAGGAGCCGGTGCCATATGAAAGGAAGGCTCGTGGTTACATCTTTGTTACACACATTCCGTCGCGTGATGATCTCGATGGTTTCGCGAAGCGCAGTAGCTCTTGCGCTGACGTACGGTGCTAGTTTCTTAAAATCTCTCCATCTGGGAACTGCCCTTTCAGATGCAACATCACGGGCTAGTGCCGTCGTAAGCTTTCCGGCCTTAACGTCCCTTTGGTGTTCAGAAAAACGGATCTGGAAGGATCTTTTTGTTATCCCGATGTAGGACTTAACGGATGCGTCAGGATAATCCAAAGGAATAGCATAGACTCCGGCTTCAGTGAGCGTAGAAGGTGATGCGCGTTGGCCTGCTGAGAGGATATTTGACAAAGGTCTAGGAGCCGTCACGCCGATATCATAGCCTAGCCTTCGGAGAGCATTCTTCAGGAAGTACGTTAGCCTAGGAACGTAGGGAACCGAACCCACAAACCGGGCTGGCTGTGCCGTGGAGTTGGCACGAGCCTGTGGGAGACCAGTTTTTGCAGCCTTTCTGACTATTTGGTCGATTGCGATCATGTCGTATCCCGCTGCAGCCGCTAGGTTTCTAATGCTACGGATCTCCTCCTCGCATTTGGCTTTGTTAGATGAGAGTTCGAAAGCTCGCTTTGCTCTGTACTTAAAAATGGCATATTTGCGTGCGGCCGGGCCTGCTGAGTCAGGGAGTATGGGGTTGTCCACGTGGGTAGGTTTGTAGTAAACCTCTGTGCTAAGAGCACCAGAGGGTAATCTTCTTACTAGTACATCCAGAAAAGGTAATGCACCTTCGGACTCATAATCCGCTGTGAATTTAATATCTGGGTGCGCATCATTCATTCTGGCGAGAAAATCACTTAGGCTGGCTTGTCCATGCTGCCAAACAAAGAATATTGTCTTTCACATAAGCAGTTATTGTTATTAATTTTTGTGTTTTCCCATTTCAACAGATAATTTAGGGACATTTATACATTTCCCGTTTCGTAATACCATCTTGATGTTGTATCTTCTTCCTTTTATTTTGTGTGTGCGTGAAGAAAATATCCTTGAGTTTCAAGATATAATTATATTTCAGATTAAATAATTATAATTTCTAAAATTTAAGTATTATGAAGTATTAATTAATTTATTTCACAAGAATTTATAATTCAGAAATATATGGCTTGATTTAGTTTCTTCCTGTTTTGCAACCTATACTCCGATCTTGATGTTGCTTATTTCTGAATGTTTGTTTTGTGCGTGTGAAAAATATTTTTAACAACTATGAGATGCTAAAAACAGAGTAATAATGTATTCCTAAAAACATTATCCTAAATTAATTATGGTGCTTTCTCTGATAATGAAGGTGTTACTTATCCTTAGGTTAATGTTACTTCAAATGTCGTTGTAACAGCCTTGTTTCATATGATTAAGGATTTCAAGATGTTTAAAGTTTATTTGTTTTACGCTTTATTACCGTTATATTATTGAAAATAATGGTGCCTTGTTGTCGGTAGAATTAAGCAGAAGTTTTGTTCTTGGTCTAGGGAAAAGCAATTTCTCCCTTCTGCCTTCAAGTATTTCGAACGTAGTTGAAAGCTTTGTGTATTTTCAGGTGTCAAGATTGGCGGTGTTTGAAAAGGTAAATGAAAAGCTTTCAGAATTGTGACGGAATGCCCGTTGAGAATTTTTCGGTCTTGCTATGTATAATATGCGTTAGTGTAAATGAGAGAGAGTAGGTATTTGTGTATCCCACAGTCATAACCGCAAGGCCGTTCGAACTGCTAACTGGTTGGGAGAGTTTAACCGCTGTTAGTGTGTATTTATTGCAGTGGCACATTTTCCCCTTTGGAGGGAGAGGGATACGGGAACGTTTGAGACACCACAGAGCTGCCCATTTTCATTATTTGTTCCATGGTGCCCTTTGCTCTTTAAACAACAGATCCCTGAGTCCAAAAAAAATATATATCAAACCAGAAAGGAACACAGTCAGTGCTACACATAAAGACGTCTCGGTATGCTCGACCAAGATACTAGTTCTAAGGGTCGCCCAAATGTAACTGAGGCTTGAGATTGTCGATTTTTTAGAGTAAGATTTTATATGTTGGAATATGTGAACATACAGAAAGGACAAGTGATGTATGGGCAACATACCCGCTAGAAAAATAGTCGTTTTTGCCAGTTCAAGAAAGTGTCCCATCTCGGCACGGGATTGGGGATACCCTGTGTCTTTAGCAAACCGGCGGCCTTTCAGAGCTTCTTGCAGTGGCCAGAAGATGTGGTAGTAGTAGGGCGACAGGTCAGATCTGTAGTGGGAATGGTTGAGGACTTCCCAGCCGAAGCTCCGCTACAAATAAACAGGATTTCAATGTATCGAAGTATCTTTACATCATTACGTCCCTGTAACCACAGCACATGCAGGTAGTTTTTTCTAAAATAGAAAGCTCTGTCGTGTGGAATAATGCCCAATAACTGAAATCAGGATTGTCACACTGTAGTCTCCGGAGGACGAGAGCGACTTCAAATTTTTAAAGTTGCCTTTGCAGTTTCCAGATCCTAACCCAACTGAACACTTGTGTTTCGAAACTCAGAAAGCTGTTATTAATGGAAACCCTCCTCCAGCAACAATCGCCAATTCATGGGCGTCATAATTTTAGTTTGGCTGAAACTGCCTGTAGGCAAGTATAAATATTTTTAGGAACCATGCCACATCGAATCAAGGCTGCTTTAAAAGCTTATGTCTGTCCATAACATCAGCATGTAGGTTACCTTAATGAATTAATGTTTGCTGTATGTAATAGTTCAAGCACTCAGTAATTTCAACAAGCATTAATCAAAAATTGTTTTTTTTTTGCTTACAGTAATTTCTCTGTAATATTGAATATATTTTAAATACATTTTTTTAATTTCTGCGGCAATCTACAATCAGTGATGTTTAACACCTTTAACCAATACTAGGTGAAAGGTAACATTAAATAAACGTATTGCACTCTAGGAATTCATCAAAAAATATATATTTTTTTAAGAATCACGAATCTTAGTTTTTGAGGGTGAAAATAATTCAGTAGAAAAAGTGATGCTTTCAACGCTTTTATAACTTTTACCCTTAGTGTCAGAAGCAGCTCAAACTGCGCCATTATTGTGATAGATGTTAAATCCCATCAAATACTTTCAGCATTTTTTTATGAATTTTGATTTAGAGACGGTTAAATCCATTCTTCTGAAATAACCGATTCCTTCGACTTCACTCACTGAAAAGATTCTTTCCATTCGGTCGGTGATGTTTCCGGTTTGGAGTTTTCAGAAAAGAATTTGTTGTTAAATGATGCGAGAATGTAATTGCTTACTGAGCCTCTTAACAGAAACGTTCTGCAATATTTAAAGTACATGATGTTGATTCCTTTCCCCTAACGAGTATCATAGATTACAGGAAGGTTTACTTGAGAGGCACTTTTCCAATCAGTGAAACTGCTCTGCTTCAGTAGATCGGTCGTTTCGCCATCTATCTGTGTTCGAAGTAAGTATTTAAGCGACTTTGATACGGTGTTAACACAGTTTTTCTTTTGCGTTTTATCCTAATACTAAAACTACTACTCAATGCGTAAGTACCATTCAAATTGTTCCACATAAAGATCTGGGTCTAGCTGTTTCCTTACGCTTGAACAGTTTTCGTTCCAGACGGCATACCATGTTTTTCGTGAGGACTCCCTTCTGATTTTTGAATATACATGATTTAGTAAACCTCTGTTGGTAAGATGAGACTTTATGATATTGAGGACATTAAACATCTTGTCGAGCTGATACGTACCTGATAGAATCTCGAAAACAGAGAAAAGGTCCTTTTAAGAACCTAAGTTCACTTCGACTGAAACGAAAATCTTCCATACCCTCGAGAAAACAGTTAGATAAAGTGCTAGAAGATAAATCGTTATTCACGTTGTGCGTTTAGTATTTTGTCAACAATGTTAGGTCCTAACACGTTTGCAAATTTTGGAGAGAACTACGAACGCTACAGCTGCGAAAATTTCCTTGGAATAAATATTTTTCCTGAAACTTATAAATATATTTCTTTTTTTACATGTGTGTTCTTATGATAGTAAAAGGTGACAACTTCAATTCCATTTTCACACTAGAGGTATTATACTATTTAGGGTTTTCATTTCCAGAATCTTGACAAAGTGCTTTGTGCTGCATAGAGAACAAATATATATAAATCCTCTAAAAAGCTACCAAAGTTCAGTTTTTTATTATATTGTTTAATGTACATTGATATCATAAGATAAACTGTCCAAAAAGATAATTTTCAGTATATCTTATAAAAACACAGCTAAATGAAATTGTGTGAAAAAAGAATCTTCTAAGTTTTGTACCTCGTCTAGCACCAGGTCCAGTTCTTTTTCCGGTTTCAATTCTTGTTGCATGATATAGTTTTCTACAAAGGGGCTACGACATATTATGTACTAATGTTGAAGTAAATACAGACATGTCTGCCTTTCAAATCTTTGGTTCTTTGTAAAAACATTACTATTCTTATCGGCCCTCTAAGCCAACTAAATTTTCCAAATATTTAAATTTTAAATTAACAAAGCTTCTAATTATTTAATATAACTTTTGTTTTCGAAATATTACTAAAAATAATCAGGCATTTGATATTTAAAATAATTTTAGGTTTCATTTTCTGAAAATAAAATATTTCATCTTGAAAAACGACGCTGAGGATTAATTTTCATTTACAGATTCTTAACAAAGTGCTTCGAAATTTGTAACTAAGAGGTTAAAAGAGATCGGATTGTCGCCGATGAGGAGCATGGATCGGAAGCTCATTATATGCGATAAATATTGCAAAGGGACCGATATGCTGTGATTGGTTCGCGAAATTTTGTTCGAATGATAGGATGTTGAAAGCCAAGACTTGTTTTAGACGTCTTCCGGCAGTGTGTGGTTAAGAAATATCGGCAACAGTTAAATCCGACCGTGCACTTGCATAGAAATTGTTAATACACTTTCCGTTTGTAGGAAAACTTCCACGAGAAGAAACAAATTGCTGACATTGTCCAGAACTGGAACAATGGGTAACTCATTAAATATCGGCAAGTTACATAACAGACACAAAGACGATAAGATTATGTTTGTAGACACTATACTAAATGGCTTCGTTTTTGTATCGAATGGTGAGGTACGAATAAATGGTGTATTGTATAAGAATACTGAAATTCTGAGCAACGGCTGAAAATCCAGATTATCTCCTAAAAGAAAACATGCTCTACGTTATAAGGGTCCCAAAGAAATAATCTCTCATGATCTTATTGTACCTAATGAATGAATCACTGCGAAGCTATATGATCTGGATTTGAACGAACAGAATGAACGAAGATTTGGAATTCACAGGTCCCATTTCGATGAAAATGAGGTGTCTTCCGTAACTATAACAGTAGACCTACGTAGTTACAGCCACTCACTAGAAATGGCAGGACTATGGATGGAATTATTACCGTACACACTTTGTTCTCCACACTTAAAAAATAATATTTCAACTTGTACCGATTATCAAAGTACAGTATGGACGAATACGTCATGAAAGATCGTATAGTGAAAAAACTGGGATGTAAAATGTGTTTTGACTCATTGAATATTGTTTTCCCTGATATAACAATTTGATGGATAGCAGAATTATGTTAACAAGTGATCGCTAAAACTGGAGTCATTGCAATATACTGAAATAAAAATATGTGCAAGTAACAAATAGCTTCACTTTCAGGTATGCGAAAGCCTAAAATACTACTCTTAACTTAATTAAAGAATTCTAAACGGAAACGATAATCCAAGGCTGGTGAGAAAAAGTTAAATACATTCTTTAGGAAAACAAAAAAGTAACACCGTGAGGAGATCTTCCGATCTCATTGAAATTTCGCATTCAAGTTTCTCAAACTCAGAATTACTTTAAATAATTTATTCGAAGCGCATCAGTTTAGTACATCCCTTTAAGAAACTGCTGTTTTATTCCTGCATCTAAGGAATTCTAAGTACGCCAGAGAAGAAAATGATTGTACCAATATTTTGTACCGAATACAACAAAAATTTGCAAAAATCGTTCCCAATTTCTATAAAAAAACAATGCAGTGAAGATACGTACTTTAAACATAATCAGAAAAATCTAAGGAAATTAGGATCCAAAAAACATATTGAGAAACATTTTATTCCGAGAAAAATCCCATCGCAAAATGGAATCCCAACAATTAAAGTAAAACATACCGCATAGTAATACTCCAAAGTAGTTTTCAGTTTCGCAGTACTAAGTAGATAGTATGACAGAGGAAATGTGTAAGCTAATCACTGAGGACCCAAGACACGATATGGAATATTTTTTATTATGTGAAGACTAACAAAGAGAATTCTAAATTTGAAAGTTAACTCACAACCAGGTTATTTATGTTCACGTCTGTCACGCTGTATCCTACCATTGTTATAAAAACCGTTACGTAGGGAGTCTAAAAAATTAATGAATAACAGTTCGGCTTTCATTTCCGGCGTAACAGAGAATTGGCTTGAATTTGTTTCATAACTCGTTGTTCAACGGAAATCACCGGTTCCAACTGCCCAGGCAGCACAGCTTTGCACTTTAACTTAGGCCCAATGCTGAACCACCGTAATTTAGAAACAGAAGACGGTGGTTCCGTCTTGGGCCTACGTAAAAGTGCACGGTTGGGGTACCTGAGCGGGGTACATTAGCTTATAATGAGAGACATATTTCCGTGCAGCGAACTCAGCAGTTTACAAAGATGCATTTAAAATTAAATCAATTTTCAACAATTCTCACTATGGTATCGACTCCAAATGGTAAGGTTCCGTTCTGTCCTATGTCTTCATTGTCTTCATTTATCTGCAGAACTACTTAATTTAACCCTTAATGCGGGTATATTAATTAGTGCCGGTACAATACATGTAAAGTAGTGAATTAGGAATAGCGATTATTTACGGTAATCATTCTAAAAAGAAAGTAAAGTTGAAAATGACAAGCTCTTTCCGCGGAAGTATTTACACCACAGTGTAGCAAATTTTGCTTGAGACCGCACGGAAGTTAACTTTAGCATATTTTTAGGAGGTACTGCACCCTGGCATATTTCGGATTCAGGTGGTGTGTTCCTCTGATTTAGATAGAAATCATCATCATCATCATCATTGTCAACCATTATCAATCCCCTGCTGGACGAAGGTCTTTCCAAGACTTTTCCACAAAGGCCTAATTTGTGCCAGTCTCCTCCACGTTACTCACGCATACATTCGAATTTCCTCCACCTATCTCCCATGTGGTCTTCTTCTGGGATTTTTCCTGTCCCTTAGAATCCAAACTAAAATTTCGGCTGTCCATCGATGGTCTGTCCTTCTGGCAGTATGTCCAGCACATTGCCATTTCAGGGTTTTAACTCTGATCATGATGTCTTCCACTCCTGTCATTTTTCGGATATATGAGTTTCTCTTATCTCTCCTGGTCACACCAACCATGCACCTGTCCATGCTTTTTTGAGTTGTCTGCAGCCTTTGTATGTCTTTTTTACTTAAGGTCCACGTCTCGGCACCATACGTAAGTACTGGAAGGATGCATTGATCAAACACTTTTCTTTTAAGACATAATGGCATATTACTCTTGAAAATTATGCTGTTTCTTCCAAAACCTCTCCAGGCAAGTTTTCTACGCCGATTAATTTCTTCATCAATGTGACCCTCGCTTGATATCTGTTGTCCAACATAAACTTACGTATCTGTTATCTCCAGCTTTTCTCCATCAATCGATAATTCTACATTTCTTGTAAAAGCATTGTACATCACTTTTGTCTTCTGAAAGTTCATTTTTAATCCCACTTCTTTACTCTTGTCAGCAAGTTCCTGGATCATACTCTGCAGCTCTGATGGGGTAGTTGCAAAAATGACTACGTCATCAGCAAAACGAAAGTGAGTTAGATAGTCTCCTTTAACCTTCATCCCTCTGTTTTACCAGTTCAGTGATTGAAAGACATTTTCCAATGTGGCATTAAAGAGCTTGGGGGTTATGGTGTCACCTTATCTCACTCCATTTCCAATTTTTACGTGTGTTGCGTTTTCAAACAGCCGAATCTTTGTACTTGCATTTTCATAGATGTTATTAATAACATTAAAGTATGCATCTTCAAAACCGCAGGATTTCAAAGCCATTGTAACTACTGACGGTTTCATCGAATCAAAGGCCATTTCATAATCGATAAAAGCCATGCACAATGGAAGTTCCTATTCCCTCGCTCTTTCAATTAGTTCTCTCAGTACGTGGATGTGATCTATAGTGCTGTGGCCACTCCTGAATCCAGCTTGTTCTCTCGGTTGAACCATTTCCAGTGCTACCTTCAAGCGGCGTGAAAGAACTTTAGTGAATATTTTATAAACCACTGATAGGAGGCGGATAGTTCTGAAGTTCCTGAGATCCTCAATGCCACCTTTTTTATGCAGCAGGATCACTGTAGCGTTGTTCCAATCTTTAGGAATCCTCCCTTCGTTAAGGCATCGAGTGAAAGCTTGGGCGAGTACTGTTTCAATTTCTCCACTTGCTTCTTGTATGATGTCTACAGTAATTCCATCTTCTCCTAGAGCTTTTCCCCGCTTCATGTTCTTGATTGCATGTGCAACTTCTGCAGGGAGGACTTGAAGAACTCCAACACTGGGACCTTTCATGATCTCTGGAGTACATGTATCACCCTTTTCATATAATGTAGAGTAGAAATCTTTCACTCTTGTCAAAAGTGTGCCTCTATATCTTGTTACAGATCCATCTTCTTTTCTCAGTGCCATAATCTGTTTCCTTCCCTTACTGAGATTTCCCTTTGCTATCTTTAGGCTTGGTTGTTTTCAATTGCTTTTCCTCACTAGTCCACAGTTAAATCTCCTTACGTCTTCAGTGATACTTTTTCGTACTGTCTTGCAAAGCTCTATATATTCCACTTTGGAAGTCACATTGTCTTTAGTTGTCCTCATCTCTCTTCTTTTTTGCATCAACATTTTTGTTTAGACTAACATTTTGTTCACATGCAACTTATTCTAAGACGCAGCTAATCTTGTTGCTGTTTCCATAAGACCTTTGGTTACTTTTCTGTTAACTTCAGAAATATCCACTTCTTCCGATATTAGGCCTTCTAAAGCAGAGAACCTGTTCTTCAGTTCCAATTTGAAGGTATTATGGTGTTTTTTAAGGTTGGTTATGTAAATACATTTTGTTTGTCTTATGAGCTTGCCACTGTTTGGGTTTAGTGTTAAGGTGCATCTTACATCTCTCCAATCAACGGTCACTACCTGTGTTGAACTTGTTTAGCACACTGCAGTCTTCGATGACGAATATTTTGTTACACATAATAAAATCAATTTCACTTGTCCCATTTCGATGCCTCCATGTCCATTTCCTGTGTGGCTTTTTCTTAAAAAAGGTGTTCATGATGAAAAACCCTTCTGCCTCTGCAAACTGTACGAGAGTATTTCCACGCTGGTTTCTGTTGCCGTGACCGAATTTACCTACTGAAGTTTCATTCTGTTGCCGTTGCCCTATTTTTGCATTGAAATCTTCCATAATGATCTTCAAGTGCTGCTTACCTTTATTATTTAGATGACGAATTTCCTCATAAAATTCTTCAATGTCTTCTTCAGGATGACTTGTGGTGGGTGCATAAATTTGAATAATCTGTGCGTGGTATCTTCTCGAGAGTTGGATAACGAGTCGTGCAGCTCTGTCAAAGGAACTTTCAACTTCTTCAACTTTATCCTTCAGTTTCTTATTTATTATAAATCTAACACACCTAGTTCTGACAGTATCTGTCCTACGATAGTAGAAGAGATTTCCACTTTTCAGTTCAATGAGATCTTCTCCTTTTCTCCTTAGCTCACTTAGCCACCGATGTCCCACTTGATCCTTTGTAGTTCCTATTCCAATTCAAGAAACCTTGAATCAGAAGATAGGGAGCGTCCATTGAAAGTAGCCAAGGTCAGCATCAAATGGCAGTCTAGTCCGGTCCTACCCTTAGGTAAATACTTTTTTGTCTGTTTAATTATTATGCAATTTCGAAGCGCAAAGTTTCGAAAATTATGCCCCGTGGACTATAAAAACTGCTTGATATTTGTATTTACTCTTCCATTTTATGTTATTTTTTATTGGAGGTTTAACGACAACGGGGATCAACTAAATGGGCTACAAGCAGTCGCGCGTCACTAATTTAGAGCCACTGGTTCCAGGGAATGGAGAGAGGCAGTGACGTAAGAAAAACACAACATTCATACACCACCGTAATTTTTTTTTTTTTGATTGGAGCTTTGACGACCACCGTGAACATCTCAATGAGCCATAAGCAGTCGCCCGTCCCTAATTTAGGGTCACTGGTTCCTGGGAAGGGAGAGAGCCAGTGCCGTAAGACAAACACAATATCCATGCCTCACGGGATTCGAACCCGGGCCTCTTACGGACGAATGATCAGAGGCCATCGCTTAGACCACTGCGCCACCGGGGCGGGTCGGCTCACGGGGATTTGAATCCGGACCCTTCTCGGACGAGTGATCAGAAGTCATCGCTTAGAACACTACGCCACCGGGCGGCCCACTTTATGTTTACGTGTTTCATTGTTTTGAAACTGTGAATGCGGTATGTATCAATGAATCATATATTTCAGATCGAATACCTCACACGTCTAGAGATATAAAACTAAAAAAAAATAATTTCATCTAATTTCTCTAAACGTTTGTCCTACAAAGCAGTCATTTATAAATAAATGATATATAACATCTTTTAGGCCATCCGCTTTGAACACTTCTTTTAGTAAAATTTGGTAAAATTTCGCTGTTACATGATCACGATGGGTCTAATACGATACGATGAACTTTAAAATAAATGTTTGTTTTTTATAGATTTTATAAATAAAAATAATCGTTTTCACTTTATCGTGTAGGAGGTGAAAATTTTGCATTTCTGAAAAAATGTGCGAACCACAATAAAAAGGATTTCTTATTCGGAGATGAAAGTTTTACATTAGGAAGTTATGTTCAGTACACAGGTTTTCCAGAAACAAAATATTTACTCCATCGGACACTAGTTGCATATTGTTCATAACGTGCCGCACAAACAGAGGAAGGTGATATTTTTCATAAAGCTATTGGTGAATGTAACTGCAATTGACAGTGAATGTTTGGTATCGTTTCGATGGACAACTAAGGAAAATTGACAGAGATAAGTGCGTAACATCACAGCCTCTCCTTGACAAATGTCAACCCCGCCTTCTCGTGGTGCATCCTGTTCCCACTAAAGGTGCTCTGACGACCGCCAATAGCGGTATAACTATACCATCGGGATCAGAGGAAATGCTATCCCACACTCACCAACCCGCTTGGCCAGCGTGGTGAGTTATGGCCAAACCCCTCCAAAATGATTCCACAACTTAAATCTTGGCCCTCAGTCTCCGGCAGCTGGAATGTACCTGGCCAAGGGAGCGGCCAGTGCGACATGAAGGCAGAGGGTGCTAAGAATCCCCGGAGGACCGGACTTTGATGCTGACCTTGGCTACCTATAACGGACGCTCCTATCTTCTGATTCAAGGCTTCTTGAATTGGAAGAGGAACTACAAAGGATCAAGTGGGACATCGTGGGGCTAAGTGAGGTAAGGAGAAAAGGAGAAGATCTCATTGAACTGAAAAGTGGACATCTCTTCTATTATCGTGGGACAGATACTGGCAGGACTAGTGGTGTTGGATTTATAATAAACAAGAAACTGAAGTATAAAGTGGTAGAAGTTGAAAGTTCCTCTGACAGAGCTGCACGACTCGTTATCCAACTATCGAGAAGATACCAGGCTCAGATTATTCAAACTTATGCACCCACCACAAGTCATCCTGAAGAAGAAATTGAAGAATTTTATGAGGAAATTCGTCATCTAAATAATAAAGGTAAGCAGCACTTGAAGATAATTATGGGAGATTTCAATGCAAAAATAGGGCACCGGCAACAGAATGAAACTTCAGTAGGTAAATTCGGTCACGGCAACAGAAACCAGCGTGGAAATACTCTCGTTGAGTTTGCAGAGGCAGAAGGATTTTTCATCTTGAACTCCTTTTCAAGAAAAAGCCACACAGGAAATGGACATGGAGACATCCAATTGGGACGACAAGTGAAATTGATTTTATTATGTGTAACAAAAAATTCGTCGTCGAAGACTGCAGTGTGCTGAACAAGTTCAACACAGGTAGTGATCATAGATTGGTGAGATGTAAGATGCACCTCAACACTAAACTGGAACGTGGCAAGCTCATAAGACAAACAAAATGTATTGACATAACCAACCTTAAAAAACACCATAATACTTTCAAGTTGGAACTGAAGAACAGATTCTCTGCTTTAGAAGGCCTAACATCGGAAGAAGTGGATATTTCGGAAGTTAACAGAAAAGTAACCAAAGCTCTTATGGAAACAGCAACAAAATTAGCTGGGTCTAAGAACAAGTTGCATGTGAACAAATTATCAGGAAAAACCAAAATGTTGATGCAAAAAAGAAGAGAGATGAGGACAACTAAAGAAGATGTGACTTCCAAAGTGGAATATATAGAGCTATGCAAGACAGCACGAAAAAGTATCACTGAAGACGTAAGGAAATTCAACTGTGAGCTAGTGAAGAAAGCAATTGAAAACAACCAAAGCCTTAAGATAGCAAAGGGACATCTCAGTAAGGGAAGAAAACAGATTATGGCTCTGAGAAAAGAAGATGGTTCTATAACAAGAAATAGAGGCGAAATTTTGACAAGAGTGAAAGATTTCTACTCCAAATTATATGAAAGGGATGATACATGTACTCCAGACATCATGAAAGGTACCAGAGCTCTTCCAGTACTCCCAGCAGAAGTTGCTCATGCAATCAAGAACATGAAGCGGGGGAAAGCTCCAGGAGAAGATGGAATTACTATAGACATCATACAAGAAGCAAGTGGAGAAATTGAAACAGTACTCGCCCAAATTTTCACTCGATGCCTTAATGAAGGGAAGATTCCTGAGGATTGGAACAATGCTACAATGATCCTGCTACATAAAAAAGGTGACATTGAGGATCTCAGGAACTACAGACCTATCAGCCTCCTATCAGTGGTTTATAAAATCTTCACTAAAGTTCTTTCACACCGCTTGAAGGTAACACTGGACATGGCTCAACCGAGAAAACAAGCTGGATTCAGGAGTGGCTACAGCACAATAGATCATATCCACGTACTGAGAGAACTAATTGAAAGAGCGAGGGAATATGAACTTCCATTGTGCATAGCTTTTATCGATTATGAAAAAGCCTTTGATTCGGTGAAACCATCAGCAGTTACCACGGCTCTGAAATCCTGCGGTATTGAAGATGCATACATTAATATTATTAATAACATCTATGAAAATGCAAGTGCAAAGATTTGGCTGTTTGAAAATACAACACACATAAAAATTGGAAAGGGAGTGAGACAAGGTGACACCATATATCCGAAGCTCTTTAATGCCACATTGGAAAATGTCTTTCAATCACTGAACTGGGAAAACAAAGGGATAAAGATTAATAGAGATTATCTAACCCACCTTCGTTTTGCTGATGACGTAGTCATTTTTGCAACTACCCCATCAGAGCTGCAGTGTATGATCCAGGAACTTGCTGACAAGAGTAAAGAAGTGGGATTAAAAATGAACTTTCAGAAGACAAAAGTGATGTTCAATGCTTTTACAAGAAATGAAGATTTATCGATTGATGGAGAAAAACTGGAGATAACAGATACGTATGTTTATCTTGGACAGCAGATATCAAGTGAGGGTCACATTGATGAAGAAATTAATAGGCGTACAAAACTTGCCTGGAGAGCTTTTGGAAGAAACAGCATAATTTTCAAGAGCAATATGCCATTATGTCTTAAAAGAAAAGTGTTTGATCAATGCATCCTTCCAGTGCTTACATATGGTGCAGAGACGTGGACCTTAACTAAAAGAGACATACAAAGGCTGCAAACAACTCAAAGCAGCATGGAGAGGTGCATGCTTGGTATAACCAGGAGAGATAAGAAGAGAAACTCGTGGATCCGAAAAATGACGAGAGTGGAAGACATCATGATCAGAGTTAAATCCCTGAAATGGCAATGGGCTGGACATACTGCCAGAAGGACAGACCATCGATGGACAGCCGAAATTTTAGATTGGATTCCAAGGGACAGGAAAAGACCCAGAAAAAGACCACATGGGAGATGGGTGGATGAAATTCGTAAATATGCGGGAGTGACATGGAGGAGACTGGCACAAGACAGACCGTTGTGGAGGAAACTTGGTCAGACCTTCGTCCAGCAGTGGATTGATAATGGTTGACAATGATGATGATGATGATGAAGTAAGCGAAAAAAGAATGATCAAAATTCAGCAATAATGTAATAAATTCTTCTCATCGCTGAATAATTGGACAAATTTCTACTGCGCAAAATGCTTTTTTGGATATTTCGATGTTTTTATCTACGTCATCCAAGGCGTGGATTTTTATTTAGCACACTCTTTTCTGAACTAATTCGCATATCATCCCGGAAAAATGAACCAAACAAAATCCTCCTCACAACTATGTCGATAGTGGCAATAAACAGTAATATGCAAATATTCCTCCAAAATTATATTCCTTTGATGAACTTACCCTCCTATTTTAAATTGATCAATTTCTATGTAAGAAACACAGACTTAGTGAAAACGCGTGACTAAGGAAAAAATGAAAATGTTGCTAAGTGTAAGGACACCAACCAAAAAATTACAGAAGAAATCGAAGCGGCTATTGCAAATGAATGTCTTTGAAACGGAAGAAAGAAAATCTTAATTAAAATCCGTAAAGGAGCAAATATGTGTAGAGCTTTAGGATCCTGTGAACTGTTAATATAGGTAAAATATTTACACTTTACTGAATAACAGTTTATAAAAGTTGATATCTTTTTCTTTATGCCAAAAAGTTTTATTATTATTAGCATTTAGCAGTTTGAAAGCCATAATTGAAAGAAAGATATCAGAGAGCTGCGCTTTCACCCTGTTGCTCAGATTACATTTAAAATTGTCAATCTCTCACACACACTTTTATGGATGAACTGGGCTGGCGAAAGAACAGAGATCAGCTGCCCGTCTGCAGTGTTTCCCCTCTCTGCTTTGCTTACAGGGAATTTCCCGACCTGTCCAACCATACGAAATCATACTTGGATGGTGAAGATTTTTTCGTATTTCTTGTTAAAGAGACGCATCTATAAAAACCGGTCCTTAAAACCAACTTTGTTAATAGTTTTAAGGAGTTAAAGCGCACCTTGGCTGAATCAAACAAGAGGGCATCTCTCTTCTGGTCGCACTCATGCTATTTTTAGCTAACTTACAAACAGCCCGATTCAAAGCTTAATGAAACTTGTATGTTGAGTCGTTCTTTTCGGCTTTTAATAGTCATTCACTTGAAGTCCAATTCATTATCCAAGGAACCCGCTGATTCTCTTTGTAGCGGAATGTTGTCGATTGTGTATTTCATAGAAGAAACGTGTTCTTCCAACTATCTGTGAAAGAACCTCATGAATGTTCTTCATTCACTACAGCTACGGACAGGTCAGCAAGTCAATGATAAATACACAGTTGACGTGGACCATGAACATTAAATAGAAGTCATCGTTCTTTCCACGTTATAACGAAGTAAATTTCTCCGTCATTTTTGGTCTACGTACGCCGGGATTCGAACCCGAGTCCGCTCATTCCGGAACAAGTCGCTCTACCAACTGAACTACGCAGACGTTCATTCTGATTGCTAACTGCCTTTATGTCGGGGGCGTCCTGCTGGCAGGTACGGCATATTCACCCCTGGCTCCGAAAGAGGAACGGGGGCATGCCCCACGGGTCAGCCGTGACCATGAATCGTTGAAGGCAACCATCCGCTGTAGAACGTGCACTTGAGAACTCCCAGGCAATCTGGTGTGTGGAATGCAACGTCACACACATTTATTTTTCGAACCGCTGGAGCAGGGATTCTCTGATTTTTCCTATCTCGCGGTGTGGAAATAACATCACACCATTGCGAGATTTTGAACGGTCGGGTCATCCGGATAGTTCGGGCGCCATTATAACGAAGTAAATTTTTCCGTCATTATTGGTATACGCCGGGATTCGAACCCGAGTCCGCTTATTCCGGAACAAATCGCTCTACCAACTGAGCTACGCAGACGTTCATTCTGATTGGTATCGGCCTTTATGTCGTGTGCGTCCTGATGGCAGGTACGTCACAACGTTCATAAGTGATTCACTGAAACATTCGGATCAGCCGCCACTGGGAATCGAACGCAGGGTCTTCCAGTTACGCGCCGGACATGCTTTAACTGCGCCACAGCGGCCCGGAAATTCTCCAGACTTTTTGCTACTGTTTATCTTTGGTAAATCCGCAGAATTGTGCTGGGCTCCAAAGAAAGCAACCTGCCAGGAGGTTTGCTAGTTTGTCGTATGTGAGTCTGGAGAATTTCGAGGCCACTGTGGTGCAGTGGAAGCTTGTTCGGCGCGTAACTGGAAGGCCCTGGGTTCGATTTCCGGTGACGGTTGAAGATAATTTTTTCGTGACTCATTTATAAACATATAACGAGTGATGACTTCTATTTGTTGATGATGACAGCAAGTCAATGCCTGTTAAAACGAACATGCCTGGAATTCGTGAATACTGTTTCTCATGTCAGAAACATATCTTCCGGCAAAAGAACCAGTGATCCGATTAACAACTTCCCATACAGTTATTGTACGGGAGAGATTTGATCTTCGCTTCACAGAAAAGCTCATTAAAGTATTAACAACCATAAAAAAAAAAAAAAAAAAAAAAAAAACCTAAATCTTTAATATTTTCCTTTTGGGACATTTTACTGAAAGGAATTTAAACTAAAATTGGCTCTATTGGAATATTAGCTATAAATACCTATTATTTAATATACAAAAGCTACATAGCTAAGTCATACCACTGTCTTTTTCTTTTCGAAAAAAGTCTTTTCTTTTCATTAGTCCTGTTCTTTCTTTTTTTTTTTTTTTTTGTGCAAACGCTAATTTTTTCTATTACGCCGTTTTGAGAATGGGCGTGTTATTATCAATGCATTAGACTATTCGTTTTCATTTATAGACTATTCGTTTTCTTTTAACTTTTGTATACACTGGCGGAAAGTGCAAACAGAACACCAAGAAGGAGACGTCTGATACCAACGAAATTTATACAGCATAATAACGTAATGCAGAGGATAACGTGATAAAAAAATTATGGCAAAATACAGCTGTGTTTGCTGGAAAACTGAAAAATAACATTTCAATGTAACATGGTTAGTACGAGGTTGAACCGACATGAACTGCGTCACACTGTGCAATTCTGGCATGGAGTCTGTCGTACAGATGTTGGATGTAAGTTTGGGGTATTGAGTTCAAAGCATCCTCAAACTAGACGAGTAGATCGGGATAGTCGTGGCTGGCCGTGGAGACCGGATAAGTCGTTCTCCCATAAAATCCCACACGTACTCAATGGGAGACTACTCCGGTGAACGTGCAGGCCATGGAAGTTGTCTCACACCCCGAAGTGCATATTACGTTGCACGTGCCGTATGTGGGCGTGCGTTATCTTGCTGTAAAACACCACGATGGACCGACCTTACAAATGGCACAACAACGGGCTGAATGATGTTGTTGATGAAGGAGGTGCTGTTTAACGTAACTGGTACAAACACTAATTGTGTACGGGTGTGATAGCTGATCGCTCCCCACACCAGGAGACCAGGTGGTGTAGGCCCTGCGAGTCGCTGGCGGATGCAAGAAGGGTGGAGACGCTCCCCTGTGCGTCTGCAAAAACGCATACGGCCATCGGAGGCACCCAAACAGATTCTGCTTTCATCGCTGAACACGACAGATCGCCATTGCGTTCTCCAGTGCTGACGTTGGCGACACCACTGCAGCCGTTACTGACGGTGGGCTGGAGCCAGAGGTACACATGCCTTAGGCACACCTGCACTTTGTCCTGCATCCAGTAGACGGTTGCGAATTGTTCGCACAGTCACTTCAGGTGCAACGGCCACTCGGATTTGCGTCGCAGTGGATGTTCTGCTTGACAACGCCGCTCTTCTTATGCGTCGATCGGTCCGCTCATCAGTCCGTCTGTGACCCCCGGTTCCACGTCTTCTCGTGTGGCAATGTTCCTCTGACCATCTACGCCACCATCGTACCACCACCGATACTTCCCGACCAATTCGCTTCGCAATACGACGATACGACCACCCGGCTTCGCGGATTCCGAGTAGACGACCTCGCGCAAAGTCCGATAACTGCTGAAATATTACACGTCTTCCATGTCAGGGCATAGTAGCTTCTTCAGGGTTTTCCCACGTGTCCGTACGCCGACGACTGATTACATTCACTTCGCCGTACTCCTTAAATACCACCGACGATAATTTGCATATTATGCCGTGCTGTGGCGTAAGCGCTCAGCGGTTGGTCCCTAAATTAACATCACACGTACGTACTCAAAACTCCGTTAACATATGTAAATTTCATGATTGTCCGCCGATTCCTTCTTGGTGTTCTTTTTTCATTTTCCGCCAGTGTATATGACCATTACTGATGCTTTGCAAACTCAAGTTTTGCTTCTTACCTTTCTGTTCTTTTTTTATTTTTCTTTGTTACACCTTTTCTTTACAACGAGCGAAGAAGCATCCTGAATTTGTTTTCCTAAATGACATATCCTTGTTGAAATTCTAGTAACACATTGTTGATAGTTTTTTAGGAAGATGTATGTTACTTACGTTCGTTTATCTCTTTTATTCTCTGAGCTATGTATGCATAAATTTATTCAGTGTAATTTTTATTTCAACAAGTTCGTCATGTAGCACCGCCTGATCATGATGATATTACACGGTATGTACACCTGATCATATCCCAGACCAGACATTTAAAAGCTTGCAGAAAATTATCAAAAAATGCACCAGGACGTAACATAAAAACATTTTCATGCTGGAAAATTTGGTAATTTAAAATGTATAGTGAAGTGATGGTGCGGACACGCTAAAAATAAACCGGGAACCGTTAAATTGTTTACAAGTGAAACAATATGATCTATAATCATTTCAGTGTAATATTTTTTAGTTTTAGTACAACGATAACGTAAAATTAGACTAGAATGTTTTTATATTTGAATGAAGCTGTTCCCAATGATATGAAGTTTCGTATGCAATTTTACATATTTTGGTTGCAGTATTGCAATAACGTAAAAGTAAAGAAAAGGCGTGTGCTTTTTAGGATTTTCACCTTTGAGTGAAGTTGTTCCCAATAGTATATGGCTTCGTAAGTAACAACTTTTGTATTTGTACTCCACTACAATGATAGGAATCGCCTGATAGTAAGGAATCTGCAAAATGTGTTTTATTGCATACATTAATTAATAAACTCCAAAAGGTAAACAGAAATGTGAGGAACTTTAGAACAAATTTAGAGCACGTCACGAGGCTATGAATTTTTATTGGGCCAAAAAGAGTGGCCCTGCTGCGTGAAATGTTGGAAACGCGGAGTTAGGTCAACCGGACGGAGCGTTCAAGTGCAACGTGGTTACGTCGGATTGCATAAATAACATAGAATATACGAAGTTAGTTTCCCCCACTCTAAAATCAAGTGCTACCCAACAGTGAGGTCAATGTTTGGTGTTTATTCGTGTTGATAACTTTGGGCACCATCTTCCGAATTTTTGCTTCTCTATGGCGGAATGGTTTGAGAAGCGCCCTCGTGACAACAGGATCGGAACACCGCTCCTGTTCTACGGAAGGGAAAGAGACTATTATATATTATAGGTGGAGACGTAATTCTGGCAATGGGCACAAATCCAATTTTGAATCATGGACCAGAACATCCCCTGAACGATTCCAAAACCTGGCTGACTCCCTTACCTGATGCACTGCTGTTGAACGTGTATGGTAAATTTTCCTTTCGGTATATACGTTGTGTTCGCATTATTTATGTTCAATTTAATCTCTCATACAAAATAAATCTCTCAGTACCAAAGAATACACACGCAGAATTTCATGTATGATGACTCAGTTTAAAAACAGTAGCCTATTGAAATGCGTCAGTAGCAACCGTTATAGAACACGCAGCTACATTGTATTAGCTTTAATTAAATTCATATAACTTATTTTACAAGTATTAAACTAAAAACCGCATTTCGATATAAATGTTTAGAAATGTATGCTTTATTGCTAAATAAAGATTACATTAAAACACATTAAAAATGATGTTGTTCAGACAATATCTATTGTTGGATATGATTAGTTGATCATAAAATTAAATACCGATGTTTTATGCCAAAGATGTAAAGCCAGAAGAATATTTGCGAATTATAATAGACAAACTGAACATCATATTCACGACTGTATCATAGGATCAAGCGGTGATATTTCGTAGAGATGACTGATTTTTTTACGAAAAACACGTCAGATGCCGAACGCGTTAAAATGAAATATGCCTCAATTATTAAGCTGTTAAACATTGATAACTTAAAAGCGTATGCTCCACCCTCATTTCTTTTTTCCTGAAATACAACGTTAAATTCCCGATTGAATCAAAATATGCATACTAGTGCTTTTGAAAATGATATTATATCTTAAATGCGCATTTTCCTTGCACTTCTGGCGGAAAATCGCCGTTTCACAACGCCAAAATTGTTGATAAATTTGAGAATAAATTTTTGAGTTTTAATCAATAAATGAAGCATGAATGATGTGAACAGAAAACAATTATAATAATTTCATACTCCATAAAACCAAAGTATCAGAAAAAATATAACATTAACTGACTTGTGTATTTCTAACACAAACGGACTATACTGTGTAATGCGATTGTAGACATACTCCTATATTTTATGGAATGAAATTTGTAGTTGCCAAATATGAGTAATACGTACACTATTGTGCAAAAATTAAGGACGAAGAGGAGAAATTAGTATAAAAGCGGGACGAGCCGGCAGAACGGATCGAAAGACCACTCAGGTGATGGACTAGGGTTCGGTACGGTAGAGCATGCGCATATATGCAGCATAACGTAGGGGGAGGGGAGTGTCAGAAGAGTATAAAGCATACGGGCGGTGTACGCTCAGCAATTGGGTGAAAGCTTTTACACGGTGTACATCGGTTTGAACGACGTCAAGTTACTGCCACCGTGTGATATGCCCAACAGGCAATCCAGTAGACGAAATCTGGATCACATTAACCGAGTTCGCGTCATTGGGAAGTTGGAAGAAAGTCGAAGTGGGACTAGTGTTGCCGAGGAGTTCGGGATCGCTCACAGCATCGTTTCACGAACTTGGAGAGCATTTCAAACGACAGGAACAGCTGTCCGATTAGCTCCAAAACCCGGTCAGTGTTATTTCCTTAAAAGGTTCCTTTAAATTGCCCAGTAGTGCCTCTTGGTACTCAGAGGAAAGGTCAGAGTTCACAGTATTGTACATAATCATGGGCGATGGAACCCAACGAATTCCAATATCACATCCTCTGGACACGAATAGAAAATGCAACGCAAACTGTGTATGGAATTTTTCCAAATGGTTTCTTATGGTGGTTTCAATATCTTCAGTGCCAACAATAGCATTTAGTTCAATAAAGTCTGACACATTGAGAAATGATGCAATATTTCCTTTTTTTATTTGGCCCAACCCCAGGGAGATTCTCTTGTAGAATGAACAGACTTTGTCTTCCGTGATGAACACGTTATAGCTGTGGCCCGGCAGCAACCAAATAAGTTAATTTAACTTTTTAAATATGTCAGCCAAATAGCCAAGGCAAGACATTTCAAACATTTCTGCTAGGGGTGATGAAACATTCTTCAGCAACAAGTGAGTTTCATCTCGTAGCTCGAATAATGTGCATAACGTTTCACCTCTCGACACCAACGTACTTCTGTACAAAAGACGAGAGTGCTGTGCTCAGAATCCATTGATTAAATGTATTATTTTTGCAGCATCCTCCAACATTTTATGTAACAATGGACTCATCCGCAAGCTGCAATGATTTGAAACAATTGAATTGTTTCTTGTCTTAACTCATGCTATCAAGCCCGACGGTCTTCCTGTAATAGTTGCGACAAACCAAGTCCATAATACTCCATGTTCACAGAAAAAAATATCGATTATTGTAAAGATTTCTTCCCCAGTCATTCTGCCAGGTAGTGGGAGGCAAAATAATACGTGTTTCAGTATGTCATCCGAATCAGGAACACGCACAAAGACAATTAATTGCGCTTCACCAGCGATGTCAGTGCTTTTGTCCAATTGAAATGCAATACTTTTTTGCTGCTATGATCTTTCCCACCACTTGTTGAGTCTGTGGCCGTATATTGTATTCATATTTCGACGGTATGGTCACAACATGGAATATTACGATTTGCATCCGCCATTTTTTCATGAAAGAGAATTGAAGAAATTGCAATGGCCGAGGGAACCACGATTTCTTCAACTCCTGTGTGTGGCTTATTTCTTTTTACAGCTATCAAGGACAATTTATAAGATTTTTCCAGACATTTTTTCGAGATGATTATGGAATCCACGAAATCAGCACGGCGTTTTATAAATTTGTCTCTCTTCTTCACGAAACATGATACTGGCATTTCGGTGTTCTCTTTGTGTTTTCCTGTTAAATCTCCCTGGAGCGAAGAAGGCTTCATGGAATGCTTGGATGGTACTTCAATGCAGATAGCATAAGAAAGAAGCTGCTGATCGTTTTCTTCCGTGAAATAAAATCCAATCTACAAATAATCTTTAGTGTATTTTTGATTCGGTGCCTGTTTTAATTTCTTCGGTGGCGGTTCCTTTGCTGAATCACTTTCCCTTTGCACTAACGAACGTATGACTAATTCCTCCACATTCCTTAATATGCACTTGGTCTCACACGGTCCCACACAGCGGTAGCTAAACTGAATAACTGGAAAGGAGAAAAACGACAAGCCAGACGGCGAGGAGGAACACGTTGATATGTCGTGATTGGTGAAGCGTAGGCGGGTTGGGTTGCAGCAGACGAACCAGCCCAGAATATACACTTTGACCATAATGTTTCTTGCCTTTTCTTATATGACCTCTCACTATTTTGAGCGATAAAGGGAATAATGAGTCATGGGTTGAAAGCCTTTCAGCTTCCCCACGGAAAATGTGGAAAAAAATCCACGGCAAGTCTTTCCCATCCAATGAATAATACATCATGACCCATGCATTTTACTGCGTTTCACATTCAAAACGCTGAGAAAGGTGTAATGGTATTATCTTGTCTAGCACGATGTCACGTACCACGTGCCAGGTGGCAAAGTACCACCAGTGGTAAGCGTACCACCGGTTGAAAAGCACTACACTACACCACCGGAAACGACCAAGTCTTAAGTTTCGAATTAATTTCAATATAACCATCATACGATTCTTCATTTGAAGCTACTGGCGTTCATGTTTTCGAATCTTAGAGGTTTGTCTCAATTTGCTCTTTCTTTCATGAAAAATAAAATTTAGACAAAACTGTATTAAATGTGTATTTCCTCTGGGCATACCTGTACGTTTGTCATCCTGTCTCACGGAGGATACCTTTATGAAGGTGACCCAAAATATTGACGATGCAAATGGAAATACACCACGAGAAAACGTCACCGAAATACTGGGAAGCTATAAATATGTAACCGCTTTTGTAAAATATATTTCCAGTGGTTCATAAAATTTACCTGTTAAAACATGCTCAATATCTTTTTTAAAATAAGCATACAATAACAAACAAAGAAGGACCACCAAACACCTATTTTTCATGGAGAGATCCCGGGTGTCTATTCCTCTGAGCACTGAAGAACAAATTGAATGTTTGGTTTGTGTACACTGATGTCTCAACATTTTTATCAATAAAGGACTGGAGTTTGTTTGTTTTGTTCTACATAAAATTTAATGGCAACCCTTGCGGTTGATTTTTTTTCGAATATTTGCTCTAAAATATAACAAGTAAATAATCTAGATATGATGGCTAACATTGGATGATACAATACTGTGGAATGGCAGGTATTTCGATCAATAAAACGGAACTATAATTCTAATTTTTTAAGGACAATGGAGGGTGATTTACTTTTGGCCAATTAAATTCCAGCTGCTGGAGACTGAGGGCCAAGATTTAAGTTGTGGAGTCATTTTGGAGGGGTTTGGCCATAACCCACCATGCTGGCCAAGCTGTTCCAGTTTTTTACTTGTTTTGAAATTTTGTATTTTTGTTCTGTAATATTTTCATTCTATATATATATTTATATATATATATATTCGGATGGAAACTTCTGTTTCCGGAATTTGGGATGCGCCCTCTCTTCTACAGAAGTGCGGTGTATTTTATTTTCCTTAACATCAATTTACATGTTATGATTTCCAACTTTGACTTAGTTGATTATTCTACACTTAGGCAATAAAATTCTGTTGACTACGCATCGTCTATTTGTCCAAGCCTATTGATGCGGGGATCGTTCTTTTCTGGTTATTTTAATGTCAGGGTAACATACAGATTTTTGTTTAAAACGTCAAGCAAATTCTGTGTTACATCAGAAAGCGCGCGTTTCAGGAGGATCGTTTGTAATAAAAGTTACCATTGCTTTAAAGAGCACGTATACTCTTTGTTTGCCGTTGTACGTTTTTGAGAGATGCGTGCACAGAATTGTACATGAAATCGCCGTTGAACTATTGATAGAAACTAATTTGCCCTCTTTCAGGTTATTTTCATCATTTCTCACATTTCGTGGTGCGACAGGAATTCCGATGGAGCACAGAAATCCTACTTATAGGCAATGTGTTTCAAACTAATCGTCGAGGAATGGCTTCCGTTGAACACGATGAAGAATTTATAGCTTCATGGGCAAATATATCCATAATGGGCCCCGCTGATTTTTCAGCAGTGTTAAGCTGCTTGAAATACAAAGTGATGCATTGCATCGTATTTCGTTTTTTACCGATCGAAACTTATGTAATGCCTCCCTACACAAAACCAATGACAACACTTTTATTGCAAGTGGTTATTAATGGTCACAAGAGCATTACTCTGAAGCTAAATTTTGAAAACTCGAGGTACAGGGCATCAGAGTGTCTTACAAAGTTCGGGGTACAAATTTCCAACGTAAACCAAATGATAGAGTACACAGCTTCATATAATTCACAATTACCTTAATTCAGAACTTTACAATAATTTGGACAGTGTTACAGTCTCTTGACGGTTTATATTTTTTTCATCATAAAAAATCCCTTTTCCCACATGGTTTCCTTGCAAGAATCGTTTCTTTAGATATACATTTTTTCTAAAATTAGTTTTATTCATCTTTTCAATTTTAAACTTGTTAGTTTCCACAATATAAAAAATATTTTATTTTGCATTTCACTGTATTAGCAAGTTCAGTTGGTGTCATTTTTAAAAAGACAGCTTTGAAGACTTCGTACTTGGCATAAGGGTGAAATAAAATTTTGCACGTATTTAGTAGTTATTCAAATCCGAATTGATACCAAGGACAGGATTAGAATCGCAAGCATGGTTTTCAATGTGTGTCTTTGTGCACAACGTAAAGAGCAAAAGAAACAATCGTATTAGTAACATAAACATCTATCCTCGAAACCAGTTTCTGATATTCTCCAAATAAGACTGGATTGAAATTCTTTATGCGCATCGCGTTCTTACAGAGGTTTTACAAAAGAACGAAAAAACATGTCTTTGTTATTTCTGATATCATAAAAGTTACTACAAAAGAAGTACAGAGTTTCAACAATTAATAACGCCAAAACTATGTATGATATTTATATTCACGGTGTATTTTTCTATCACCAGCAGCGACATTTATTATATAGATGGCGTCACTAAAATATAGTACGTTTTCACTTACACGTGTCCAGTAAGGCAATATGGCCGCAAATCTGTGGAGAAGGCGTTCTTATGTGTTTGATTTTAGGAAGAGGAATTCCGTTCCTCATTATAAATTCTGAAACAACAGAATGCTTGTGTGAAGGTAAAGTTCCACGGAGACCACGCGCTTCTGATGAACAAGTGAAGCGTGTTCAAGTCCTTTACCAGCACAGCGCAAAGAAATCTCTAACGATGGCTGGCCGGAAGTTAACATTTCCACAACCTACTGTTCGGAAAATTTTGAGGAAGCTGTTGAAAATGATACCCTACAAACTGCAGTCATTGCAAAGCCTGAATAACGAAGAAAACCCCGCACTTCGATTTCAGTAGAGATGAAGATGATTTAGAGAGCAGCGAACGTTCAGCGAAGATTCGACATTCCACATAAGTGGGACAGCTAACAAATAATTCACATATGGGGGACTAAACACCTCGAAAAATAGAAGCATATGCGGAAGGCTCCAATGGATAATATGTTCTGTGTTATATCCCGTAAAAATGTGTATTGCCCCTTAATTTTGCAAGTAATAACTGCAACCGGAGGTTCTCATCTAGATATAATTATTCTTTAGTTGATACCTCACCTGAGAACATCATTTTATATCAGGAAATAGCACTACCCCACTGGCATTGGGAAGTTAGAAATTACATTTACGAAAGTATTCCACAGCGCTGGATTGACCACTTGACAGGCCTCATGTCACTCCCATGCTGGCCACCACGAAGTCCGGAAATTACAACCCCTTACTTTTTTTTTATGGGGCTATGTCAAAAATAAGATCTTTGTCCTTGACACTAATGTAAATTTAGCTGATCTGAAACAACGGATCACAACATTATTGCTGCAGTTAATGAAGACATTTCAACGCATATTAGGAAATAATTCAAATACCGCGTTGATGTGTGACGTGTGCCTTAGGGTGCACACATCGAACATCTGTAAGGTTCTGTAACAAATTTCAAGAGTTTCCCTACAAAACTGTACAACGGGGGTTACAATATCTTAAATAGTTTTGGTTTTATAAAATTTCAAAACTGCCTATTTCATTTGTAATAACCCTCTACGTAAGGATATTAATATAATCATCTATGTAATTATTGAATCAAAGCCCTAACATTCTGGAAGATGATAGAACAAATTCACGTTTGAAAGAACGGGTTCTAAACATATTAATGTTCCAATTGTTTTAATTGCAAAAAAAAAAAATCGCGGATTTTCGGCTGCCAAATCCAACTCAGTAATTTATTTCAATCAGCTCACATGATAGTTAGAAGTCCATTACGAGAAGAATAATTTCAAATTATTTGAAAATTTATGCAGTAAATTGTTAAAACAACTAAATGTTTATAATCCTCCATTTGAAAACTCCATGTGGTGAAAAATTAAATACTTTTAGCATTAAGCGATTCTAAAATCGCTGTTTCGTGCAAAAACTTTTAAGTGGAGTGCAGCTGGTAAGTCCAGCTAGGAAAATTTCACCGGATAGATCTAATAAGAAAGGAAGACTGCGCTAGAACCCCTGAAATCTAATAAGAAAGGAAAACTGCTCTAGAACCCCTAGAGGAGCCTCAAAATTAATACTTATTTTGTTTAGAGAAGCATATTTTTTGGTATCATGCTTCAAATTGAAGCTCTAAGGTTTGTTACTATGAATAAAAAGAAATGAAGAAAGCCGAAAATTGAAATTTCTTCATCACTAGGGGAGCCTGCATTGGAATCACGTTAAAAATGATCTAGTTGAATATCATTGGATTGCAGCGTACCTCCAGCATTTAATTTAATGATATAAGTGGAGTACAACTGTTGATTCCAGCTAGGAAAATTACATGGAGTAGTTTCGCAGGAGCATCCTAGTATAGCTCACTATATACAAACATGGTTATAATTTCGTAGCAGTTCAAATGAGCTGTTTAGGTCACAACATAATACTTAACACAACAAACAGATGTTTCTGTTATTGACATTGCAGTTTCTAAAAGTTTTTAAATTGTTTTCCAGTTCATTACTAGAAACTATTTTGTTTTCTTACGCCAGCAAAAATATTTATGATTCATACAAGAGGATAGAGCAATTATTTCATGTTTGATGAAATGTTACTGAAATGTATTGGTTTTTTTTTTCAGATATTTCTAAAGGCAAGAAAATTCTTTTTTCTCCCGTGTTTCATCTGCAACTATCCTGCTAAGTTGTTTATTTCAATTCCTACATAAAATAAGGTATTCAATTATTGCAAAGTTGACTTGGAAATATAAAAGTAAATTCTGCAAATTGTTAAAAAAACTTATAATTATGTGCTCTGTTTACGAAGCTAGCTAGCTTCGTTCTAAAACAAAAACGAAACTAAAGTGTGCGATCAGACTGAAATTCTCAGTGTGGGCAGGTCACGCACGGGGTTGCAATTGATTACAACCCCAACGCTCACACAAATGAATTGTGCGAACCTCGTTCTGATACCTGACACACAGAAGGCATAAAAACCAGGACCCGCAGAGCAAGTTTTCATAGGTGATTTGCAGAAATTGCGGCCTTAAAGAAGTGTTAGCAACTGAGTGTACCTCGCCGCACCAGAAAAAGGCTTACGTACGGCGCACGGACATTGGCCGATGTCCAAAAGCTGAGATTACGGAAGGCTGAATTTTCTGCTGCGACATCACCGCTTGTGTTGGATGAAAAGTGAACCCATTGAGGCGAATGTGGCGTCACTGGAAACAAGAATGTCTGACGCACCGTAGTGATGGGTGTGGTGCACAGCGATGGAGAAACGCACGGGACGTCGTCATCACCACCGAATAGCGTTGAACCGAGCAGCCACGTCCCGAGGATTAGCAGAGCATTGTAGCTCTGGATCACATCATGGGTTGTCTGCAAGTTCTGTTCGACGTCGTTTGCTTCGTAGAGGTCTCGCCGCTCGCGGTCCGTATTTTCGACTACCCTTGACCTTAAACTGCAGAGTTCAGTGACCGCAGTGGTACCAATAATGCAAACACTGGCGTTATAAATGGAGGCGATGGTTTTTCCGACGAGTCTTCGTTCAACCACATGAACCATGATAAAGGCATCCTAGAACGGCAACATCGCGGTAAAACGCTGCTGGAGGCACCCCTTATGCAGTGCCATTCGGGCTTGACCCCGAGCGTTAAGATGTGGGATACTGTAGGGTTCTTTTACGTCAGCTTTCTACCCACTGCAGAAAAAAAGAGCAGCCAGTGCGGAAGTTGTCGAGGCTGAAGTTTTGCCATATCTGACTGTTTCGGGTGTCATTTTTCTACAGGACATTGCCGGACCATGTGTGGTGGGGAATATCTTACAGCTCCTGAATGGACGACATGCGCTACGCTTGCCCTTTTAGATTCCAAATTCTGGATGTTTTACGATATGAAAAATATGCAATAGGATTGAAGTGGAAAAAATTCCTATCTAAAAATTTGCTGGGCACCGCACCTTCTCTCTAGGAAGCCTGCTTCTGCTTCAAAAGTCTGGATTTCGAGAATTAATTTACACTAACTTTAACTTTGGCATTGCTCAGACAGCTTCAGAGAAAAATCATGAATGTGGACACTTATAAAACAAATGATTTATGTTTTACTAAAGGCAATTTGAGTTTCAACTATCGTTTATATTGTCTTATGCCATATGCCATTCAGTATTATTGATTTCAACAAAATTTTCAGATTTTTCTTTTAATAGTCACGTGCTTTGTGGTATAGCTGCATTAATATAACAAAACATCTGAAATTAGTTAGATAAAGCCCTTTAAAATTAGTAAATGGAATTATGTCATAAATAGAAGTTTTACTTAAATCCAATAAGAAAGGAAAACTGCTGTAGAACCCCTAGAGGAGCTTCAAAATTACCACTTATTTTGTTAAGAGAAGCATATTTTTTGGTGTCATGCTTCAAATTGAAGATCTAAGGTGTGTTACTATGAATATAAAAAGAAATGGAGAAAGCTGAAAATTGAAATTTCTTCATCACTAGGAGAGCCTGCATTGGAATCACGTTAAAAATTATCTAGTTGAATATAATTGGATTGCAGCCCATCTCCAGCATTAAATTTAATTATATTCAACCTCTTCTTAATGCCTAATGTACCAATCCATTCTGTAATGGTGAGGCAAAAGAAATTAAAATTTCTGCATCACTACGAGAATGTACAGTGAAGATCATGTTGAAAGTAATCTAGTTGAATATCATTGGATTCCAGGATATCTCCAGCCTGCAATCCAGTGATCGTCAGCAACATCTTGTTGTCGTTTGATAATTTCATTCTCTAACTAAACAGTTAAGATTACTGCACTTTATAAGAAATACCTAGCGAACGGAGTATGCACTACAACGTTTCATAAGATGTTTTTGCGTTGTTTGTTACATTCTCGTTGACAAGAGAGCCAAGTATGTGCAGTCATGATGGTATGGATCGTCCTATTGGTACTTTCACAAGTTCCATTGATTCCACACTAAAATTTTACTCACTTCACTACCAAAATTGAAGGAATTGTTTCTCTTCAATTTTGAAAAAACATTTTTGCACTGTTTAACATATTTCAGGAGGTCGTTCCGATAAACTTGTAAAATCTTAGCACAGGCCGCTGTTGTTGAGCTGAAAAAATAATTCACGTGTTCTGGTAATTTCGCTTCCTTCTCCACCACCCTACAGCATTAGAATATTTGCGCCACATAACAAAATATCTTGGAATTACCTTCTGCCATGGTTTTAATCAGAAAGCTTTCCTCAGAAAGTACATATCATAGAATTTAGGATTCAAATAAATTTTAATTAAATTAAATTACTATGAACTAAAAACCGATGCTAGATTTTTATATAGACATGAGATTTATATAAGATATTTTGATGGTTTAAAAATGCAAATTTAGGAAATAACTTTATGTACCTGCCTGTGAATATCAGCTTTAACGTCATCACAGTTTGTATCGTGATTTCCTGTTTTTTTTTCTTTTTTTTAAGTGTGCTTTTTGAAATTTTATTTTCTTTTCCTTACTTTCTTTTAAACAAATCATTACAAGGAACGAATTTTTAAAATGTGATGCAGCAGAAGCGATTACCAAAAGATATTGTATATAGTTAGCATGCTTCGGTTTTTCGAAATATGCTTGTTGCTACAATTAATTGTGCATGGTTTGATACCATGATTTCTTTCCCTAAGAGGTGTAACCGACAATAGCATTTTACCACAATTACAAAAGAAGGAAATTTCAATCACTGATTTTCATTCAACTCCAGGTTTACATATACTGAACTATACAACAAAATATTACACTAACCCACTATATTGAAAGTGCGGTTTTTCGTTATGACAAGGATTAAATACTATTTCATTGGCTCATCTATGCTTTCATTTTTTTGTCATGTTAGGTGTTAAAGCTGTAGAGGTACTTCTGTAAAATTAGATCACATATTCAAAGCCACATGTTTTGCTCCCAACTGAAACTTCTGTAAGATTAATGCAAATTAAACTTATGTACCTTTGATTTTAGATATCAGTGATGCAATACTGCGCGATACCTGGAATTCTCTACTTTTGAAATCGAAAATGTTAATAATACGTATAAGAAAAAAGAATCTTAAATCAGACACAATATGATTTTTTTTGTTAGACGATTTTTCCATGTAACCCACTACACTGGCTTGCAAAAATTAAGAACGAGACGGTTTTTCGAATGTAACGTCGTGCAGAAGTGCTCCACATCGACTCAAATCATACCATAAGATCCCCAAGGTGTAAGAATATGGCACAAGTGAGCAACACCGTCTAAACAAGGAATCCAAAGGAAACCAAGACACTTTATTGAAAAGGTAGCTTCGAGCACAACTGGACAGAAGACAAAAAACGTCCATGTGAAAGGTGGCTGCCAAGATAAATCCAGTCTTTAGTAGGGGATATGATCACCCCTGTCTGCGTTGCAGGATTTACAACGTCTGTACATGCTGAGGACGAGGTCGTGAAGAAGCTGTTGAAGCATCGCGGCTATTTAATTTTGTAGCGCCGATCGCAACTGCGGAATCGTTGCTGGCGGTTGGTGGCGTGCTGTCAAGCATCTCCCGAGAACGTCCTACACATGTTCTATTGGATTTAGGTCCGCGGACCTTGCGGGCCAATCCATGCGTTGAATATCTTCACTCTCCAACAGCTCTGCGACAGCCACTGTACGATGAGGTGCAGCGTTGTCGTCCATGAAGAGGAACTCAGGACCCACAGCACCTCTAAACAGATGCACGTGAGACAAGATAACCTCTGTACAATGGCTGACACCGGTGACTGAACCTGCTTGGAAGATGTGGAAGTCAGTACGGCTACCAACAATGATACCGCCCCATACGAGAACTCCGTCACCTCCAAACCGGTCCCTTTCGATGCTGTTGGAGGTGTGATGACGTGTTCCTTGCTCTCTCCAGAAGTGTATACGTCCAGAATTGCTCGTCAGACTAAATCGGCTCTCATCCGTAAAGAGAACTCGACCCCATTGTAGATGTGTCCAGTTCTTTTGTTCCTGGAACCACAGAAACCACCATCTCCGATGAGCAGGTGTTAATGGAACACACCGTACGGGTCGTCGTGCAAATAGACCACCTTTGTGCAGCCTCCCGGCCACGGTAAAACACGATAACGGACGTCCATTTTTGTGTTGCAAGTGCGTTGCGATTTCTCCCGCTGTCTGCCGTCTGTCTCTTCTCGCCTGTAGGACAAAATACCGATCGTCCGCCGCCGTGGTTGCTCGTGGACGACCACTGCTGAACTCTCGGACAGGTGTTCCCTTCGTTTTAAATGTTCTTCAAGCTCGTGAAACGATGCTGTGAGCGATCCTGAACTTCTCGGATACACTAGTCACACTTCGAACTTCTTACAACTTCCCAATGACGCGACCTCGGGTAAAGTCACCCAGACGTCGTCCACTGGATTCCCTGTTGGCCATATCACACGGTGGCAACAACTCGACGTCTTTCAAACCGATGTACACCGTGCACCAGCTTTCACCGAATTGCTGAGCTTATACCGCCCGTGTGCTTTATACCCTTCCGACACCCCCCCCTTACGTCATGCTGCATATATGCGCATGCCCTACCGTACCGGACCCTAGTCTATCTTCCGGGTGGTCTTTCGGTCCGTTCTGCCTGATCGTTCCGCTGTTATGCTAAATTCTCCTCTTCGTCCTTAATTTTTGCACACCAGTGTATAAAGCGTAAACTGATATTTCTTTGGCATTTATGTCGACTGTAAATTGGTCCTCGGCAGCTTAATTCGGGAAATTTATCTGAGTGTATCGAAAGTTTAATTAAATATCTGAAAGTGTTTTCCCTTAAAAAAAAATTCGGTGTACTAATTTTAATATAAACTTTACAAAAAATAATTTCTTTCACATGACACCCAAAATAATTGTAATGCGAAAGTGAAAACGAATTATGTATGCATTAAAGCACAGTAATTTACCTCGATTAATTATTATTATTATAATTATAAAGATTTTAATTTTTAAAAGCAATGTTACTTACGAAGTATTTGAAACAGCCCTCTACACTTTGTTATGGGTTAATCTCAAATACAAACTTAACTGATTACGTCAAATAAACACAAATTTCGTATCTTTTAAAAATGCAAACATTTTTTCCAGTGTAGAGGTTTTTATTACCACTTTAAGTTGAGACTCCAATTTAGAATGTACCGTCCCGTAATACAGGGGTTCTTATGGATAAAAAACAATTAAGGGACCTTCACGTATCTGTGTAAGTACATTTCGAAGAATTATATAAATAACAAAGTAAGTTAATACCTATACTAACCTTTAACTTTCGAGGTACCTTTTGTTAATCTAGGTCATATGTTTGAAATCTCACAATGGTTGTAATGGTAAACCCTTTAAGCAAAATGGTAAACCATTTGGGCCCAACTATCACATACTTACATAGTCTGTAAGATCCTCGAAATCACAGTCATCGTATTCTATCAAGGTTTCAAAATATTGTCGACGTATGGAAGAACTTCCACTATGGATGTAATTCGTGACTTTCTCAACTAGATTCTTTAATTTTTCTTCAATTTTTCGTTTCCTGGAATCTAAGCACAAAAATTATCCTGATGCAGAAAGCAATGGGAAAGGGCAACGTTTTTCCCAAGAATTCTTACACAGATGCTGCTTATGCTACTTTAAAGGAGAATCGAATCCTGATTTACCTGCAACCATTGCGTGTGCACGCTCAGTTGTAACAAAAGGTAGTTTAATGAGATCCAATTCATATTTCATGAAGCCTAAAACATTTTTGGAGTATTAGTTCCACAATTTTTGCCTCGCATTAAAAAAAATATGCAAAGATTTTTAAAACATTGTAAGATAGGGGACACAAACCGAACGAAAAAATCAATTGCACGGTGTAAGTTAAGTCGGTTGACTCATAGAGAAAAAAACACAATCCCAATTGTTCAAGCAGTTGCTGTTCTGTGTTTTTAGATGATTACGGCACCCTGTAAAAAACCGTTCAGTGGGTTAACTGCCAATTCTGCTCTCTTGGAGAACATCATTTTATCACCATCGTTTCGCAGTTTTCTGACCCAGTTTTCATCACCTTCACTAGGACATCTCTTTCCATCTCAGCATAGGGAAACGGTTTCCTTCACGAGAAAAATACCGTGTGCGTTATAACTTGCTAACGTCATCTGCTCGTTTGACGAAGGAAATTGTTGCTGTCTGCTGTTCTGTTTTGAAACTATGATTTCAAAATGGAAATTTCACTGACGCCATCAAATGGAAATTTATTGTTGAAATCACTTGCAAATTATCAGGATAGGGAGCTTCTAAATCTACAATCCTGATCACTTTCATAAGGTTGAAAAGAACCTATTCTTACCACTATCTTCAAAATAAAATTTAATCTCCCTTATATTTTCAGCTTTATAAAAAAAGGTATGTCCTCGGCGAGGAAAAATATATTTATTATGTAACGTCCGAAAGTTTCATCAAACCTATTACCTCTTCAAAGCAGAAGTCGTGGGACAAATAGCATAATTCAAACTTCAGGAAAGTAATTAAATAATTTAATTATATTTTTTTAGAAAGAAATTACTGAAAGAGGATTTTAAATTAATTGATTCATGTTTCCTTAGTGTACATAATATTTCATTTACAGTTAACCGTCTAAATACATTACTGTTGTAATTTTTCATACTGCGGTTATGTTAGTATTCAAAATATTTGAAATCTACATTTCGAATAATTCATCAGGAAACATTGAATTTTTCAAGTAGGTAAGCAGAATTTCCCTTCTAAAATGCACAGTAACTTAGATTCACATATTGCGAATATTTCAAATTTGAATCAGCCTAAATTTGGAAATATCAATCACTTTAAAATGAAGGTATGGATATCGTATTTCCACATAATGTAGTTTTCTTACGCAATAGATTCGATATCATGATTTAAATTGGAGTGCAGCAGCTCTTACTTGAATTACATTTGGTACAATGTGGTACTAAAATTGCGTTAGAATACCTCCATGGCTTTAACGATGCGCATGTGTGCTGCTACCGTTGTGGAAGATAAATGGTATAACGACATCACGGCATCACGAAGTCTAATAATCATCAGAAATTCCTGTTTCTCGAAGAGGAACTCTTTGTTTTACGCCGGTGTAAATCCCTGAGTATATGCTCTTCTAGTAGTAGCTTCGTGATTCAAACCTTCCTTGAAGAGAAGATTTCCCATTTGATTACGTGACAGTGTTAAACAAGGTCAAGATTTGGGAAATTCGAATTTCATTTGAAATTTGTTGCGCGTTGTCTTGAAGGGTTTTCTAGGAACATTGAACGCTCAGGTTCTGAGTAGGTATGAAACGTCATATAGTTAAATCCTCTCGGCGAATATGAAATCCCAACTTTTGTTATTTGTGTAACAACCCCGGCATATCTGTATCATAATAGATCTTTTCCGTTTCTTCATATCATATGATAAAATCATTTAAAAGCTTCTGAGATGCAGTAAGAAATTTGCAACTAATGTTCTTGGGAGTGTCAACGCACCTCTGTATAATCATTAATTTTTAATAATGAATTTCTTTCCTACGGGCATGATTGCCTACTTTTTTGAAATCCTTCCATTTAGTATGTTGCGTTATAATTTTTTTTAAATTAAAATATGCAAAATAAATCTCCGCCTGGATACGAATTATCGTTATTTCTTGTTTCTCCATGACAAAATCGTTGTTTTGCGGTCTCATAAAGAAAACATGATGAAAGCTTAAACGGACGTTACAACTTTTTCAGAAACGAATATATCAAGGCACATGCGAAATCTTTATATTTTTCGCTTCCTATTTTTTTTTTAAATCTAAGGTTGAAATCTATGTACGTCTTGCAACTGCAAGGAGAAAACTTCCCGTTCACTAATGTGTTTTGTTTTTGTGTTTAACGACCACCACGAGCAACTCGATGAGCCTCTAAGCAGTCATCCGTTCCTAATTTAGGGCCGCTGATTCCAGGAGAGGTGAAAACAAGTGTCTTATAAGAAAAACAAATCCTTTTCCTAAGGGATTCTAGTCCGTACTTATATCGGACGAATGTTGAAAAACCAGCCCTTTGACCACAGCGCCAATGCAGAAACCCACTAGTTTTCAGATTTTCATTTCAAAGAGAATAACTTTCATTTATTAAAAGCCCACTTCATCGCAGTATATTAACACAAATAATGAAAAAAATCATTATGTCCGTCGAGTTCCTTGAAATAGAAATTTACAGCTGAAGCAAACGTGATCATAATAATGTTTTAGATCCATGAAGAAAACTCTGATCCGGAAGGCAAAGTGCCATTAATTTTTGAAAAGATATCTCTCTGATATCATAAATACCTTTCAGTTTGTTGCTGAACAAACTTAGGTAACTCTTCTGATTGCTGTCATATTATTTCACTGAAAATCCATTCTGTGTTGAATATTGTCATTTCCTGGTTGCAAACAGAAAACGTTTTTCTCGAGACTGAGATTTGGTACATTTCTGAGGAAATTTCCATAAAACGAAAAACCGAATTTAAAGCAAATATTGACATCATTTACAGTATTTTTAATCTAATGCTGGAAAGTAGTGTAACCTATTCGAAGAAAGCAAGAAGTGCCATTCAAAGTAGTAACATTAACATCGGTACGTTGAAAGGCGCTATAACTAAAATTTATCTCTTTCTTCGCATGAGTCCTGCCTTAACATCTTCAAATTAATGGACTTAGTCTCAAATTCCAGCTGCTTCTGTTTCCAAAGGCAAATCTATAAACAGATAAGTGGCGCTCCGATGGTATCCTCACTGTCAGCCATACTCGCGGTAGCAATACTGCGTCCAGTTGAGAAAAATATATTCACCAACGTCACACTAAGGCTTACTACTTGGGTACGACATGCGGACGATGTATTTGTAGTATGGATTTATGGAAGCACGGCTGCCCCGCTTTTCTTTAATGAAGTCAGTTGTATATAATATAAAATTAATTCTACTGTGGCTCTTGTGCGAAATGATATCTTACCATACCCGGACGTCCTAGAAAGCAATTTCCTGAAAACGCCTGAGCACAGAAGTTTATTATAAACCCATGTCCGTCCCCAATCTGATGTTCGGTAGGTCGTTCTGTCTTGATTCTTACAAGGCAGCTTTCTTTCGCTTTCGAATTAGCAGAGATATAGCCGATACCTAAGATTTTCGTTGTAGAGAACGCAAATAAAAAACACATAACCGAATTATTAGTGGCGCACAGCAAACCCAAACCAGATGCATAACTTTATATAAAAGTAAGAGAAGCACTCGTGTAAATTATTCTATACCGTAAAAATTATTCTATTCCCTACATACCAAATGTTTCCTGTCGACTCAAGACAGCGCACAGAAGGGTGAACTCCGGTGTCTGCATAAGGTCTTCGGCAACATTATATACCATATTTAAAAGAAATATTTTCAAACCTCCTCTTCACAACGAAGCGGGTGTTTATAACATACCTCTACAATATGCGGACGGCTCCAAGCGATTCTACATCTTAATGACTACGCGTTCGTTTGGAATTAGACTAAACGAACTTAAAAGAGACACAAGGGAAGGAAAAGTAAGAAATCCCCTGTCCAGAGTACGGGATAACGTAAAGAAATTGGCTTCTTACTTACTGCCATATGCTAAACTTTAGACATCGTTACTAAGAGTGTGACAGGCAATGATAGTGTCTCTACAGAATTGCTCTGAATTTGGAAACAGTTCTTCAAATAATGCTGCGTTTTATTCCTAAGTACCATGACCCCACCCGAAACGACGCCTAGTTTCTTTGAATCAGAAAATATGTACATGCGCATCTATTCATTTACTGTCTAGTCAAGGCACCGCGTTCAAATTGCTGCAGTATTCTATTATTCAGTTTGAAGTTTGCTGTCGACCTTTCTTGAAAAATCCATCAGGTTGATGTACGGAAGCACGGACATTTTGATTTCCATTATACGCCGATAAATTCGGATTTCTAGTAGAGTTACACTGTTTTCAGTATAAATAGTTGGTGTACTGTTCTGAGTGATAAATTAATGATATCTTAACATGAAAAAAAGCTCCATGAGGTATAATGCACACCATATGTGCGATTGAATGGAATTAAAAATTCATCATTCATTACGTAATTGAAATGTGAGTATAACGTTTCACATAGACGAGTCATATACATTACAGTGGCATTTCAGGACTCAGCCTATTAATAGTCTTTCGAATCTCTAAATTTTATTCCGGAGACTTGAATATTCTTTTCTTGCATTGTAATTGTTTTAGTAAAATGTTGAAAACACAAAGTATATAAAATTATTCCTTTTTCCTCAGTCGGAACAAGTTCGATCCCGAAGCATATTTTTTCTGCAATAAACTGAACATGTAAATACTCATGACAAACTTCTTCACAAACAACTCAGTGGAGGTAATCACGATCACCGAACGTGAGCGTGGATGAGTTGCTACATGAAACTCCAAAAGTGTTGCTCGCATTTTTTTTGTTATTTTTATATTCTTAATAATAATGGTGACGTTCTTAATAACATTTACAAGCAGTGACCGATTTTGCACATACAGAAAGCTTCCAGATTATGCTGTTTGATGGAAGAACCCCGTTTGCTATGAAACTTAGCTTCCACAATTAGGAAACCGTGAATTATTTTTTATCAGTAAACAGCTTTCGAAAATTGTTCCACAAGGTTGACCCGTTAGCTGTAATCAAACAATTCTACATCTTAATGACTACGCGTCATTACGATGTAGAATCGTTAAATTACAGCTAACTGGTCACTTTGTAAAAAGTCACCTTGTAAAGTAGTGTGAAAATTCTCAGGAAGGAAAAAAATCAGCGCTTAAAGCATAGATACATGTATTAAGGGAAGAAATAATGTAAAGCACTGTAATCAAAATAATCACAAATTTCAAGTGCTGACTATAAATTTATTGGTTCTTCTATTTATAATTTCCATTAACATTTTTAACTTAGCAAAGCAAAATCCAAATGTTCAGTTCTTAATATGTATTACACGAAACTCTAGTCTGTGCTAACCAATAATATTTGAAAATACAGCATCTGACTTTTTAATTAGATTCGGTCACCTGTCAGTGTATTATTATCTATGCTATAAGTGTTGATTTTTTTAATTTCCTTCCTGATCATCTTCATAATGTTTCTTTCTTTTAAATGTGCAATATATAACAGCTTCGGAATTTTAGCCCCGGTTACTTCATTTTCTCGGAAAAATACTTCATATTGTTTTATCGCCTATTATTTCTACCTGTGCACGACGAAACCATTGCAACTGTTACCAACGGTATCACTGTTATAGCCCATATGAGGTCTTATACTTCTAAATTGGCTCCATGTATCTATGTGACAAACCGATGAACTTTTCGCACATTACTATTGCTGCAAGATGAGGATGATTTGTCAGTAGTTAATGTGCCAATTTAAATTTCATGTGTTGAGGATATTGATGACCTCTTATTTGCGTAGAAGAAGCTAGAATTGTTATGCACGGTCTGGCGCTCACGTAGTTTTTCCGGCACATGCGAGGTCAATGGTGTGGAACCTGATGCCTTAAGGCCATATGCGGCCTTCTAGGCCATTAAATGTGGCCTTTTGAATGAATCCAAATTTGGCAAAACAAATCCTTTTATTTTTATTGATATGTTTTTGTTGTCATTTATTATTTTTATTTTAATATTGAAATTACTGTATTTAAAATGCCAAAGATAAAAGAAGATTCCATGAAATAATGCTTCCCGACTGACGGTCACAATTCCAGTCATAAGGGACATTTTCACAACCTGCTAACCACAAGATTTCAATCTATGGATCCTAAAGAACAACAGACGGAATTGATTGAGCTCACAGCAGATGACATCTTAAAGTTCTTTTTTATACTAAGAGAGATCCACTTGAAATGTGGGGAAGTGCAATAGAATACCCACTCACACAACAACATGCACGACAAATGGTGTCTTGTTTTTCATTTACTTATTCCTGCACATCTACATCTCCATCATCCCTAACCTAAATCAAGACGCCATTAAGTACATACATGACGGGTATCTATCTAGAGTATCAGCCAAGTATTAAAATGTTTTCCAACAAAAAGGAGTCATAACGAAGTCATTAAAAGGGTTGGTTAACTTTAGAATTAATTTTTTTTTTCAATTTTTAAGTTAGTTAGTTCGTAGTAAGATTTTTACAAAATAATGTACTATCTAAAGTTCATGTAATTGAAATCTATTGAATGTGGCCTTGTTGGATTACAGCTACCTTAATGCGGCCTGCCAACATGAAACGACACCCTCCCCTGCTTCTGCTGTAGGTGTTCTCCTGCTCGTTCCTGTGTTGTATCATTGACTCTGAAATAGGCATTAAACGTTTTCTTTGGACTGAACGAAAATTGACAGATGAATCTATATAAATGTTGCACTCTTGAAATTCCTTAATGTAATGATATGTGAAACGAATATTTTCGTTAGATCTCATCTGTACGAGAAATGGTAAACCCCCTTTTTTTTTTTACAGTACTTCACTAATTGATTCGCATTAATGCAGGGTAGGTATGAATATATGACTTTTTTATGCTTCTTAGTTTGTCCTGAATGTATGACAAAGAAATGATATAAAGTGTCTAATATCGCTATAAAATCTTACTTAACTTTTTTATATATAATTATGTAGTGTTACACAAAATTATAGGACATAAATACGTCATACGACCTTGATCCCAAAAATTGGGGGAAAATAAAAGTTCTATAAATACATTCAGCTAAATGATGTACGGTAAGTACTCTCACTTCATCTCATAGCAACGCTGAGTCAGACAGGCATGGAGTACGATTGGAAAATGGCGCCAGTTGAAGCAAGGAAGCTGTCTAACAGTGACGTCCGGGTGCTGATACGGATGATAGCCAGAAAACATAAAACCACAGATGCCCTGTTTGTACAGAAAGGAAGGAGCCTTCAAGGACAACAGTGCTACACGTAACTCCGTGCTTTCACTGCCACAAAATTGTACAAAGGGTGGACAACAAAACTGAAACACCTGCGCAGAGAGCACTAGACGTATCACACCGCTGTACGCACTACCCAGTGGCCAGCTTGCATCTATTTCTCAGTCGAACATCGAGAGTGGAGTGTGAAGGTTGATTTAGCAGAGCAGTAGCACAACTGCACTCCAAAAAATGCAATCCACACAACATAGTGGGAAACATATCCGAGTTTCAAAGAGAACAGATGTTCTTGCGCGTGTCGTTGGTGCCTTTCTCTCCAAGACAACAATTCTTTGAGGTGTATCGCAAGCCACGGTATCCAGGATCATGTCGGCATACTGGCAAGAAGGAAGCATCAAATCTATTTGGAATAATGGTCGAAGTAAGAGGAAGCTGTCTAACAGTGACGCCCAGGTGCTGACACGGATGGTAGCTAAACAACATAAAACCACAGCTGCCCAACTCACCGTAAAGTTGAATACGCACCGCGACTCACCTGTTTCTATCAGAACTGTTCGTCGGGAGCTTTGCCGGATCAACATCCGCGGTCCTGTTGCTATCGTCAAACCCTGGATCACAAGTGCGAATGCCAAACGTCAGATGCAATGGTGCCAGCAAGAAAAATATTAGACGTTGGACAACGTGAAATGTGTAACATTATCCGGTGAATTGTCCATCATTGTCTTTTCCACAACAGAAAGGGTATACTTGTGGAGATATCGCTCACAGGCTTACCACCCGGACTGTTTACTGCCCACAGTGAAGCACGGAGGTGGATTGATGATGGTTTGGGCAACAATATCGTGGCAGTCTATTGGCCCGCAAATTGTTCTTGAAGCGCCTTTCACTGCCAAGGACCATCGGATAATTTTGGAGAAACAGGTGCACCCAATGCCTCAAATTTTGAACCCTGACGGTAGTGCCGTGTATCGGGATAATAACGCACCGATACACAAGACCGAACTGGTGGAAGAGTGCTTTACTGAGCATGAAATTGAGGTTGAACATCTGTCATATCCTGCGCAGTCACCAGAGTTGAACGCTATTGAGCCACTCCGAGGTGGTATGGAGGAGATAATCTGGAAACGTTTTCCTCCATCAGCTTCACGTCGTAAACTGTTCACGTTTCTGCAAGAGGAATATTTTCAGATCCCCAGGTCCACTGTAGATGACTTGCATAGGTCCTCCCCACGACGAATTACAGCTGCATTGACCTCCAAAGGACGCCCTATGTCGTACTAATCCATTGTTGTGTCGTACACCCATGTTTGTCAGTTTCGTGGGAAGCCCCAGTAAAGTGTGTTACAGTGTACACGGAAACAAGTTCCAATTATGAGTAGTGGTCGAGGGTGGTCGCCCAAACGAGAGCGTGTTTTTCGTAAATTACCTAAGCAAAGGAATTTTGACAGCACATTTGTGTAATCACAGTAAGACACTCGGCAAACTATCTTTCTGAAAAGCTTTATTAGACGAAACTGCCACATAATAGAACAGCTTGGATGCAATGAATACTGAGTGAGCTCACTGCCAAGCTCTGCATTTCGCCAATGAGGAAAATAATGGTAATTTTGATCACTTATTTTCTTCCCTGAACTACAGTAAACGCGGTAGTGAAAGACTTCTGAACAGTCCTAATTAGTCAAACACACCCAGAAATTCAGTACTGCAATGCCATTCTTGTTCCTCTCCGTCACAGAATGAGATTTTCCAGGCAGTTGTCTGTATTGCTTTAAAATTCAGGTAAATGTTCATCGGTGCCTCTTGGGTTTGTTACCATTATATGGTAAAAAAACTTCATTTGGCCAGCTGTCCTTTATAGATTCCTCGGCAGCTACTGATGTTCGTATTGGTCGTACTGCAATTAAAGAATTAATGCGACCAAAATTAACAGCACTGTCGGACATTCTGGCTGGAATTCCTAACGCTCAAGCATACAAGACAGTAGCTGACACAACCGGGACTTGACTTTTGTTGATAATATATTTATACATTATGTATACCCCTGTACGGAATGCATAAAGCATGAAAAGATGGTACGCTTTGTTGAAAACTGTGAAAATTATTTCTCATTAGATCGAAGCTTCAGCCCTAGCCAGCCACTAGTTCTTTAAAACAATGGACTGCGTGTTACACCTAGTGTATTTCTCAACATACTTCCTAGAAATACATGGCTGAGGGGATATTTCTCCTATTTAAAAAAACCGCGGTTTTTAAGATTGAATAATTTCTTAGCGGTAATCGAAATATTAGCATGAGGTTCCAACGAGACAGGATAACACAGCCATGTGCATATTAATAGTATATAAGCTTCCAGATGAAAACACAACCTTTATATCCAGTAATACGTAAAAATAAAAATTGATATATAACAGAAAATGAGAAAATCAATCTTCTTGTTGGCTCGTTTGTTTTTCCATTAAGGTGGTAATCTCCACCAATACGCATTCTAATTCGAAGATCGATGGATATTTTTGATATTCAAACTGAGATATTACCGTACTTTAAATAATCAGCATATTGTGAAGTTCAGGAAAAACAAAACGATATTGCTTGGATTAAACCTCAACAGCTCAAACTCCACAGGCCGTAAAATTCAAGAAAAAGTATCACCGTAAAATCCATATGCGTGATGGGTATCCCGAAACGTAATTTCGTGTACAAATTTGATATTCACAGGATTACCCTACAGTTCAAAACAGTAAGGAAGAAAACGATCATATTATAAAAAAATTCTCACTCCCAAGATCATTAAGAACAATACTTATTAGGTTTTGCAACATTACTAAAATTCGGTACTTAAGTTTGAGAGTTCCGTAGCCTCAGCTGCGGAACCCACAAACGTGTGTGACGCTGAGTCGCCCAATATCATGAAATCGTGTACAAAATAATATTACATTAATTTCGTTGCATTGCATTTCTATCAAAATTCTCGTATGTAAAAACAAAAACCTCCCACCTTTCTAATTGTTAGAGGACCAATATCGTGGTATAACCTTACGTTTTGTAGTTATGAACTTTTCGCTGGTAACTTTCAACCACACGGCCTCTCCTGACAACTATAAAGGGGATTCCTGAGAACTCACAATGACATAAAAATATTAATTCTTATAGTGGTGTAAAATCCACATCCATGTGATATCATGCGAACCTGAATGTAAAACATTGTGTGTACATTGCTAAATGTATAAGCTTTTTAATGCAAAATTCACAGAATATATAATGAAATATGCTGTAAATTATTTTTTTACATTTCTTTTAAACGTCTCCGCCGAGGACAATAACACTGGGTACAATCCAGTGACTTAAATGCTGTATGTTATCCCGTATCTACAGTGCGCGGTATGTAGAACTATGGCACAACAACAGCGTTTGGTGGTTTACGAAAAACAACAGAAATCCAGTCAATCGCAATTCTTAAACGGAATTAACAGCTATGATTTGAAATATCACAATATTTTATTATTTTGTGTATACATCAAGAAGGCAGCAATTTCACAACCGCTGCCCTAATTTTATGAGTGAGCATTCCGCAATAATCATTTTACCTCTTTTAAGACAGGAGCCGACTTCTCGGTTTCTGTGGTCAATTCAGCTTCTTACGTTTTCTGTATAACAAACAATTTCGACAACATTTTGCGAAATTATGCACACTGCTGGCCACCCAAAATGCAACACCAAGAAGGACACGAGATAGCAAAGCCAGATTTACTGGACACATAACAGCACATACAAAGATGAAACGATTGAGCTTACAGGCCCGTGCAACTTGCATAACACGCAGAAATCAATAGTTCGTGTGGCCTCCATGGCTGGCAATAAAGACCGCTACACGCCGCGACATCGAACGACAGAGGCTTTGGATATGGGCTTCGGGTTTATCGGTACTGGCTGCTTCCACACGTTGCCACAGTTCATCTGGCGTAGCCACGGGTGGTGCTTGCCGGGCAAATCGGTTGCCGATCAGCGACCAGACGCGTTCGACGGCCGACATATCGGGACAACAGGCAGGCCACGGCAGCAAGGCCACCTGGTGGGCCGTGAAGAACTGTTGCACGAGGCGTGCCACGTGCGGCGGCGCATTGTCCTGTTGAAACGTGGCCTCTGGCAGGTCCTGCATGTACGGGAAGACTACGGGCTCCAAAACGTCGGAGATGCAGCGGTGGTTGTTGAGTGCACCGGCGATGCGTACCAGAGGGTTGCGCGTGTCATATTCAATTGCCCCCCAAGCCATAACGCCAGGCGACGGACCGGTATGGCGATGCATAATGCTGGCGTCACACCGTCTCTCGCCGCGGTGCAGGCACACGCGGATCCGACCATCGTGGTGGTGCAGGCAGAAGTGGAATTCGTCGGAGAAGACAATGTCGTGCCATTCCGTAGTCCAGGAGCGGCGTTCAACTGCCCACTGCCGCCGCACTCGCCGGTGGTGTAACGTCAATGGTAATCGGAGCAATGGGCGTGGTGCGACAAGTCCCCGCTCCTACAGACGACGTCGAACGGTACGTGCTGACACAGATTGTTGCGCAAAACACCCTAATTCCTGCGCTAACGTTCGTGATGTGGCTGGGCGAACCGTCAATGCCCGCCACACAACATGCCGGTCCTCTTGTTCGGTGGTGCGCCGCGGCTACGGTAATCGATCACGTCGGTCCGGCCATCCCTCCTGCACCTACCGAATCCATACTCGTCTCACTTTGGCTGGATGTGTTCCCATACGGGCGCCGATGTCTCGGTACGATAAACCGCTTTTGCAAGAAGCCACTATTCGTCCTCTGCCGAACTCCGAGACGTGGTGGAATCACTGCCGTATTCTGCGACGAGCATCAGGAAGTTTCCCACGCATAGGTCGGCAGCACAACACACTTCCACTACTTACACCCCGCCTTCTGTGCACCCTTCTTGTAGTGCTACTCGGTGGTGTGCCGGGCGCACATGATTTGCATATGCCCCGCAATACTAATTGTTTGCATGTCCTATCGCGGGCGACGCATGCTTCGAATTTCAGGACAATCGGATGCTTCCTACTTGGTGTTGCATTTTGGGTGGCCATCAGTGTAGAAGCGATTCTCAAATCGCTATGGTACAGGTGGATTTAGTTAAAAAATATTTTTTGTATTATTATTTTACGCGTTTCCTCTACTTTAGAATTCAGTGTGCCCTAGTGGCAGTCGAAAGCTTTGTGAGACTACCTGGAAGCTGATCCGGATGATTTCTTAGAACAGTTATACAACTCTTATAAAATAATTGATGGTTATTTTTTATTTGAAAGCAATTTTTCTTTATAAATGGAATTGTATGTGTTATTTTGTTTTCTCAGGATACTTTAATGGTAGCACATTAGTTGCACCTTGGTTAGCTAATTTCGCGTTACGTGCGTGTGTGTGTGTGTGTGTGTGTGTGTGTGTGTGTGTGTGTAATGGATTTAGTGGTTCAAAATTTCACAGTGGTTAAATAATATTAAATTATTTTAATTTTATCCCCCAAATCGAGTGATTTTCTGTAGATGTTTGTTTATGATTTTGGTGATATACGAAATTTAATGGTGGCAAGTCTGTTCACAAATGCTTTTAACAGTTACTAAGCTCTGCCGCTTTCGCTAACAATTCGAAAATGTTTTTATTTGTGATCCGATTTCTGAAAGTTTTGATCGTTTTTGGAATTTGTATCTACGAAGTAATTCGCCCAATTATTAATATTCATGAAAAAACCCTCCCTTGGCAGGTTAGGTTTAAAAAGAGAGTTTTTACATCATGATATACTGCTTACCTTTCTGAATGCTTAGTGTACATTTTATCCGAACGACATTACTCATGCTTCCGAATTTAGAAAATCTTGCAGACAGAAAGACAAATATTTAAAAGCTTACCAAATATTTTTACAAAATCACAGCTCGATGTTCAGACGAAATAAAACCTTTGATAACGGCAGTTACAAATTAAGAATAGCTTTAGGCATGTTTTTCGAATGCGTAATTTTTTTTATCATCTTTACTGGCTCGCAGATAAGAATCTCTGGAAACCTTGACTGGAAATTCAGAATGGCATCACGTCACATTGACGAAAGTACTAACTCTATTTGTACGCATATATTTTGTATATATTTCTTTACTTCAAATTCGCTAAATGTAAAAAAAAAAAAATTGGTGTTATTGTCACTTTTCTGTTACTTTTATTTTGCCTTTGAATTTCGCATTCATACGTTTAATTTATTTTGGATGCACCTAGGTGATAAGGCTTTCCCGAAGAAATACATGGTTTGGGAGAACCCATGCCAAGTATCTTCGATTCTTTGTTGGCGCCATTTAGATATGAAATTGTGAGTAATATGCGATTTATTATAACACCAGTCTGAACCAAAAAAATGTAGATTGTAAGGACAGTGGCATTTGCATAGAAAACCACGGTAAGAAATTCAAAGCTCCAAATCCGTAAGACTAAAGCCTCAAGTGAAACGTAGTCATCTATACCAGACACTTGCGATTGTGATCATGGGTTGTGACTTATGTTGATAACAAAACACTTAGCGAAAGCCTTTTAATTTTAGAATACTAACCTTCACTATGACACTTTCTTCTGTAAAAATATATCTTTGCTTTTTAAGAATACATCAACAGAAGAGAAGCGTTTCTCTTGTCAATTTATTCAGGTCTTCAATTAGGTTCAAAAGCAGAATTAACTGATAATTTGATGAATAAATCCACAAATGTGTTTGCAATTATGAGAATCATACGAATGTATTATTTTCTTTCCTAAATGGAAATTCAATTAATCTGATTCTTTAACTACTGGTCACCCTAATGATGTTGATATTGGATCTTCAATGAAATAGTTTTCTTTAAGTTATACAAAGAAGTGAGTGTAAGTTCGTAAAAGAAAACCGCGCATTTATCTGTTTTCTAAAATATTTATATTTGGCTTTCGTAATTTGTATATCTTATAAAAGTAATAAGCAAAAATTGTACCTGCTTTTGCTAATTAAGGTAAGGTATGATATCCGTCGATATATACGCTCTGAAGAGAGTAGCTATTAAGATCCTGTCGACGATTTTCTGGAGGGAGAGGATATTTGCTGTATGGTGTGGCCAGCAAAGTCGCCAGACCTAAATCCTATAGAGCATGTTTGGGATGCTCTAGGAAGAGTCATTGAATGACGTCAATTCCCTCCCAGTACTCCAGGCTTTAAAATCCACGCTTTTAGAAGAGACGACTTTGTTACCACACACTTTTATCAACAAACTTATTTAAAGTGTAAGGGCTCGTTGTGCGACTTGTAAAGCTGTGGGGGTGGCCAAACTCCCTATTAACCGGACTGTTCTCAAGATATGATGCATCATGTTTGGACAGGTAATGGTCTAATTTGCATATCGCGCGCAATTTACTTCCCGTTCACTTTGTTATGTTGCTATTGCATGTCTCGTAGTGTGAGGCATCTGCGTATTAAATTTAATTGCAATAAACCATTTGGTTTTCAAGATATCACAGAATATGTTTTTGTGACCTTAATTTTGGACATCAGTGTACATTAAAGTGAAAAAAAAAAAACATTGCAAAAAAGGTGTTTCTATTTATCTTGTTTTGTGTAGTTCTATAGGTCTCTAAAATTTCCAGAACGGTAATTAAATATTCGCACTCCTGTGCGATTTCCTCGTGCGTAAGCACTCGTCTTTCCCCAAAGCTGATATTTTTTTAAATGAGGTGATTCTTCGCTTAGGCAAATATCCAGTGCCGCAAGGCAAACACAACATCCATGCCTAACCATGATTCGAAAAATGACCCCTTTCGGACGAATGACCAGAGCCCATCGCTTAGACCACTGCGCCACCGGGACTGCCCGCAGTTTCTTAGCGACGACCAAAAGAAGCAAAGACTGGGCGCCTCCCCCCCATCATATGCGGTATCACTTCGAAGGAAATGTGTTATTAGATGGCATTGTCACCGGAGCTGAGTTGTTATGAAACCCCTACGAGCCTGAAGCAGGACGACATGTCCTGATGTGGAAGCACCCTCGATCTCCACTCTCAAAGAAGGCTACGAAAAATACTGGCACTGTATAGGTAACGTTGACATTTTTTACAGTGGGGGACATTAATGATAAAGTATGCTGAACATGATAACGTATGGCACTGTATAGGTAATGCTGACATTTTTTACCGTGGGGGACAATACTGATAGAGTATGCTGAACATGATAGCGTATGGCACTGTAAAGGTAAAAGTAATGTTGGCATTTTTTATCATGGGGGACATTACTGATAGAGTATGCTGAACATGATAAAGTACGGCACTGTAAAGGTAATGTTGACATTTTTTACCATGGGGGACATTAATGATAGAGTATGCTGAACATGAAAGAGTATGGCACTCTAAAGGTAAAGGTAATGTCGACATTTTTTACCGGGGGGACATTACTGATAGAAAATGCTGAACATAAAGCGTCTGTCAATGCAGACCGCTGTTGTGCCATTCTGAAACCCCTGCGCTCGTCAATCAAGAACAAGCAACGTATCTTGTAGTCGAGGTGTATGTTCTTGATGCAATACAATGCGCAACCCCATACGGCAGATGTAATCGTGGAAACGTTGCGGAAGTTCTAGTGGGGAACTCTTGAACACAATTCCTACAGTCCGGCTATTTTTTCTTATGACTTTCAAATTTCCGATCAGTTGAAGAAGCTACATCGTAGCAGACTTACGTCGAACGCTGAAGTGAAGGAAGCTGTTACACTGATTCTGTCGCAGCAACCAAGGGACTTCTAAGGGCTTGAAATCAACAAGATCGTTATCCATTGAGACAAATGCCTCAATGTAGATGGTGATTTGTTTTGACATAAATGTAATGCTTTCGTACATAATCGCATTGGTTCACTATCATTTGACTTACGCATGATAGCGTATGGTACTGTATAGGTACTGCTGACATTTTTTTACCGTGGTGGACATTTTTGATAGAGTATTCTGAACATGATAGCGTATGGCACTGTAAAGGTAAAAGTAATGTTGATATCTTTTACCGTGGGGGACATTACTGATAGAGTATGCAGAACATTATAAAGTATGGCACTCTAAAGGTAAAGGTAATGTCGACATTTTTTACAGTGGGGGACATTACTGATAGAGTATGCGGAACATTATAGAGTAAGGCACTCTAAAGGTAAAGGTAATGTCGACATTTTTTACCGTGGGAGACATTACTGACAGATTATGCTGAACATTATAGAGTATGGCCCTCTAAAGGTAAAGGTAATGTCGACATTTTTTACCGTGGGGGACATTACTGATAGATTATGCTGAACATGATTATGTACTCTATGAAGATTTTTTTAGCTTATTCTCTCAAGATATGAAAGTTAGTTATAATGAAATCCTTTCGTTTATCTCTCAAGCTAAAGTTAGCTTTGTCTGATTAGAGTCAATAGCATGTTCGTTGCGAGATGAACAGATAAGGAAACATTCATCGTGCAGTTAGTGTGCTGACGCATGGTGACACATCAATCGCCACGTGGTGATAAGGGTCATGTGTTGGTTACAGTATGCAAAGGAAACGCTGAGCGAATTTTAGTTCTGTTCTAAGTTTGAATAAAGTAAGAAGCCTTCAAGTCTTTCGAATTCTGTTTCCGGATTTTTCACTTAACAACAGGAGTTACATTAACCAGAAAGCAGTTTAAGAGACTCCAAATTATTTTGGATGGCGTGTGGGACCGCATCCAGGAATTGTTAATGGGTTCAGAATACCAGAAAATCTTACTCGGAGAATCCCGAAAGTTTCAAAATACATCGACTGAGGAGTGTGAACTTAGACACAATTTAATTGAATGTTTAAAATATTTAATCCGGGAGAGCATCCTGAAGGTATGTAGATGTCGCGAATGCATTTCTGAAGTACTTCCACCTATTCAGATGCATCCTCCCTGCCTAACCACTGAGTGGAACAGGAAAGCGATTTCAAGTTTCGAGAACGCTGTGGCCTTGTTGAATACTAAGGAAGTAGCTCAAGCTTTTATGAACACATGTGGAAAAGTGAAGATTTCAGAAGAGTTCCTCTCTACAATCAGGGGAAAAGAACTACTTGGAGGAGTAATGATTTCGATTATATTAATTCAGAATTTTTTTTTAAATGGGCAAGGTACAAGGTGAGTTTGTGAATATTTATTATTTATTGAAATATTAAGCGTAAATATTTTTTAGTTTTAAGGCATAAATTTAAAGAGTAATTATTATTTTTTTAAATTAAATTTAAATTGAATTTTTTTTTGAAATGTGTCAAAATTTAAGCTTTCAAGATTTTAAAAGTAAAAGTGAGAATGTAAACTTCTTTTTTGAAATGTTTAAAACAGTAACAGAATGAATCCAATTGTTTTAATGGTGAACTAGTGCATTTTTGCTAGACTTTTCTTAAGGAAATTTCGGGATTGTTATTGGAAAGGGGTCTGATGTTTTCCATTAGGCAACCAATCGGGGCGGAATTCCGACTGGTCTGAGAGCAATGCTTTACAGTATTGAGTCGAAACCAGAGTACACCGCTTAATTTCGGGGAGTTTGAAATGTTTCAAACGGACTTGCTTAATTCTTTGAGTTGAAAAAAAGAAGCGCTCTCACTGAAGTCCCCCTAGCCTGGAAAAACTAAACAGTCTGTGTTTTATAAAAAATTCTTTCCTTAGACATTTGTACTTTATTCCATTTCCAACTTTTTCGAAAACAAAGTTCAACAGATTTTTACTCGTTTCGAAACAGTCTTTTTATGCATACTAGTTTTCCCATGTTATTCTAAGGGAATTTCCCTGCTTTTAATGAAATGTGTTTTCTCAAAATTGTCTACTAAGAAAAATGAAGTGTTCCATTTTTAACCCTGGGAAAGAATGAACTGTTCCGAAAAAAAGAATGACACTTTTCCTCAACTAATTTTTTTTAATATGGAATCCAACGAACATTTTTACATATTTTCTTAGAATTTGTCTTTTTTCGTTTAGAAGTTACAACAGAATTTCCTTCTTGTACAGGAGCTTTCAACATTTGTTTATTTTTAATGTACTTTTTAGGCAAATTTATGCTTTCCTATGAAAGTTTTTCTTAAAGGACTCCATTAGGTTGATCTCAATTGAGTCTTTGAAGTGAATGGAAAAAAAATAACATGTCTATGTGTTATGAGAAAATGAACGAATTTCCTTAAGACAGTGTGAAGTGAATTGAACATCAAGCAGTAGTAAGATATTTTACTATCGTAATATGTACATACATTTTGTGACAATATCTTCTAAAGTTAGAGGGAAAAATATATGAATATTAAAAAACAACAACTTCCTTAGATTTACAAATATAGTATTTGAAGCAGAAAGAGGGATGTAATGCTTTGAATATGAATTTCTTGTTTCAGTGAAGGGATTCTTAGTTTCTGTTTTTAAAAAAAATCCAGAATATCATTTTCAGAAAATTTCTGGGGGAGTCGAACTTGGACATTTAACAAAATTATTGGATATATATAGGAATTTGAAGAAAGTTTATGGAATGAAACATGAAGGGAAAGAAATGGTTGAAATGGTTAACGTCCAAGCTTCATCAATTTTTTTTGGTTCCTCATACAATCTGAGGAAATTTTGCATTTTTTGTGAGAACTCGTTTTTTTCAAAATCAACCCTTTAGAAGTTTTGAAAATAGAAAAAATATTGACTAAGGGAAATCTTAAATAGTACAAATTCTGAATTGAAACACTTTAATTAAGAAAATGTTTGTCTGAAGCAATTTTTCAATGTCTAAGCATGGACATCTGTGTATTCGTTCGTCCGAAATTAAATCCTGGGGAGGCTTGAGTTAAGAGCTTTTGAATTACTACACTAGCTTTCTACCTTCCTTGGAAACAGTGATCTAAATCAGGGTCTGCTTACTTCCCTTCTAGTGGTTCACGACGGATCTCTCAAATAGTGAATGAACGGCAAAGTTCAAACGCTCTGTCCCATTGAGTCAGCAGTTTTAGATTTTTGTCATCTCAGACAGTTTACGTTTGCTCAGAAAACTATGCTTTTGCGAGCTTGAGTTTGAATTCAAAGTTCAAAACCAGAATTTAGTTTAATCTCCCAAGCAAAGTGATTTCATGCCATATGAAGTTTTCCTGTAAGCAAGAGACGCGTGAAAACAGTCGCAGGAGATTGTCAGTTTCCGACAGAAACAGGAAGGAATTCAAAGTTAATTTCTTGGGGAAAGCTCACACACTGGAGAGAGCGTAAAAACACTCTTCTTTCATGTTTTAATGTAAACCTCGAGGAATTTGTATCTAACTATGAAAAGTAAGTTCTAAAGATTTAGGGGCATTTACACTAAAATCCTACAATGACTTTATTTGAAACAGGGAAGAATCGGCCTTGTAGACTAAAATACATCTGAAGATTTTAGATACATTTCTGTTTAAAAGTAAAGTCGGATGGGAAAATAAGAGTAATTAAATCGATAGGAAAAGATTGAAAGTTTGAATCAGAAAAAAACTGAGGAAAAAAAGAAGTTTCATAAAAATAAACCAAAGTTTGAAGAATCATACAACACTGAACAGAAGGAAAAATATAATAAGTACTATAAAGGGAATACCATATTTTCACTATGGGAGTTTGGAAACAACTGCTTTTCTGAACAATTAGTAAAATGTGAAAAGAAAAATGTTTAGAGGAAGTACGGACTTAGTCGCTATGTCTCCAGAATGAAAGATTTTTCTGCTGAGACAATGAATAAAAAATACGATAATGAAAACCTAATTAAAACAAAAGAAAAGGTCAATGAAACTAAACGTCTAAAGATAAAATGCAGCATGCACAGAAGTTAAAAATGAAGGGGGCAGACACGGGAGAACTGGACATTAAGGGAATGAAATATACGCGAAGTTTTGAAACATCTAAATTTAATCGAACTAAATGAGGGAAAGGAATGAGATTAGGGGAGTTCTTATTGACTTCGATGAGGTGAGTAAACAACAAAAATTTAGTTATACATGAAATAATTGTGTAAAAAATAGCTCGTTTGGGAATATGATTTTTGGTGAAAGTATGAAATTTTAGTTGAAATGTCATGATCAGCAATTCGAAAAGAAATAGATTGAGTCGATATGTAGGGAACAGAAGTAAGTATTTCTTTATTTTCGCTATGGGGTGGTGAGTTAGTAAAACGTAAAAAAATGATGTTTAGTGGAAGAACGGAATTACTCGCTTTGCCTCCAGAATGAATGTTTTTTTTTTTTGGACGAGACAGAACAATATACAGAAAATATGTCCCAAAGAATACAAATTTCATCGTAAGAAAAAAGGTTTTAGATTTCATGCCTTGACATTGAATGCTTTCCTGTTGGGGCAGTGCACGAAAAAATGTAGCAAACTAGGGAAGGATTAAAAAAATGCGTATTTGGCATACATGCAAGCTTTGAGAAATACTTTAAAAGCAAGTTGGAAAATATGATATATAAGGAAACAAAAAACCAGATGATTTGCTACATCTAAAATAATCATTTTGCTGAAATGAAATGAAAAAAAAATAGTCTAAATAAAAAGAGTCATAAGTTTGGCCAATTAAGAAATAGTGTAAGTATAAATGGCACTGTGATTGACCAGTGAGAGATTTTGTGTATTTAGAAAGCATGCTTGACAGAGAGAACAAATTGGATGGTGAAATCAGTAGGCGATTGAATTCCTCTTTGAAAGTCATAGCTGCTCTGGGAGGTTTTCACATGAATGATGGGTTCTCTAGAGGGTCCAGAATAGCTGTGTATGTAACTGTAATTGTTCCTACTCAGATGTATTGTAGTGAAACTTGGGTACTGCAGAAGAAACATAGGAATCGTTTGTGTGCTGGAGAAATGCGTTACTTACGTGGGGTTTGTGGCAAGACACGGTCTGATTGTGTGAGGAATGAAGATGTGTTGCAGTTGTGTGATGTGAGGCAAAATGTTGTTAGCAAGGTGGAGACCAATATGCTTCGGTGGTTTGGCCATGTTGAAAGAGTGAGTGATGATATGCTTACTAAAAAACCTTTTTAGCCCAAGTGGCAGGAAGGAAAGGCAGAGGAAGAGCAAGAAAGACATGGATGGATCAGATTCAGGACTGTCTGCATGAGAAAAAGATTAGGAGTATGAAGTATAAAATATCTTGTGTACGGCATGTAATGGATATCAGTGAAGCACGAGTTGTATGTCAAGATCGCTGTAAATGGAGAAGTATGATACGACAACCATAAGTAAAAATATCTCGTAGTTTGTATTTCTTTTTGGAGCTAACCTCTGAATGTCAGAGAACAGCTTAGTGATATGTATGTATGCATGATTGAAAAGGTTAATTTAGTTTAATAACCAAAGCGTGGGCATAAACGGAAAAACTCGTTAGTAGGTTATTGCAAATCGAAACTAGGGAAGTAACTTGTGTTCTAGTGCTGTATTTTTACAGAACTGAGATGCCAGTCTAATTTTAGCAGCCTATCCATTAAAAATATCGCTCTTAGTTCAAGTTCATATTTTTACGCTGGTAATGAGGAGGAAAAGCTCTTACTGCATTATATAATTTTATCTACATGTCTTCATTAATATTGAGTTTGATTTTCTTGCGTTGATAATCTAACTTTGGAAGACTGTCTTTACTTCTGGTAAATGGAAATATTCCTTAAAACATTTCTCGCTTAAATGCACTATTTTATCAAAAGAATCCGGCCACCCAATTTAAATGTGTGTTTGCCTACGTATCTTCCAAGTATTTCCCATATAGTTGTGAAATGTAAAATACTACCTATGCCTGGCAAATGTAATAAACGCACACAAATTGTAAGAAAACAGCCGTTGGCAGATATCATTGACTTTCAACGTGGAAAGTTCATAGGATGCCATCTTAGCAAATAAGAAATTTCCAAAATTAGTCATGCTGCTACTGCTACTATCCTGATCAACAGAAACTTGATGTTATCCTGAAGTGTAAAGACCTATGAGAAACAGCACAATTGTGAATTGAGAGATCACGTAGAATGAGAGAGAGGAAATGCTGAGTATTTGAGAGAGTGGCGATACAAAATCGATTGACCTTATTTGGAACACTCACCACGGAATTACAAAATGTCCCTCAAGGCAACGTTAACATCATCAACGAATGTTCGATGCAATGGAAACGGTATTCCATGATAGAGCAGCCCCACACACAAGCCTGATATCAGCAAAACAAACGTTAAACGTTCTTTGAAATGTTATACAGTTAATCCCAAGTGGACACAGGAACAGTGAAAATGTTTTTTAAGGGATTTATCGCGGTTCGCCATCTAGCTGTCCTACGGATGAGCCTGGAGAAGCGGATTTAAAGGCAAAGCCACCTGTCTGCCCGTGTTGTGACAACTGTGAAAATTGATGCAAAACACATCATTCTTCAGGTCTGTTTTTTATTGTTCGGAATAGGTCGCTAGGTTCCGGTTACCGGAAACCTAAGTGGTGCAGTCTATAATAAAATTATCAGCAATTATGTGCTCCGTATTATGGCAAAAGCTGGGGGAAGACTTTTTAATCCACAAAAAGCTTTGCTCCTGCGTCGACAATGTGAGATCGGTGCAATAATGGTTTGATGAGATAGGTATGAAACAAATAAAGTGGCCTGCACGCGTCTTGATGTCAACCCCATGGAAGACGATTGGGACGAATTGGAAAGGTGACTGCAACGTATGACGAACATCCCGACGCCATTGCTTCTCCAGACTAATGCTATTTTAACAGAATCAAAGTCAATTCGAGCAGCAAAAGACCGAAATCTGGAGAACGGTCTTCCCAGTAGAGCGGAGGCTATCATAACAGAGAAAGGTGGACTATCCTGCTATTATTTCGCTATAAATTACAGGACATTTCGACATAAACAAGTGTTCAGCTACTTTGTTTTGGATGATGTTTTTTGGCGTTCATCATTTGGCCTAGCCAAGACGAGCAGTACAGAATGGCTGCTGGTTTGCCAATTCTCAGGGCTGACACAATTTTCGTTTGTCATCTCTTGGTAGAAAGTTATGGACGAGCAGTTGCCTTAGGATCAGCTTGTTTTCTAAAGGAACAGTCTACAATTATATCAGTTAAGATATTTCAATTTCAGTAAGCGTAGTACTACATGCAGAGCAGTCGATGTCCATAAAATAAATATTTCCAATTCCGCCAGTGTAGTAACATCTAAATGTGCGGAAAATATTGTTATAGCTCGTTTCTGTTTTGGTGGTGTGTGTGGTTAACCTTCATAATGGAATAAATAAAAATAAGGGAGACAACATCTCGTGTTTATAATCAATGGAGTTTTTACGAAATGTTGGCAAAAAATGTTTACGCTTGTTCGTCTTTACTGTTAAGAAGCTAAGATAATTTACCGGAGAGCACTCGGTGCAAAACGTTTCTGAAATTTCAGATTTCCGTTCGGTCAACTTTCGAAAATGAATTTCTAGCTTCGGAAGTTCAAGTTGTAGAATTTGTCCATTGATGACAGATTTATCGGTCGGCGATCTTTTTTTGGTCAAAATCTTAAGTAAAATCAGGTATCGGAATATTTTCAAGGAGAAACTACATTGAATTACTCTTTCAGTTGTTCACATTTTCATTTTTTAAAAACGAAAGGAATGTCCGTTAAAGGAAATGTCGTCTGGATAATGAAAAATTAAACTTTTGAAACGTAAAACATAATTTTTGGATCGGATGCATTTAGATTTTGGGTACAACTTGGCGCTTAACCATATCAAATATCCTATATCAATTTTTTTATAAAATCTACGTTATGCAGTTTAAAATTTCAAGATATTTTATTTTATTTTCATACAATACCCATTTTTAAATAGTAATTTACAAAATGTTTCAGTCTATTATCTGAAAACATGCATACTTGAATAAAATATAAGATAAGGATTTCGTAATTATGGGGCAAGGTAATTAGCAATTTTTTCATTTAGTTAGGCTTGTATACAATGTAATTTTTTTGTTCATATTTATCTCTTGTACTGCCAAAGTTACTTACCGCTGAAGGTTAAACTTACTCATGAATCGTTAGTTTTGTAGTCACGCTAATGACAAAGTGTGTGCTTTCTGTTCTTTTAAAACAAGTTTGGAACAAAAGAGGGTGCGTACTTAAAAACAATCTTCGCATTCCAGTTCAATACTTTCAACGTTTGTATCGCATTAGGTGACGATTTATAATGTCTTTATTCATTGTGACTAGAGGGAAATTTCCTTTAGCGACTTTGCATCTGGTAAAACAGTATGTATAGAATTGCACATAAGAATGCAATCTAAAATCTTTTCCGGCAAACATGGATCCCTCTTTAACAAAATTTCAATACCAAACAACACAAATATTTTAACATAGTCACATTCTCCTTCGGAATAATTGGACATTTCAATTTATGTTTCGTATTAATAAATGTCCTTTAATTGTGCACAATTTATCGAAGCTCAAGAAAAGAATATGCATTAATATGCATTGCTCTTTATATTGATTGTCGTGTTCGTCCTGTTTGCATGAAACAAAATTCATTGATATGTGAAAGCTGTTCAAAAGCGAGAATGTTTTTTCAAAATTGGAGATTCGTTCTGTTTTTTAAACTAATAACTAACGAAATGCCTAGCACTTTCCTTAAATAATTCGCCTCCTGCCGAAATTACTGTAAACGAAATAAAAACTTACACAGTGTATGCGCAGGGATCGGCTTTATCTTTAGGAAGAATAGTAGGACTAATGCAAATATATAATAAGGACGAGTTACCAGAGCGGAAATGTAAGCTAAGGGATTTGAGTATATTTCCTTTTCAATACTTATCGAGGAGCAAAGAATAAACAAAAAAATCTAATGCAGCGTAATGACAAAATTGAGTTAAAATACAGTGCAATCACTAAAAATGTAGTGAAATCAAATAAAAGTCGCCATCATCATTATCATCTTTAGTCATTAACAAACCACTGCAGAATGAATGTACCCTATGTTCCTTCCACAACTTTCTGCCTTCAGCTGTTCTCCTCCATGTCACTCGGGCATGCTTTTGATTTTATCTATCCATCTCTCAAATTGTCTTTTCCTGGATCTGTTTTGACTTTGGTGGCCATTCTAGTGTAACAGTTGTCCAAGGGTTGTTAGTTCATCTAGCAATATGTTCAGCCCTATTCTAATTCAGGGTCTTCACTTTAATGAATATGTCATCAACTTTTGCCATTTCCGTAATCTAGTTAATCCACTTTTATTTTTTTCTGATTGTACCAAACATGCAGCTTTATATGCCTCCTTAAGCTGTGAGCAGCCCTGTACATCATTCTTAATTATACCCGATGCCGCTAATCTTTACATTAGTGCTGGAGGTTTGCACTGATTATCTAAAATATCACTGGCATCCTCGCCGGTACAATTTCCGATTTTCCCAGGTTTTTGAAAATTATAAAAAAAGTAAAAAAAAGAGCAACGACCCTTGGGAAGAAAATTGTCTTTATCATATTAAGACGGCACTGAACGCATGGGAGATGGAACTGGCACAAAATCAGTTCGCAGATGACATATTTCCCCTTTCTGCCAAACGTACACTGGAGTGCAAAACGTATGGACTGTTCGGTTTTTTCGCCGTTGCTTTGCAATGAAGCAGCCTGAAAGGTGGAATGTAATACCACAGAGACCTCAGTATGTACCAAACGGGAGAATAAACAAACACATGTGCAAAAACGAATACCAAAGTGTACACTAGGACTTTACTAAGAAATGACCGTAAAGCATTACGCACCATGGTACAGAGCCATCGTTTACACAGATATATTACAGCAAAGAGGTGGTCGTTAGTAAAGAATATGATGTCCCCTAACAGCAATGGCTGCGTTGCAGCGTCTGGCCATACTTGACCGAAGGCTTTCGATGAGTTCTTAGGGAAACTTTGCCCATTTCATTCGTAGTGCACGTTTCAACTGAAGAACATTTTTCAGCGGATGTGGGCCTGCCTCAAGAAGTCTACCCAAAGAGTCCCACACATGTTCTATGGGATGTAGATGCAGGAGTACGCAGGCCAATCCATACGAGCGATATCCTTACTTTCCAAAAGCTCATCTACTGCACGTGTACGATGAGGTCTCGCGTTATCGTCCATAAATACGAACTAGGAACCAAAGGCACTTCGGAACAAGCGTACATAAGGAAGAGCACTTCATCGCAATAGCTGTTTGCGGTTACGACACTTCCTTCGAAAATGTGAAGCTCAGTACAACCATTCAGCGTAATGCCTCCCAAGACGAACACACCAACACGGCCATACTGATCTCTTTCCGTAATGTTAGCCGTTGGAAAACGTGTTCCCACATGTCTCCAGATCAGCTGACATCCAGAATCAAAGGGTATTTAAATGCATATCAAAGGGTGCTTAAATGTACATCAAAGTGGGGATCCTTCCCAGCAGGTAATCTAGATAGACCCTTTTCAGTTGAAAACTATTCCTCTTAATTAGAAAAACGCTTTGCAGCTTAATAATTTCCAAATACATTACTCAGAATAAGTAAAATAAAACACCTTTTTTTATTGTTGTATTCGGTTTTAATGCATTTTCCTCTACTAGATATCTAGAGTTCAACCGAACGAAAGTTCAACTGAACCTACTCGATAATAGGTCCATGAAAAGTAGTCATGGTATTGTGTTTTAGACCGCGTGTACCATATTATCTGCAGACTACTCCAAATCAGTGATGGGCATAATTGAGTAGATATAATCGATTCATTCGATTATGAAAATCTCTCGAAACGTTCGATTACGCCAAATTCATTCTAATGAAAAACCCTCTCGAGAGAGCTATCGATTGCTCATACGTTGCCTCGTTCAAACGTGTGCATTCGAAAGGTGAAATCGCTCGTCTGTTCTCCAGAACATAGGTTCAGAGCAAAATCACTCGTCCACCCGAAAACATCTCGAGAGACACCGAGATCCGAGAGATTCGGAAGTACTTATTTTTCACTTGATCGAATTATCTCTCGCAAGGAGAATCACTGGGGTAACTTCTAACTTCTTAAGCTAGGTTATGCTATTTGAAAAAATTCAGACGTCCTTAACGTCATTCCATCCAGCGAAAGAAAGCTCTGAGCGTATAGCGCCAATTACAAATCATTCGAATGGTTATTTCGAATGAATATCTCGATTTGTCAAACGCAGACGACGGCTCTGAGCGTATCACGCCATTTAACGGTAAATTCTAAAATTAGGAATCGTTCGAATGATTATTTCGAGTGAATATCTCGATTTGTCAGATCTCTCGATTCTTAAATTCAATCGATTATGCGTAACACTACTCCAAATAGCAGCCGGCGTTTGTAAAAATTCCGAAAGTAAAACTGAATATACGTTTATTGCATTTGATATATATTTTTAATATATTTTCCCTGTTTTTCATTGAATGCAAAATAAAACTAAGTCACTAACACAGATCGGCTAAATTCTTCATATCCCTAGCCCATTGGCAGACAACCGTCATGAGTGCTATTAATGAGTTCAGATGAAGAAGAGGGTCTCTTGAACTAATTAAGAACTAACCTTAAAATTGTCTTAATTAACCGAGAGGAATAATGGCGTATAATCATCATGCAAAATTTACCACCATTTAGATTTACAAAATAAATTATCATTTGTATTCTTCAAATGAATGTGCAAAATGGAGTACTTAGATCAGTTTTCAGAAATTTCGAAAATGTGGTGCCTACAATCAATATCACGTAAACATTCTTCGGATTTTTTGTCTTACAGTTGCACGGTAAGCAACATAATACAAGAGCTTCGAGGCGTTCACTCACAATTATAATGTAAAAGACACGGCGACATAAAATAATTTTGCAAAACTAATAAAAAACTGTAAATACGAAATATACAAATACTTGTTTTGCTCGACAAAGAAGCGAAACACATCTTTGACATTTGAAAAACACACGAATTTTGAACATGCTTCGTACAGCCCTTATCTGTTTCCCTCAAGATGTCGGAGGCAACGCCACATTTTAAGGTTATTGTAAGGCAAGTTGCTATCATAAAATAGAAATTCGCAAAGTTCCATGCATTAGCAATATGATTGATTGAATTCTGAAACTTCATTTTAATCGTAAACCGAAATCGTAGGCGATTGGTATATAAAAAAAGGATTACATTTTTTCCTGAATAAGAATATTACATTTAACACACTTAATTCATAAATTTTTACAATAGTATAATTTTGAGAATTTCTGGTGTAGATGATTACGTTTTTTTTCAATGCTGGCCAGCTCCTCATGATTTGCGAATCAGCGCTGACGTGCTGCTATCTTTCGGCCGATGTGAAAGATGATGTTCGTTAAATTTGGTAATAATTATGTTTCGCAACAATTTTGACCGGCTTTTAAATGGAACTTTATGGATGTTAAAAATGTGTCCCTACGCCGAAACCTTTATTATGATTGAAAAAGTGATTATTTGACAGAATAAATAATTTCATTACACCAGTTTAAAATCAATTAATTCAAACACTCGACGTTCATCAGAAACACCAATCAGAAAGCATCGTTCTTTTTACTTTAATAAGTGAGTCTCGGAAAAATTCTCGTCGGCCGCCGCCGGGAATCAACCCAGGGTCTTCCAGTTACGCCCCAGGCATACTACCACTGCACCATATCGGCCTCAAATTTTCCAGACTCACATGTGATTAACTACCAACTTACTTGGCAGGTTGCTTCATGAAGTCGCGCACAATGCTAGGGATTCACCAAAGATGGAAAGCAGCAATCTTTGGTAAGCAGCAATCTCCGTAATGGAAAGCAGCAATCGCTGTTGCTTCTATCCATCTCTGGTGAATCACTAGCATTGTGCGGTTCTCCATGAAGAAAACTGCCATGTAGTTTTGCAATTAATCACATGCGTGTCTGGAGAATTCGCGGCCGCTGTGGTGCAGTGGTAGCATGTCCGGCACGCAATTAGATGACCCTCGGTTCGATTCCCGGTGGCGGCCGACGATAATTTTTTCGAGATTCACTTATTAACGTGGAAAGAGCGATGATTTCTGATTGGTGTTAAAATCAATTCATTAAGTGCTACGAAAGAATTGTGTAATGACTCATTCGCTACCAACCCTTTGTTCGTCGTAGTAGAAGGCTATTTTGAACTCTGAAACTACTTCTTTGCAATACTGATATCAGGCGCTAACTGTCTCATTGGGTGTGGTATCATCAGCTTGTGTCGATTTTTCGATGACCTCATAGTAGGACAATCCTTCGGCAAAACACTATACTAGAATAATAACGGTATCGTGAGGAATATTATCGTTATAGAACCACGTCCTAAGTGTACGGGAACACAGGTAATATACCCTAAAAAGTGCTTCTTGTGACACCTGAATTGTCCAAAACGGTGAGGCATATCCATTGTGAAAGTAATTGTATGACCCTTTGAACATCTTGAAGTTGGTGACAATCCCTTTCATTCATACGACGAAATACACGTATCTTCATACCAATCAATTTCATTGCAATATTACTTCCAATTCTCCATCTTACAGCACATTAAAAAAATATGTTTACAAAAAACTTACAGGCACCTTACACAGAGGACACGCCCGAGAATCACACTGGAAGAATAACTAACAAATTCTAGGGGACATGTTTACACAGGCATATTTTTAAATGTTAGAACACTTCTGTGAATTCTGAACAAGGAGATTTTAAAGCAATTGCTGCTACCATGTGACAGGTTTAAAAAATATATTTTTCGTTTTTAAAATAATGTTTTTTCAAGATTTCAGTAGTTATTTATATATATTGTTTTAATTAAAACTTGCAACTATAATTATTGTTGTGGGATTCATGATTTACAGAGATCCCTTATTTGGCACTTTAGCAAGTGCTTATGAAAAGTTACAGTACTATTATCCGTAAGGTGGCACCACTTTAAGTACTCAACCACCATTGTGAATGTTAATTGATGTTTATTTTTTTCTGGTACGGGTTTAGTGATCACGTTGGGTAACTGGATAAGATATAAACATTCGCGCGGTCGTAATTTAGGGCCACACATACCAGGAAATGGATACAGCCAATCTTGTAAGAAAAACAAAACATCCGTGTCTCACGAATTCCGAACGCTGACCTATTCCGGACAAAATGTTAAAAGTCAGAGCTTAAACCACTACGCTTGCAGAAAAACATCAACAGCTTTCTATAATTCCATAAAGCAAACGGACCATCCCTCCTTCAATACGGTTGGACGTACGGCGAAACGTCTTTCCTCATATGTCAGGAATCGATTGCATTGTGTACGGGAGACGAATAAAACTTTTGAGGGAACCATAAATTTGAAACAGTTTAAGTACAGCTGGCAAACAATTAGCCACATCCTCTGACAGAAGCACCACAGGAAAGGGAAACACAAAACTAATGGACAAGTCTCAAACACGCTGCAATGATTTTTGATATAAAGAAAACATTGATTTATTGTATTATGGTAAACAATATTTTTACAAACAGACAAAATTCCATTTCTAATTTCATTGGAAAATATTCACTAGCGGCAATAAATTTTGTTGCTCAGAATACCTATCTACTGGGAACCCGGCGAATGGCAAACAAATCGTCTTTTCATCGTGAGCAACCAGCTTAGCTTATTCTAGGTGACATAATTTATTTCAAAACCCGTCAATTATACACAGTGTGTTTTTTGGAAACACCAATGGTAAAACAAAGTTGCCTTAAACACACTCGCAGAAGCGAGCCCTGCTCGTGAGATATCTCAAACATCACACTTAAAAAATGGAAGCTGTCTTAAAACTAACGGTAAATCAACATCCGGGTGAAGTGTGATATTTGTTGAGCTCTAGAGAAAACGAGCAGAAGTAAAACATATGAGTACAAGTTCCTCGAAATATAATAATTCCTGAATTCTTCCGGAAAGTTCAGAAGGTCTGTCATTAATTTCATGGGAAATAGAAATGCGTCTGAATGACTTAGCAAGTGGAAATCCTACCAAAACTGTTTCATACCGTTTCACGAAACGTATGCAATAAAACATACATCCCTGAAATTACCTTTTGTGATATATTCTGGTGTAGCTGAACAGGGAAAAATACATACACGGGTCATATTTTTAATCATTTTAATTTGCTCTTAATCTTGAACAAAGTAAAGATAAATTGAAAGATTACTACTAAAATTAAACGTTCCCTTTAAAGATGAGTTGTATCCAAAAAACACTAAATGTTGTGGCTCTACGGATACTTGAGAAGTCTCTCCACCATCCCTAATAATACTCCTTGAAGTGTGATGGCGTACGGGTAAAACAAAAACACGGATATGTTCTCGTTGTGAATTGGACCACAGGGGGTAAGAATTTGTCATAGGGATCGCCGCTAGAAGCAAAAACGGATTCCTAGTAGCAGAAAAAGTTGAATTATTAGCAAACGCTGTAGTAGCAACTTTAAATAGACAGAAAGAAAATTAATTTTGAATTGCCTACCGGAATACGAACTCAAAATGTTAGTTTTCGTATGACTATTAATAACTCAACATTTCCCCTGAAATTATGTTACCACTTATATTCCTACATTTAACCATCACTGAAATGCCAAAATCGGATATGACTATGCGAAAACTTAAAATTCATGAATAGCAAGTGTTTAGAATTTTCACTTCATGAATCCGTTCTTCTGTTACTCTTCTGAAAAAAAAATCTACGACAGAAGCGTAGGTTTTTCAATGCAGGTACTAAATATTATCTAAAGAAACTACACTTGAAAAAAAGCTTAAGGAAAAGTATGAAGCATGGAAAAAAAGAAAGTTTTTGAGGCGTAAGTTTCAGAAGAGTTATTGTATTTTAATTTATAACTAACGAACTGAAAGGGCAGAAAATTTTCCCGGAATTTAAAGAACTATCAAAAATACAATTTCATAGGGCACTGAATAAATTTAAATATATTTCGCCAGAGGTATTTATTATCTAACAAAGCAACTGAGTTATTTATTTAAATGCTGTGATATAAAAGATTCGAATGGTTAATATTTACAATGATGTTAATGGTAAATTTTTGTTTCATTAAGTAAACATATTATTTACTATATATCTGGTCAAATATTATTATCGGAACTAGTGAGGACCGAATGCCTATGAAGAAATGAGTTTTCACTACTTTATGATATGCATAAATGATTGTCGTTTTCCGCAAAAGGTCACCGTTTGTTACAAGTTCATATGAATCCATCTTTCAACGGATTTCAAAATTTAATTATCCCTTATAAGAAACCAACGCGCTTCTCTCTCTTCTGCCTTGACCAATCAAGACCACGAATTTTATGTAAATGATGCTAAGCAGTTTGATACGGGAAATTGAGAAATATTTCATTTTTAGCAAGTTACCTCAGGCTCATGATTACTCCTCATATTGACGGGTGTGTTTTTTCAACCGCGTATAGAAGTAGCACACAAAGAAACACTAGTATTTAGGAAACTTCAGAGTAAATACGTACAAAATCAAAATGAAAATAGGTATATTTCTTCCATTATACATGGAACGTACATGAGACCATCGTTTTCGTCAAGAAGAACCGGCTTCTAGTTCTCAATCTCGTCGTAAACTTTAAGAATTGCATCTCGCTGGGAAACATTAATACTTGAATATCCGTTTATCTCTTAGTTTTCTTGAACAGAAATCAGAAAGTTCTAGTTTAATTTCCCATCCAAGATGATACAATTTACCACTTTTTATGAATGCATATCTACGTGGGATTCAGGGGACAACGTGCCGCCTCTGTAGGAGTAACCATAATTTCATTCGGAGATTTCAGATAGAACACATATACGTCGGTTCAGTTTATACTTGGTTCCGCGGCAGATTTGCAAATTATATCTATGTTTTTATTTTCCTGTCCTTTGTTGAGAATTTTCAATTATCTCCCACATAATGATACGGCTTGCAATATTTATGCCTGATTTAACGAATTCAATTTGATACGTGACAGTCTTACGTTACACCGTTTTGAGGACTGTACATACATGTACGTGGTATAAATAAAGTTATCTTAAGTGAAATTTTAACAGTATAATTAGCTGACCACATTTACACATGAGGTTGTGCTCCCAAACTGCATTCACAGAAGTACGATTTAAGACAAAATAGATTCAAGAATATACTCCCTAGAGAAAATGAACATTTTTTCCGAGAAATCTGTCATTTAAAAACGGACAAAACGATCACTGAATCTCAATCACTGAATCTCTAAAAACGGAGAAACGATCACTGAATCTCAACGAAAGTGTGGGAAGCGTGAGTCCTTGTTTCACCTACCACAAAAAGGAAGGCTAAATTATTTTAACAGTTCCTTTTAAAACAAGGACATTGATAAAAACTCGAAAATTTGGCGTATCAACAACAGCAAGAAAAAATATACTATATTACTAATATGAGAAAGTAAAATATCACTTGACAATGCAAATTAAGTTGCTACTGAGGACTGATTTGTTTCGGTTCGTGAAAACCAAAACAAAACTGGCAATCCAATTATAGGTTTCGGGGGCTCATCAAGCTCTGGGGCCCTAGGCGCGCGCCTAGGGCGCCTAGTGGGAAATCCGTCACTGACTAGGTGACAGGTATATTAGCATTACGAGGTGCCAATGTTTGGAAATCACAATTGCAGTTAAATCACATGACAGGTGCACTCTCGGTCTTTTTTTTTTCTATTGTGGTTGTTTAGGGATCGACGACCCCGTGAGCTATTCAATGGCTATAAGCAGGCTCTCGTTCTTAATACAGTCACCAGTTCCAAGGATCGGAGAAAGCCAGTGCTTTAAGAACGCACGCAATCTATGTCTCATGGAGAACTTTCACTTGGACTTAATTAATAGCCAACCATTTGATCCAATCCGCGCCTGTCTCGGGTTTGTAAATTACTATAGGAATAATTTTGTAAAACATGCCTAGTAAAAGCCGATTTCTTTTAGTGTTTTTCATGAACTTTTGAATGCGAGGGCTAGTATTTTTAATATAAATATAGTATATTTCCCGATAATAAAACGTCCAGGTTAATTAATATAAAACTTTAAAAAGAATAACTACATATCATTTTGTAATACATCTTAAAATATGGTACATGTTGGAGTTTGCGGATAGTTATTACAAATTGAAAAACAAATGTTTGAACAAGTATTATGAGCTCGACCTATACGCGGGTAACAACCCTTTGTGGCAATACCAAATAATTTGCGATTTTCGGTTATAATTACAAGTTCCGTTAGGCTAAATCTTCACCTGATGACGTCCTCGGAAAAATTAACTCATATACGACATGTGACGGAAGATTTCGAAAATCGTTTAACTCATTTACATGGTATAAGTTGCTCCAGTCATCCTCAAATGTTACACGTCAAACCCTCATTAAACAATTAAATCGGTATAAAGTGCCGTGTAATTCAACAGTCACATTTTCAGATATCCGTTTCACATGAGTTATGACCGTGCTTAATGACAATGTCGTTGTAACGACAGTGTAATTCTGAAGTGCTTCTTTTGCCTCCCATATCTTCACCGAGATACCGCTGAAGAATGCTGGAAGCGATATTTGTATTAATATTCGTGTTGAAACTGCCCTTTTCCCTCGAGGTAGGAGCTGTTCGAGAAAAGCAGCCAAAACCTATTACGAAATTTATATCTCTATAGCTCATGATGAGTTTTTATATCTACAATGAATTGAAAACACATTTGTAAAAACATCCAGCTCATCTGATCTGCTATAACAGAAGAAATGTTTCCATAGTTCGAATATGATCTGCTATGAGTTTTCATGATGCTGTTATTATTCCTACATTTCGCATTTTGGAACGTAACACTGCTACATACACGTATTTATAGAGATCTTGTTTTGTGCAAACACGGTTACTAAATAAAGATAACTTGAAAACTAGCTATGATTTACAATGGCATTAAAATTCACTTTTTAAAATAACACAACCGCTTCATTAAAAATTTATAGGAGAAGAAAAATTACTGTTTTATGAAAGCAGTGTTTTTGCTTTTAAATGATGTTTCATTCACTTGGCTCTCGGCACCAAACTGTTCAGATTATATTTGTAAAATACCATATTATACGCAGATATTACTGCTTGAAAATTATAGAATTTACTTAATTGCATTTTATTTCCTGAAATTAAGAGTCTATATTTTCTTAATAAATTATGATTACGCAACGCATGTTACATTGCTTCCTGTATAAAGGGCGCTCAAATTTTGCATTGAGCTACAGTTTGGAATGACGTGATATTTCTTCGTAATAAGGCTAAATTAGGTAATTCGCGTAAAAATGCCATCTGTAAGGCATGGTATTCAGATTCCTTGACATATCCATTAACATTTACATTTGTTTATTTTCAAAAATGAATGAAATCAGAAACGACAAAGATATGCATCTAAATTTATATGACAGTGCAATAAAAATTCATATTAATAAAAAAAATTACAACGTACAATGTTTTGTCACAATTTTCCCCCCATTGTATATCTCCTGGAATATTCAAGCATATCACAATTTTTCTAAACTCCTCTGAATAAAAATCGAGGACAATATTGGTGAAAGTTAATATTAATGCAGATATTTCATTGACATAATTTTCAATCCCGTGCTCTAAAGAGTTTCTGCTGCTATACCCTTGCCACACGAAGGCGGTAGGGCGCACAGTCAAGCAAGATTCTGATATAGTTAACGTGCGTGACAGAATAAAACCCGGCAAATAATAAGTTCCCTTAATAACAAATTGCAGAGGGTCCCACTATTCCATGTTTGGTAGGTTAAGTGGTCTGATACTTCCAAAACCGAAATACCGGATATCGTGATACACAGGCTTTTGAGAATGCCTGTGGGAAATGTTGACACATGAAATCCAGTTTTTACACGTTTTAATAACAAGGAAAAACTTCAGATTTTTTTCTGATCAACTGTATTAAACATGGTTGAATAGAAAAGTAAGATATTACAGCAAATCCAAAATATTCAATGTTTATTTACATTTTTGATACCTGTTTTTCTCTTATATCAAGTTCTTTGCTATTGACTTAGCACACAATTCATCAGCGACATCATGGAGCCTGTAGAAACTGCAACTGTATATGATCTCCAAGAAATCATTGACAGCCTTGAAAACTGAAATTAGAAAAAAGAATGGAACTGTATTTTTTATTTGGTGAGAAATATCAGTAAACCGTGATTTCTGTGGTAAAATTCGTTTCCAACTTTCCAAATTTCCCGCCTGCTTAATTAAAATTGCAATCGCAAATGAAACAAAAACATTGGCTAATATGATGTCTCATTTAGCTAGGGAAATTAACCATTGCTTATTAAATGCATACATAAAACTTCAAATATTATGGTTCACTAATAGTACGTATTTCACAGATTCCTAGTGACAGCCGAATTACTGATATGGATATATTAAAACATTTTGAAGAAACGAAAACAATTAGCTTAATCAATCTATTTTTCCAAGTACCAAGTAACAAACCATGGACTTTATAGTTTCTGATACGAGAAAATAAATAGTTCATATATACCTTCCATCAATTTGTTTAGAGTGCAAATCAGGATTCTGAATTTTTTGAAATTGTGTTTTTATATCTATTCAGAAATATACAATCTTCCCTTGAATATCTGCAATCCTGCAAGTTATCCTTCGTGGAATGCACTTCACCATAATTTGTGATTCTAACACAAATTACGTTATTAAATAAGAGTAATTAATAATATAATATTAATAACTTTTTGCACAAATAATACACAATCCAATGGGGAAACGTTTATCACCAGTCCAAGTAAAACCCATTGCAAAATTGTTTTCGCAATATTGGCGGTTTTTCTGTGTCTGTTCCCTTCCGGCTCTCAATACTTGCCTTTGGTTTAGATATCGAATCTTTGTACTTACCTTATTTTGTTAACTGCATGTTTTCTGTTCTCTGATGTCTTCTTGATCCTGTTACGTACGAAAATACACATTATCAAAACACACAAGTCATAATTGTTTGCATGGCTTTCACAAAAGTAATTACACAAGCAACAGAATTTAAGTGTAACATCACCAATTAAAGCACAATGGGCAGAAAAAGTAAATATGAAATGCTCGAGTAACTTCAGAAGTGGTGTATCTGGATGTTTCAAGAGTTGATATTTCTCTTGGAAGGAAGGGCTTTTTATCGTTGACGGGCAGGAAGTGCGAGTGTCTTACCGATTCTCGGCGAAGGCAGAGAGCACGAAGATTTCTCTCATTTCTGGAACCAAAACTGCGACATTGCAAAACTTTCGGCTCATTCTCTGTACGTTAAAAAAAAAAAGCTAATTTATTGCTGATTGATTAAGTGTACTTTTGAACACTACACAGACACGAAAAAGATATGTTATACGTATGTGTATCAAACGAACCGTTTCTGAGATAGAGTTTCACATAAGAGGCAGCAGTCTGGCTATGTCTTTAGAGATATTACCAAGTCCTGATGCCTAAAGAGGCCTGCACTTCTACTGCCACATGATGTATTTCGAACACGTAGTTCGGTTAACACGTGTGCTTTCTGTTCGTCACAACACACCATACTGTAATTTCTCCAGAAAGGAGATTTCATTGTAAAAGAAGAACGAGCCAAAATGTAATAATTTTTGTGCTTTATGACCACATTATCCATGAGGTACTCTGACATCATCTGGTGAAATTGCGATTGCCGCCCTGGTGGAGCAGTGGTCTAAGGCGCTGGCCTCTAATCATTCGTCCGTAAGGGGTCCGGGTTCGATTCCTGGTCAGGCATGGATGTTGTGTTTGTCTTACGGCACGGGCTCTCTTCCTTCCCTAGAACCAGTGACCCTAAATTAGGGACGGGCGACTGCTTATAGCCCATTGAGTTGCTCACAGTGGTCGTTAAACCTCCAATCAATAAAAAAAAAAAAAAAAAAATTGCGATTTTATTAGCCCACTGAGGTAAATGAAACTAACGGGAAAGTTTCAGATTTAAAATCCGTGCTTGCAAAACAGCATTTTTTTCTGTCCTGAGCTTTTTTTGCAACATAGCCAGAAAAGTGTTACTCATTTGAAGACGTACGAAAACATTAATACATACAGATACAAAATTCGTAGTTCTTACTTGTGAATTTATCATACTTTTATTGCGAGGAAACCGAAGCTACACTATTTTGCACGTATCGCTACCAAGCAAAGATGTAATTGCAAACATTTGAGTCATCGAAAGCAAATAAACCTTCAATTGTTCCAGAACTTTCTTGTTGACAGATGGACATGAAATGCATTTGATATTCACCGTGAAAATTTTAAAACAATTCATCTAAGAAAACGCTGTCTCTCTACCTCGTGCCAAAATTCAAAATGCATTTCTAATATCAGTCATATTAAAGACGAACTGCGCAGTCTTTCACTTGTAATTAATGGTATGCTAATACAGTAGCATACCAACAATACAGCCAACACTCATGCCGTCGAAACGGTTCCTGTTCAAAAAACTTCCTCGATTACGACCGTTGACGCAGCAAGATTTATGGGTCAGTCTAAGAAATGCAAATGATACTGTAACAAAACTAATATATTATTAAGAGGTGGTAGAAATAATGAAATCTTCCTATTCACTAAGATACAGAACCAAATGTATCTTACCGGCGAAATAACCGATTTGAAAAGAAACGGTCTCTTTTTCACACCGGGCTTTGCTCTGAGATACAAAAAAGAATTAGGTGAAATTCACGTGTGCGTTTGTACTTTTGTAATATCTGAAAAGAAGGTGCCTCCATTTTGAGCATTCCTTTAATACACATCCGCATTCTCTCCATTGATCTCCGCTGTGTCCTTGAGACCTACGTTGAGGGAAACTTGTTTTATCGGATCACGATAATCTATTTGTAACCACTGTTGCACATTCGCATTTCGCTTCATGTTTCTGATTGCCTACGTTAACTAAATTACGACATTCGTGTTCTTACTTAGAACTTCGTGGTTCCCTATTTAGTTCAATTATCGTGTTCCCTACTATAATTATTTTCCTTTAAGAAAACACGCGTACAAAATCCCTCATTTCCGGACATATTTACACTTTTTATCTATCAACCCACCCTGTAAATTTACAAGCAACACCACACCATCGTGGCCAGAAGTCATAGCCTTGATTCTGTGATGAATATTGATGGAGATCGAAACGACATGTCGAAAACCTAAAGGGTATAACGTTATTTTCAAATTATTAAAATATAGATCGTCGAAGGAAAATGGCACGTCTAAAACACAGATTTTGAGACCTTGGGCACATTTAAACAAAAACATTCTGTTTAACATTTTCAATTTGGGAATGTTTTCCGAAATAATAATTTTCAATGTTTGGTGATGCAAATTCGCTTTACAGTGCTACTTCAGGCTTCAACGGGAAGCAGAACTACATTCAGAGTAACTCTTGCCAGATATCAGATGAAAGGAAGAGCTTTACCATGCATTAACATGTTTGATATTTTCGCAAATGAAAAAACTAACTGAACTTTTAGTCAGATGTATTTAGAAAATAAACGAATGTGTCCATTCGTGGTATTGCTACAAAACTGCAGAAGCCTGCAAACCAATCTCTATGAAGAGCACCATCAAAATACCCAGGATGTGGAGGCATCGTACAAAGACCCGGGCAACAATGGCGTTCGATTTTTTTCGTGCGGTTATTAAAGATTTTTGTTTTAAATCCTCTGCTGGTTTCTTACCTTTCAAGAACAATGTTTTTTTATCACGCACAAAAAAGGTATACCGTACACTGAAGCGTAAATATTTGAATAGCTGAATTACTTTCACAGAGATTTGAAAGCTGTTTACTCTTGAAGTCGAAGTACCACCAAATAATTCATTCAAGAATGACAAACACAATTTGCACAGAAACGAAGCACGTTACAAATATTGCAGAATATTAAAAAAACCGCATTGGAACCCGAAGGCAGCCCAGGTTTTGCAGTGGTCTAAGCAGTGGCTTCTGGCCATTCGTACGTAGAGGTCCGGGTTCGAATCCGAGTAAGGCATGGATGTTGTGTTTGTCCTACGGCACTGGCTCTGTCCCTTCTCTGGAAGCAGTAACCCTAAATTAGGGACGAGCGACTGTTTGCAGACCATTGAGTTGCTCACAGTGGTCGTTAAACCTCCAAACAAAATTAGAAAAAAAAACAAAAACCGAAGTAACCTCCTCGGGTTTTCTTTTTAATCATCACACTGATTTTCTTTTTTCGAAGCACTGAAGCAGAGATTTTCATTTTTCGTGTCTCGTGGTGTGGAAAAAACATCACACCATTGCAAGAAACCTCGTAGCCCGACCATCTTGGAAGTTCGAGCGCCAATATGACCAAATAAATTTCTCCAAAATTTTACGCCAGGGGCGGAATTATACTGGCACGTTCTCTCACTGCTATCTGTTTTTATCTCATGTGCGTTCTGCGGGGCAGGCACGTCACAGAGGATAATATCGTCTCCGCCGAAACGTATCATGATTTAACACCTGTGGGATATGACGGAGAAACCATTTGTGACAGAAATCCTTCACTAATGAACATTTGGCTATTGGCATACACCATCGCACCTGCTTGGCTGAAATTACCTACAGTTTGTTATGAGCTCCTCGTTGAATCCATGCGACATTGAAACGAAACATCTTTGAGTGTAGCGCAGCACACCAAGTTTTTATAAATGTTTGATAAACACTTGCTATTCTTCGGGTTGCAAAATTTAATTCTTTACTATAACGACGTGTATTATTTAATTTGTAACTGGCATTTTTTGGGAAATAACCATACTAAAGTGACTTGTAGTAATTCAGACTTTTTAAGTGCCATATTTATATTTAATAACTTCTTACATAAACATTATTTAAACAACTATTTCTTTCATTAATTGAAGTGCGAATAATTGTTAAATTTTGCCTTACAGTAGGCATCAATATGGAGGCACAACATACATTTAAACCATTGTTAACAGCAATTTTCAACTTTTTATTGTAAATGCGTTTTCCGTAGAATGAGTTCAGTTACTTAACAAAAAATAAAATAAAATAAAAATAACGTGCATTACTTCCTACGTACATATCTGAAACATTCGCTATGTTAATTTGCAAAGTCTTCATACGGACATATCTGAAACATTCTGTTCATGGGACGATTTGGCTGATTCATCTGTCTGGATCAACGTTCTGTAAGTGTGCCACGTGGAGCCCTGGGGCTATGCGGCGCTTTCCGTGGAAACAAATTCATGAAAATACCATGGAAAAATCGACGTGCTGTCTCAATTTACTTGTACAATGAATGTAGATGATGCTGCCTCCAAAGTATGTAACAGCGATATACATTGTCCCATATTAGAATCGGATGGTAGTTTCCCTTTATCCGCAGGACTGCGTGACAGCAGTTTCGAAACATTCAGGAAAAACAAAGCACAACCTATCGTCATCGCCGTTGAAAGTGTGAGGTCGCCTCCTAAATTTTCACGTCTGCGTTCTGTGCTCTCCGGCCAAATGAGCGAAATAGCATTATTGCTGTAAAGCTGCGATAGGACTTGCCTTGAAAGAAACGATTTTCTCAGAAGAACGATACCGCTCCTAATGCACTGAACCTACGTCACGGATACCTTACCTGGCGCTGTTCTTTGTTGCTCGATTCCTGTATCGGTGGCTCAAGACTGAAACATGAAATGGAAGAAATGAAATTCTTAAATCCTCATTACCCTTATAAGGTAAATTTTGCACGAAATATGAGCACGGACACAGGAAAAAAAATTGGGCTCCGGGGCCTATTCCTTGGGTGAAATTGGTTCCACAGTGTTAAATGTTTCAGAACCACTTGTCTAGAGAATGTGTAATTTTAGCAGCTTTCCATGGAACTGAAAGCTTAAGAGATCAGCTGAAGACATAATGGAAGTAATGCGTAATACCCCTATGCTTGATAGCGTAGCACCACCCACAACACAACCTTCTTTACCAGGCAGGAGGAGCGGTATCGTTCTTCTGAGAACGATACCGCTCCTAATACAGTAAACTACGTCACGCGTCACGGGGCATCTCCCTAAATCTTGGCAACTAATTGTAAGAATCAACACGTCAATGTACCTTCTTCTTGTAGGATATTGCAGTTAGCAGTACCTGACAGGAAAAACAATTAATCGGGTTTTCAAACCAGCAGATGTTGCTGCTAATATGCATTTATTATACTATAGAATGGGAAGAAGATTTAGGTTCAACATTGCCTGCAATAGTTCCATTTGTTTTGCTGATATTTACTACAATATTCTATATAATCTGGTGGTCTTTTCATACGGGTAATGGTCATCTGAACCAGAGACGAAGATTGAATCAGCCTCGAACTTCAACTCATGCATGATGATCACTTAAAGATAGATAATCGTAATCTAAGGGAGCCAGATAAGATGGTCTCCTTGCTGATTTCACTGATTGGGCTTTTGGAAGTTTCAGCGGAAATCATAAACTTCTTGGTATTACAAGCTTTATAAGGGAAATATCGTTAAATGGAATGAGCGTGTCTGTAAATTAAAAATTGGAAACTACAGAAAAATATGAAATAGCAAACTTTTAGGCGTCTGCAACAGAATTAGCATTTGGTGCATATTCTATTTGTGGATAAAATAAAGAAGACGCAAAACTAAGAATACTTAAAGAACACTTTGATGAACCTGAAACATTAGAAGACAGAGAGTGATAGAAGCAATCCGACACGTTGACAGAGCCTGAGACCGAGGCACAGTCACAATCAGGGTCAGACACAGGGAGAGATTCAAAATCAGAGATCGACATAGATCAGAGACGGTGAGAGAATACCACGTACAGGAATTTCTTTTTTATTAGAGGTTTAACGACCATCATGAGCAACTTGGTAGGCTATAAGCAGCTGCCCGATCCTAATTTAGTGCCACTGCTTCCAGGAAAGTTAGAGAGCCAGTGCCCTAAAACAAACACAACATTCATATCTCACCGGGATTAGAACCGCAACTCCTTTCGGACGAATGATTAAAATCCATTGCTTAGACCACTGCGACCTTGGGTCGGAACTACACAATTGTGATATTGAGATGAAATAAATTATCAATCTTTATTTACAACTAAATTATTATTTATCACCGATTATAGTTACGCAGAGCATTTGGTTAGACATTATCAATACAAATGAAGCGTAAACATTCAAACCATTGTGACATCTTCACAGTTCTGACGGTCACGGGTTTTGGTGAGTTGTTTCCACGCGCTTGAAAGAAATGGAGTAGATGTCGTGCCGTTGTCAAGCCGTGAAGATTTGCGATACATATGGAAAGATGCCAATGTATTAATCTTGATAGTCGCATCAGATTTATCAATAAGCAACACGCTATTACATAAACACGCTATTAGGTAGAAATCTCTAATGTTTTGTCCATTGAGTGAATTCTTTCTTTTAAAGTAATTTATCTGGAAAAGAGTGTATATATATATTTAAACAAATAAATTTTAGTGATGCATTATTTTCCGTCCCTTTTTCATTCAGAAAACCTGGTGGGTTTCCATATCCTGCAAATAAAATTTCAATTCTAGATTGTTGAAACACAGTAAAATATAGCAGACACAACTTAAGAAAGATATATCGTGTCTCAGTTTGCTTTCAAACTTGTGACTTTGGACAAATTCTTTCATCTCTGCATCTGAGACTATTATCGTCAATACTCGGAAACTGCGTGATACGTACCCTTTATGAATTGTCACATATCAAATTTTACGAAATGTGAGGAAGCTGAAAGTCTATATTCAGGAGCACTTGATGCTTTTAAATTTAAATCTTAGGTCTATCACCAAAATGAAATCCTAATTTATCCACGTATCACTTGCACTATGATGACGGTTTGTAGTATAACTTTAACGCTTGTCGAAATTTTGTTAACTAAGAAATAAAATTTTTGTTTTAAATTTCAGTTGTGTCCAGGTATTCTACTGGCCACTAACAATAGAACGCCCCAAAACATGTTTCCATTTTAGGTTTTGTTGCTTTTTTTTTTCGTTTTTACTTTCCATTATTTTCTGTGCGCACGGTTTGATTTTACATCTTTAGATACTACGAGGTTTAAAATATCATAGCAACATGGAAAATGTCTGCTTTCACCAATAGAACTCAATACATTATTAGGAGTGGCAGGAATAATAAAAATGTTCCTTCAATAAGAATGATTAAATATTCCAAATATGCAACATGAAGTTAAACCCAAATTAGTACTCGATTGGTCACCTAAAATTTGGAAGCATCAATGTGTTATGTGGTTTATATTAATTTGCAAAGTCTTGCATGGTTGAATTCTAATAAAACAGCTATAAGTAATATTTTTTCGCAATCATTTTAAATCTCTTATAAAGAACTTTATTCTTTTACTTAAGGAAAGATGGTTGTGCTCAGCTTTATCTATCACACATTCCCACTCCTCTCAAAACCCACATTTCCTTCCCTAAAACCTGCTTCGGTCGTTTCGTCAGTCTCATTTCACTCCCTGCCGAGAAAAACCTCCATTTCTCCAGTCAGCTTAAGACCGCTTTCCAACACCTGAGGCCTTTCCTCTCCTCCTCTTTTCGACTGCTAGCTCTCAATTCACCAAGACGATTCTCTTACTCCCTTTAGTTTCCACGCATACTTCCCCTTCCTTCACAAAACCCTCGGCTCCCAAGTTTTGGGGAAAAACGCCGGCTTCGGCTTATACAAAGCATTAAGTTAGAAATCAAAAGTGCTTGCGCTTTCAGTCGGCTGCATTGAAATTAAAAAAGGCAAAAGATCAAATGAACACGACATTACTAATCCGTTTACAAAATACAAAGGCTCAGATCTTAGAATTCTACAATTTGCAGTCTCTAAATAAACCGTGTTTTCAATGTTTAATGCCGGATGAAACAGCAACTTTCTCTCTCACGCTTCGTGAAAATAAAAGAAAAGGAGCACTAAAGGGAAATAAAAGTTGCGAAATGATATTTATTAAATATGCCTAAAATATAGGTATTAAATCTCCGTAACAATTGCTTAAATAATTTGGGACCCTCTGCGTGGTAACATAGCACAATATTTAATCCGTTTTTAATATTTAAAAAAAAAAATTCTGTGGATTCCCTGAACTCGGCAATTAACAGATTGATGCCTTACTTTCTTCCTATTTTTTCAACCTGTCATTTTGAATTCCCTACAGTAAGTGGTGTATAAACCACTTCTTACCAGAATGACAAACCTAATCAATATTATCTCAGTTTCGTTAGTGGGGTGGAAGAATAAAAAAATTGTTCAGTATATTATACAAAACCTTTGCTGTAATTATTTTAAGGTGGAAAATTTCTGGTCACCGTCGTTGCTTATAAGGAAAATAAATGCGCCTATAACAAGGCTCTTGTATCTTAAAACACCTTCTTTTAGTACAATCCTATAAATAAATGTATGTTCTTTGAATTTGGTAACATTCCTGAACGTTCTATGGTATATGTATCCCATTAATTGTTGCAGTTTTGCTCGTTATGTGCCTTGCATTCTTGAAGACGACTATTGTTTTCTTTGTAAGCATTGGGTTCAATCGGAAAAGAAGCAATGTAATGTATAGTGAGTCACACAAAATTACACTTACTGCCATAAAGACTAGGACCGAAATTTATTTTGTTATCCAAAGGCGTAAAAATCGAATACTGCACCACTGGTGCAGTTTTCTAAGCGAGGGTCTCTCAACATTATTTGGGATGGGTGAAAGTTCGAATATCTTATAAGGCATGAGGAATGTGTTTGTCTTACAGCATTAGCTTTGTCTCTTCTCTTAAAGAACCGGCCCTAAAGCAGGAACGGGCAAGTTCTTACATCTAATTTAGTTGCTCATTATGGTCGTAAATTAAACTTGACATGTTAGAAATCATCGTGACTTCAAAACTCAAAAATAGACTTCGTTTCTTCTTTTTCCTTTTGTATTTATCTTTGTTTGACGTTCCCGATTTGTTTCACTTCTGTTTACTCATCTTATATCATTTGTCATCCATTCGGCTCCTCCTGTAAAATCACATGACACCATAACCGCGTTCTGGGTTTCTCTATTATCGTGTCCCAGTTTAAAGCTCTGTACAGTGGTTTCGAACCATTCCGTCTTACTACTTACTTAAATGTACATAATATCAGCTTAAAATGTATCCGTCCTACTGCTTCATATACGGAATATAGTCAGAGGGTTTCCATTTCAGTGCTCAGTTGTTAGAGCAATTTTTTGACTACCGCAAGATGTAGCTGTGCAGGGAATACGTTTGTTTGATGGTTTGTTTATTTTAATATAGCATTACATAATCACTTCTCTGTGCTACAGAACACTGACATGGAAAGTTTAGTATAGCTTTCTGAGGTGGATTAACAGTATCAGTGGTTTATAAGTAGTCATCTGTCTCCAATTTAGTGGAACTGACCAAAGGGAACCGGAAATAATGGGGCCGTAAAAACAAGCCATCCATGGTTCACCCGAATTTCATACCCAGATCTGTCTCGAACGAATGGGACACAAGCCCCAAATTTGTCCATTGTACCGCAGAGGCAGCTCAGATTGTCTATCTGAACGAAATCACAAATTTTCGTTTATCGCGAGCATATTTTATTTGCAGTATTTTACTAGCGGTCACGAAGAATATTTTAATCACAGGGAGGAAAACCATCTAATAAACATATATTTGGAAGAACGTTTCAATGTTATAAAACAAACGTGGTATTACAAATTATGGAAAGAAATGGACAGCTATTAGGAAGAATCTGTTAAATGAACGAGACCCAATGAGCGCATGTTTTAACTTTCCGGGTTCAGTTCAATTCAAATAATTAGAGTTAGTACAACTTGACTTATTTCGTACTTCTTCCATGAGTTCGTGCACTCGGCTCTTCCAGATTTTGATTCACTCATGCTATTAGGGACGGGTAACAACAATCCAATTTAATCCACGGAGAGTTCGCACACATATAATGTTCTTCATAATGACAATTTGTTACGACTACATTATAAATGGAATTATACGTATAACAACTCGGGCACAGACACTTAAACATCCTGCCCTTCCTTCGTCACCAGTACTCTTTTTTTCACGTCTCCTCATTCGTTCGCTTCCGGCGCTGCGACCCCTGTCGGAGTAGTTCTAACACCGTCTTACATGACATTTGAAGAGATTGAAAAGGCAAAGAACTTCTTGTGGTTATATCGACTTAAGGATTCTTCTAGTAAGTCGTATTGTAGTAGTCCTATGATAGAATTTTACGTATTGTTCACACCGAAGAAATGAATAAACATTTGGAAACTCACTAGAGCATAGAAAAACTGTATTGTGAGGAAGATTATAGCTCTGCTGTTTCAGTACTCCTCAAAGGGGAAGAGCAACACTTTTGTTACTTCCTTTACGCATTGAGATGATCATTTGGGGATTCAGCTGCATTGTAACCTGGTGAAATTGCATCATTCACTTGGCAGTTGAATTAACTGACCCCTATTATTTCAGGCAAAGCAATCACAAGAAAATTTTACGCTTTTAGATAATCACGTACCCCAATACATAATCTGTTATATTTTTTGAACTGGTATTTATAGTGTGATCATAAAGGCACACTTAGGTTTAAGTTGGCGTTTTTTGTTCAGTTTGATACCTACTGAAAGGCGAAATGCACGGTGTTCGGCAGTATAGCCTAAAAAGGGAACGAGGACTATTCTTTGGAAATTGGTGCGATTTTTTGTAGAATAAGCTTATTACATGGATTCACAGCTTTAAGCTGGGAGTTGGAAATCTTAAATTACAAGAACTAAATGTTAATAATGCGAATTGTATAACCAATCTTGTTTTGTTAGGTTATGAAGCTGACCCAAACTGGTCCCTCTTGCCCCTGGTCATATTCTGGAAATTGAAACTAGATTTTGGTCGCTTAGTTTTGTAGTTACAATTTGGGAAAAAGGGATGATATTGGCAAATTCTTCAGATTTACCATTAGCTGAGAAAGAATTACTGTATGATTAAAGCATGACGCTCGAACGATTATCTCGATTTGTCAAACGCAGACGGAGGCATTGAGCGTATCACGCCATCTACAGGTAAATTCTAAAATTAGAAATCGCTCGAATGACTATTTCGAATGAATATCTCGATTTGTCAGATCTCTCTATTGTAAGTTTTCGATTCTTAAATTAAATCGATTATGCCCAACACTAGTATGAGGTAAATAATGAAACATAATGAAAAAAATGGTTATGAAAAATACAATTTTAATATGAAAGAAAACTAGTACATTGTCTGTTAAAAAATGCAGAACGAATTGAAAGACCAAGAACAACTTTGGTGTTAAAAATTAAAATTATGTTTATTATTTAAGTCACGTTTTCAACAAATTATTCAAACCTGAAGCTAAATTGCTGCAAGATATTGTTTTCAACATATTGCTCTGTTGGCAATTTATCAGTTAAATGATGCATCAGGTGAAAGCATTCCTGCTAATAATAACTATATCACCATTTGAAGCTGTCGAAGCACGACTTGAAGAAACAGAGGTAAAAAACATGCGTGTATACTCCAACTCATAAAAATACATTAAAATTTATTCTACGTTAAAATATATACAGATTAGAAGTCCTACAAGTACTTTCGGGTGGACCATCCACCCATCTTCAGAATGTACAAGCTAAATGAGATATAAGAACAGTGTTGTATATATACATCGTCAAGGTAACAATGTATGACGATATTGCATGGATACTGCGCAATCTTATCGACCCAGTGGGATAGTTCGTATAACGAGTAATGTCAGATGTTGCTCGACTTATACAGCATTATCCAGACTTATCGCCGATGGAACGCATTATCCATCATGGGATAAAGCGCGTGTCTTAAACCTTTGAACCAAAATACAGGCTCTTATTGCTGAAACTCTGTATATTTGTAATTTTGCAGACCAATGCTGTAACGACACATAGTTAGTTTTATTGATGTGCAAACTTTCATCCTTGTGAATACTTGGGAATACATTAATTGCGAAGAAAATGTCTAAAGAAATTTTACTAATGGAAATATAAGGCAGATGTTTTAGGTGGAACCATCTTCAGGCAACAACGCGAGGAACATTAGTGATATTTAAGAAAACCGTTGTTTGCTGAGCGGGCGTGTCGAAAGGTGCCGATCGTAGATTGACTGTCCGACAACAGAAAAAGGAAACTGAAATCATATCCGAATTCGTGTAGCTGCGATAAGGGAAGAGCAGTAAACTGCGTTGAAATTTCGTTATCGCCTGAAAAGAGCATCCGCCGAAGCATACCAAACGTTGAAGAAGACATTTGACGAAACTGTTCTGCTACATTCAACAGCATTTAGGTGATTTAAAGAAGTTCAAAAATGCCCTTCGATATACAAGCATTGAATATAGACCAATCCTTCCGACGACGGTTGTATTGGTGAAGCTATCAACTGCTGCTGCTATAGTGTTGAAAACGATGGTGGAATGGAAGTGAGGCAATTGGGGAGAACTTCTGTAAATGTCTCACGACCGTGTTCATGAGATATTGTGTGATCATTTCATATGATACGTGTGTTTGCAAGTGGGTTCAACGTTTGGTAACACATGAACAGATGCAGGTGCTCATTGATGTCTCCCAAACATCGAAAACGAAGTTTGAGAAGCTTGGAAATGCTTTCTAGGATACCCTAGATACTTCTTCAATTCATTTAGTCGTCTGCGTGGTTATATTTCCCCTGCGCAGTGTGGCCAACTCAAAGAAAATTACTTTTAGTTTTTATGGAACGGGCTATGCATATATAGACAGAAGAAACAGTAGGCGGCTTTTAAAATAATATGTCGGTTTCATCTTTTGTTTTTGCCCTACAAGATACGAAAACGATCAATCCATTTCCTAAATTACACCGAATATTTTTATCAGTTATTTTTGCAAAAGTTTTGAAGCTTTGACATAATATGTTACTTGCAAATTGTGTTTATATGTTTCTTAAACTGGGAGAAGCGGACGAAATTCAAAAATTAATAATATCCATAGAGAATATGCCTGTTGATAGAATCAGTTCTCATCGTACACATGCATGCGAAAAGTGTATTACCGAGGCATTAGCTTATAATAATACACTACATGGTTTTAAATATAAACGACTGAAAAAATACCTGAAGACGTTTTAGCACAAGGATAAAAGGTTTCTGTAAAGGACATTGGCAGTACACAATGTATTAGCTGAAAGTAAAACAACTGAAAAAAAAAGACCTGAATTCAACCTCAATACACATTCTGCTTTTATGATTTACAGAAAAGCCCTTCGTGGGATCGGTCGCACTCACTTAAAGGAAATCAGCGATATGCGCAGGTATGCCATGCATCTTTCTGAGACTGTTAAAGGCATTCACTGATCGAAATGAAATAATAAGAGATTTGGTTCCTGGCCAACCCGACTTTAAATATCTTCTCGCGATTAGAATAACCCACGGCTTGGCATGTAAGGGATATCACGGCATTCATGTAGATGGTGATTCCATTGTAATATGGCTGAAAGTCGGGAATTAATTCGGTTGAAAAAGGGATGATAGTAGATGCCCGAACCAAAGGATCAATCTATCTCGCAAGTGCTACAGGCATCTTGGTATTATTCGAGAGTATTAAAAGTGACAATAAAGACGTTTTTCTTACGGAATGATCATAATGGTTTTCAAATAGCTGCCTACGTACGATAAGTTAATAACATATCGCACATGTACAGCTATTAAACTTATCGTACGTAGACAGCTATTTAACTTATCGTACGTAGACAGCTATTTGGAAACAAGTATGAGTATTCAAAGTGTGTCAGAAATACGCCATTTGCAGAATAACTTCGCCATACTACAACAAACCGTCTTCGCACGATATATAAGAGTTTTATGATGGAATAAAATCTTTAATGATAGGTTAAAAATTTAAAAGCGTGAGATCTTTTGGGTCCTGCCAACAGGCACCCGTCCTCAGACGCAATGAACACATACAGTGGAAGAGGCAGCTTATAAGTAGATACATGAATGAACAGATGACGTACAATCAATCGCCTTGAGGTATATTACGCATGTCCAGTTATTAATGATGAATATGATGAATTGCCAAGAAACATCCCTCGACCTTGAAAATATTTGCTTACAGATTTATCAACATAGTTTCTACTAGCTAATGGCTATGTTTTTGCTGGTAATGACTGGACATGCGCAATATACCTCATGACGATTGATTGTACGTCATCTGTTCATTCATCTATCTACTTATAAGATGCCTCTTCCACTGTCTGTATTCACTGCGTCTGAGAATGGGTGCCTGTTGGCAGGACCCGAAAGGTCTCACGCTTTTAAATTTTTAACTTATCATTAAAGTTTTTATTCCCTCATAAAACTCTTTTATATATCGTGTGAAGACGGTTTGTCGTTGTAGTATGACTTTTTAGCACGAGTTAACTCTCTTTTATCTCTGTTTTGAATTACATCGCATTGCAAACAGCTCTGTGGGCAGGGAAGGTCAGGTAAACGGGGGCAACGGAGGACTGTCTGGCACGGTTGTAAGCAATTGCAATGCAAGAGTTGCACAGATTCCAGACAACTTCAATGAGAGAAGTGCCAGAAGCATATTCTCTAAGGAGATTAGGGGGTCATTATCCCCAATAGATTATGGTGGCTAACGATCGGGTAATCGGCTTATAGACTCACGTGAGTAGCTTTGCTCACACCACATCACAGTACTGTAAGCCTCAACTGAACAAAATAACATCTGCACTGTACCTCAGGTGACTGGAAATCAGGTGAGTTTTCTCTAATCACCCGATGTGAGACATTATGGCCAGGTGAGTCCTCCTGCTAGTTAAGTAGGATGATCGAGTAATCGGCTTATAGACTCACGTGAGTAACTTTGCTCACACCACATCACGGGACTGTACGCCTCAACTGAACAAACGAACATCTGCACTGTACCTCAAGTGAGTGGAAATCAGGTGAGTGGTCTCTAATCATCCGATGTGAGACATTATGGCCAGGTGAGTTCTCCTGCTAGTTCATTAGGATAAACTGAAAGCCATGTGTTATTCGGGGACCGCACGAAACAATGGATCCGGCATGTGAATAAGTAACTGTCCCGTCTAGTGGAGGCAAGACTATATATATGGAACATGTTTAACGGGCACGCGCTTAGAAATTTGGTACATCTAAAATCATCACTCAACAGACCACTCTGCGTAACACTGCTTTTTCAGAAGTGTGAGATATCAGATAGATAAGATTTTTTCATATTCACTTGCTCATACTTCGAGATTTTTCTGTAACAACAAACGGATCTTTTATCCATGTATAACTTCCCAAATTCCCGCGCATTACATTTGGGGAGTACTGCAAGAGGGCATCACATATTCTTTGTAAGTGCTTGATGAATTCTCCAGAAATCTCGTCAGATTCACAGATGCTCCCTTGGAGCTCTTCCAGGAATTTCGTAAGTATTGGGAAGTATCAAACTCACGTTTCGAAAACATGTTTTCGAAACCTGCGCCTTTCTCTTGAAAACCCGAATTTCGCCAGAGGCCGGGAGAACAAAAGCAGTCTTTCCTTGGAGAGGTGTACGTGCTTTGAAGGAAGCATTATTCACATTCATTGCATTCCTATAAGGCAATGGAAGAAATACGTGAATTTTAGAAGCGTATTTTAGTTGCCAAACATGAGCGGAAGACAAGGGAGGTTTCACAAAAATCGTCGCTGAGTCCTTGTGGATAATTCACGGAATACACTTTAAGAACAGCTGGTCTTTGTCTACATTTGTGCAATACGGAATGTGTGTATACAAGGTTCTTGCAAGGCGCCCGACGCAATAAGAAGTGGAAGTTGCAAATTTAGCAGTTTTGAATATTAACAGCACAATGCACATTTTATTGGGCTTCATCAGTCTGCACATATTCCATAACTATTCATTGCTGAGTTCAACCCAAACAACAAACCTCAGTGATTATGTTTCTCGTGCACACCTGTCGAGGAATCGAGGAATGAAGTGCTGAATATGAAAAATCTTCAAAGAGCAAAACGCAGTGTTCCTGTTAAAACCGTATACCATGCATTTGGTTCTTGCTTACGCCATGCGCTGTTTTTTGAACTACATTTGTCATCCTGTTGTCATTTAACGCTGTAGCCACATCCTCAATGGATCGTGTACTACAGACGTATATCGCTGCCAGGTTTGCCATGCACAGTGTACAAAATCCCATTTCTACAAAGTGCTTTAGCATTTTACAAAAGGATTTGAAGTTCACTGCTCCTGTTTTAAAACTCTTTAATAATCTCAACTTCAGCATTGCTGTGAAGATACAGTGTTTTTTTCTGGCAATACAATTTCAGGAAAAGCGAAGGACTTTTGTTAAGGGTGTCATTGCGATTTGAAGATTTGAACACACATCGGCAGACAAATGATGCAGACTGCAATTCGCTGCTTCTGTAGCAGCGAGTTGTTGCTATACAAAAATACTATTTTATTTGGAATTTTTCATTTCATAACAAATGCAAAGATCATTTCTATTGTATGAAGCTGACAGATTATAAAATATAATTTCCAAAATCACTCCATTTTTTCGTTGATTGCAATTTAAAGAAAACATGCATTTAAGTCCTACTGTACATCAAAAATATATTTTCCTGACTTTTTTGCAGTGTCTTGTAAAACAAAGACGTTTTTAAACACGTGGAAAACAATGTTTGTCAAATTTGAATATAGAGTACTACGTTTTCTTAGAGATAAAAAATATGCTTTTGTAGTATCACAAACAGCCTAAAATATTTGTAAAATTCCAGATATGAAGAAAATCTGTTGCAATCACCAAAGAACTTCTCTTAGAATCTTTGATTTCCAGACATATTTTCACTGTTGACGTCTACCTAGATTTCAAACTCTGAATACCATATTAATAACCACATAAATTTCGGGTACCTTTTCAGATTCGGGTATTTAAGATGTTCGTAAAGTTATTTTATATCAATTCATTTTAGTTAGAGAGACAGAACGAGGTAGTATTTTCCATTTATATTTATTTCCACAGTGTTTCAAGATATAATGCTTTCACCTGAGGTATACATTCGCTTTTAATTCATTGGATTTGGAAAGAAGAACTGAAGATATTAAAAAAATATACATACTCATTTCATTCCTATGTAATTTTGGAAGATGAATTATTCGACTGTAAACCCAGAAATGAAACTTAAACATATCCTCGAACTGCATTTCGCTATTTTTTTTAATTGTGTTTAAAAAAAAATCAGGTTTTAATTGAGAGCTGGAAACAATAAATACACAGCAAAAGTTAAATTATGAATTTAAATATATATATATATATATATATATGAATCACATTCATGTCATCATTATTACCGTATGTATATGTCGTTAGCAATAAACGTTATTAATCTACGGAAAGAAGAAGATCTTATCAACGCGCTCCACAGCTTTGTGTTTTGAAGCAGCCTCCTCCATGTGATCCCGACATTATCGGTAGCTACTAATGAAAACGCTTATGCGAGTTCGTGATGCAGCTGTTGAAAAAATACATCCTTTCCAATTTTTCATTGGAGATTCAGAGAATATTTATTCTCGTAAAACCGAATAAATTCGATGAATGCGTCACTCTCAGTTCTCTACACAATACTTAAAGCGCTTTTGCTTCTCCGGAGGAAAATGCTAGTTTCACTGTTGGGACAACTGAGTGATGATTTTCATACTGTGTGTCAGTGCGGATCGTTTGGTAGCCTGAAGTTACAGAACCACAAAAATTTGAATGGGATAGGTTCACTTAATAGACGCATGTCTCGACTGTAAAGTTTCAATATTCACCCATTGTCGAGACGTGATTCTACCTATATCTGCAGGCCCGATTCCAAATTCACTGTCTAATCTAATTTACATATCGTATTAATGGAACCATTTCCTTATCAGATACAGCAATCGGTTTTTCACGCACTAGCTGATACATACTTGTCGGCTCGCCGCTAACAATTTCATCCTACTGAATTCGGAAGTTCTGGATGTACACATACCAAAAGTATGGATCAAAATAAACTCAAAAACCTGTTACGTGCATGAAAATCTTATTCAAAAGTAGGACGGAAAATTTTGCGCAGCATGCGAATCTTCGTGGCACAAATAAAGAAATACATTCCGCGTTGTGATTGAATTGGGTAAAGATTTGGAGAAATTCATTTAGAAATCACTCGATAATATTCGCATCAATTGTATTAAAACATTTGATGCGCAGATTGGAACCTGACATTAACTGAGGTGCGCAGATGTATTTTTAAAAAGGTCATAACATATGACTGATACTTATGCTAAGGAGATTAATCAGAATGCTGACAATGAAAAATCGCGCGACCATGCTAAAAATTATATAAAACAGTAAAATCTCATACTTGTGAAGTATAGGCTGTGTTTCGCAACTTATGAAAGATTGTGAATTATTATGTTTTATAAATAATAATTTTGGGCGTCGTTTGCATTTGTCTAAGTGCTCTGCAACAACGCGAGCAGTAGTACATTGTGTGTTATTCTGTCGACAAGAATATGGACCTTTCTTAAAGTAGTGGTGAATATTCTTATTGCATAATGATTCAGATGGGCTGGGTAAAATACAAAGTTCATGGTTTGTCCAAAACGATTGATGTGTACAAACCAAATGAAGACAGACAGCTTCATACAACCAGGAAACCTTCTCGTAACTTTTTTGAACATTAGGTAGCGGTGACCAAGCTTCATTGACATGGCGTTATATTCATGAAGTTTATTTGCACAATTATCTGTCTGCTCTCAGGAGACCAGAAACAGAATTTACAGGAATCAAACGGAGAGATACTTACGTCAAAGGACAACAGGCCTGGTATCAGGATATATACATCACAGGCCCCTATGCGCAAATGAAACATACTCGTCAGCTGGAGTTTTCCAGACGTAGAACTGTCATTTAACTCCTTTATTTTTAATAAAACATTCCATTTTCCACACTTTAATTCAACACATCCTCGCTGAGGCACAGTTACCTTTGAAATGTACACAGTCATGGCACATTATTGTGAACACCCCCTAATTTTTAAGTCAACAGCGCGTAGCAAATGAAAGAAGACACGTGCCGTGACCTGGCTTTGAGGGTATATACGGTGAGCTGTGGGCATCCTGAAAATTTAGCACACGTTGCTGTCATGGATGAAAGGCGCGATTTATCAGATTTTCAAAAAGGGATGATAATCGACTTTCGGGACAAGGGTGGCAGCATTTCTGAAACAGCGCAGTTTGTGAACTGTTCACGTGCTGCTGTGGTTAAAGTGCATCGATATTGGAGAAATTGCGCCATTGCGAAAAAGCGACGTGGAATATGATGCCAGAGGTGACCGTCTGCTTCGAAGGTGAGTCAGGGCAGATCGACACATAACAATGGAGCAGCTCTCTGGCCGAATGATCCAGGGAGGTTACCTGAAGTGTGTCTAAAACAACATTTCAGCGAACCCTGTTGTGTATAGGGCTCCAAAGCAGCCGGTTGGTCACTGCACCTGTGCTAACGAAGGTGCATCGGCAGAAAAGGCTTACATTTGCACGACAGAATAGGATTTGGACCCCCGCTGATTGGTAAAGGATTGACTTCTCCGATGAGTCGCGTTTTCTGTTTCATTAAACGGACGTTGGTGTATAAAACGAGAAACATAAGAGAACAAACACTTTTCAACCATTGCTGGAAGAACACAAGGTTTTGGCGGCTGCATTATGGTCTGGGAAAAGTTTTTGTGGCATTTCGTGGGTCCACTTATACCTATGGAAAGCACTACGGACCGAATTCATTATGAATCCATCCTTGCAGACCACGTATATCCATACATACTGATTGTCTTCACTGCTGCGGATGGGATCTTCCAGCGCAACAGGGCGAAGTTTCATAAGGGTAGAAATGTCTTAGAGTGGTTGGAAGAGTACGATAAAAATTTCAAAGTACTTCCCTGGCCCCATAATTCCCCAGATTTAAACCCAATTGAGAATCTCTGGGACCACCTCGATCGTGTTGTTCGCTTTATGCATACTCCACCACGTACCCTCCAGCAGCTTTCAGATGCACTGCAGTCAGCATAGCTCCACATACATGTGAACACCTTCCAGCACCTTACTGAGTCACTCCCATCCCGTCTAGCCGCTGTCAGCACTGCACATGGCGCTTATTTTGGATATTAGCTGGTGGCCACAATAATGTGACTTAACCGTGTATCTTGTATTATAACCCCACCTTTTCACTCTCGCCGAAGTATACCGATGGAACTACATGAAGTCCTAAGGGACAAGGTGTCCGTTAGATCCCCTTGAGCGATGTCTATTGATGGCTCTTCATAGGTTATCGTTATCACTATTCCTGTGGCAACTGTTCTATACCAACCAAAACATTGCGTTGCTAGTAGGTTACGATGTTTATAGGTGTCCGTTAATGAAAATTTGACAGTAATTTCTTACATCAGGAAGAGCGTAATAGAAATAGTAATGAAAGCTTTGCTGTACGCTGAGTAGTTACAGCTTCCAAACTATCTTATGTAATACCTAGGGAGTGCAAATCAAGCGAGTGGCAGTTCGTTATTGGAAAAATAAATTAAATTTAAAAATTACTTTACTGGAATGTTTTTCTGTGACATCTTCGTCTATTCTTAGATTTGCGTCATTCATTTGGCTCTCGTTTTCTGTGTGTCGCAGTTGACCGACGTGCACGACACTGAAACTGCTGTGAATAAATATGTCAGAATATTATTCAATTCGCAACAGCTTAACATAGAATTTTGTGTATTATTATTCTCCACAAATTATTAGAAATAGTATGGCTCTTGAATCACGTTTGCAGTCCCATATCTCAGGAAGAGTATTTCTGATTTATCCTCTAGAGGCAACCGGATCTCAAATATGGATATCTCATTTTCATCTGCAGGTATTTTTTGTCCAAGTGGAAATTAATGGACCTTCTTTGCAGCTGATAATATACGAGGACTCAGTTTAAAATTTAGAAATGTTTTCAGTAAAGAAACACAGGAATAGCTAATTCCAACCTTTTATCAATTTCAATCTCAGTCATTTGCTCTCAAAAAGAAAGATGTATTTAAAAACATTTAAGGTGGTTCCGCCTCAAGTCTCTGCCTTATGTTTCCAATGGTAAAATTTCGTTACGCATTTTCTTCGCAATTAATGTATTGCCAAGGATAAAAATTTACAAATCGATAAAACTAAATTTAAGTTATAGCATGGGATACTTAATGCTTGCTAAAACATAACCATAATTATATTAAAAATCAATCATTTTGCGTTGAGTAATGTTCAGACCTGTTAGTAGATGACGCGACCTGTACATTGTTGACATCAGTAGACAAATGTTGGATTGCCTAATTATGATTATGTTGTAGCAAGTATTAAGTATACCATGCTATAAGGTAAAACGAGTTGTACCGATGCGCAAATTTTCATCTTTGGGAATACACTAATTGCAAACAAAATATGTAAAGAAATTTTACCATTGGAAATATAAGGCAGAGAGTTTAGGTGGAACAACCTTATCCCTCAGAGGACTACGTGAATCATGTAATGAGCAAAGAATCTGCGTGAAAATTTTCTTAGTACGTGTAAGTTTTACCGTTTTGCTTAAGCAAAACTTATGAATGTTTAATTTGGAAGAAGATCGATTCCTAACAGTTCAATGAATAAATCAATGACTGAAATACGGAATCATGCCATTGTGCAATAGAAAATTGGAACTTGTGAATTTGTTTATTCGTGTAAAAAGAATTCACAACTTCTAAGATTTCATTTAAATCTTTGTGCACGTGGAAAACAGAGAACGTCGACAAAACAAACTTAACTGGCCAGTGGTTTGAAAGCCGAATGCAGGAAATTATTTGACATGTACAAAATATAATTGAAGATGTTTAGGAAGACGGCCGTCATTAGAGTTGTAACTTTCAGAGAACAACAAATGAATTTCTGTAAATAAATGTTATTTATAGACATGAAATGTACCGACATGAAAGCATGAACAAGGTACTTATTGAAGGAGGGAACAACTACTGCCGAATGCATACAAAGTGGTGTGTATTTTACTGCATATTTTGATTGTTTAGCTCAAGAGTTCAAAATCTTTTTGAGTTGCAGAGCACATTTAGGGTGAGTAATTCGTCACGGAGCACTATCATCACCCTTATGTCAAAGGCACGTGTGTGACTTTTTTGGCTGTTTTTACCTAACTTCATTTTTTGAGTTGTAACTCGATATTGTATCGTATAGCAAATCCACGAATCATTTTATGAGTTCTAAATAGCTTAAAGTTTTATCTAAATTTCTCCCACTGAATGTCATTAAGTTTCTGAAACTTAAATATCGTTTTCTCAAAACGTCAATTTTGAACATATGTGTCTTTGACACAAGGACGATGAGATATTTTCATGCTGCTCCTACGTAGATACTAAACAAAATGTTTTAAGTACTTATGACGGAAGGTGTTTTTAAGTATTTGAGCATGCATACATCAAGATTTATTTCATTCGAAAAGTTAGTTTCTTCACTGATTTCCGAGAAATACGGAACTTACCTAACTACATTAACGAAAAACAACAACAAAAACATAAAGTAAGGCAACACATTTGATAATGAATTCAAAGCAGGTTGTGGATCAACAAAATGTTACCCACTTGGGTATGGTATTTAAAATCTTTTTACGACTTCAAAACTAAAAATTGGCATTTGACATAGAAACTAACGATAAAGCATAGCCCAGGTACTTCGATTGAAATGAGAGGAACGGGACTGTTTTGATTTGCACAATGTGGCTATAGACACATAAGTAAGTTGTTGCAAAGGGCACAAGAATGATATCCACTTTATGTGACAAAACTTTAAAGTCCCTGTTAGCTGACACCAAAATTTGGACACTGACTTCTGAGTTCCATGATTCTTTTTTATCGCATAACCGAATGTCAGATCAATCAAGCACCCATACCACTGCGATAGCAGACAGGCTGGCTTTTCCGACACAGGAGAGTTTCAATTTACAACTCGAAGGCGTTTTTTTTTATTTTTTCTTGGAGTTCTATCGGAAAATAACAGTGGAAATTATCAAGCAAATTTAGCAGGTGAAAGTGAAACATATTTAAGATATCTTCAGGTATGTTGGAATCTAGTTCTCTAAATCATTTTACCATTGCAATATTGTCTAGATTTCCATTTTCCATGGATTCAGCCAAAAACTGAATTTTTTTAAACACTTGTACTCTAAAGATGCGGTCATAAATAGTTACTGCTTTACCTTGAAGTGAGAGACTTAGGTAATTTATTTTTTTATAACTGTTTTTGCTGAATACGCCAAATTCATGAGCAAATGCTGTTCATACAACCTGTCTCCCAAAGAAAAGTTTTTGTCAATCAGGATGGTTCTGACTACAGTCCTCATTTCAAATAGCCGAGTCAAAATTTTACCTCGAGAAAGCCACTTTACTTCTATCTGAAGAAGTAAAGAAAAGACGTATGTAGACTCACCATGTTATCACACAAAATTTTGGATAGCCTGGTATTCTTTTGTCGTGATTTGATTAAACTAATTGCTTTTATGTTTTCGTACAAGATTTCTTTCAGGGAGGGGGACTTTTTTCACAGCAACAGCATGGCGGTGGGGTACGAAGTGGCTGCTACTGCTGCACTACTTGATTTCTTGTTTCATTCTTGAGAAAACACCAGATGTCTGTCCAGTCATGGCCTTTCCGCCATCTGTGCACACGTCAACGCAGTTATCCCATGTTGTGCCACTCACTATGAAAAATCCGTCTATTAATTTGAATACTGACTTATAGTTACTCGAGTGAAAAGAGTTCTTAGGTATCATCGTAGGCGAAGAGGTTGGTTTACGATAAACTGTAAACCTGAGTTGATGGTAACAGGATTGTGTATTAAGCTAAAATCCAGATATGGCTAGGTGTAGTTTTCTTCACACTCCACTGTAAAGGATATGGTAGGATATTGTAGTGACATATGACCTTGGGACGTTTTGTCAGCGTATACTATGATCCCGGAAAACAATTAGCTCATCGTAAGAGTGAGGCCAAATAACTAAAACGTCATCAACATACCTTATATACAGAAGTGGCTTGTATCTGCAAGAATCTAAGGCGGAATTTTCGAGACGCTGGAGAAAAATCTCGACTAGACATGCTGACAGGGGGAGCACATGGCGGCCCCCTGTGTTTGTCTATATATCACATCCTGGAAACGAAAGTTAGTACGTTGATAAACAAGTTTTAATGTGAAGATAACAGAAAAGGTTAAGTCTGGAGCCAATTCAGAGTTTATAATTTTTTGCCGAATAGACACGTGTGTCTTCGAAATAGGTACATTATGATACAACGGTACCACATCCGAAGAGACTAAAAATAAAGGTGTATTACCCAAATTTATGGCCTTTATCCGGCCAAGAGCTTGCGCCGAGCTCTGTACAGAGTAAGGTGAGCCCACTAGGAGAGGGGGGAATAGTTTGGAAAGAGCTGTTTCAAGGGGGCTCGTGGGACTAGCGTATCCCCAGACCAAGGGACGAATTGGGTTGCCAACTTTGTGGGTCTTCACCTTCCCAAAAAGTTCAAAAACACGGGGGCCAATTGTAGGCTGCAAACCAGATAAAATTTCAGGGGGAAGGGTTGGGTGATTTTTAAGTCTGCTAATAGTGGATAGTGTAGCGGGTGTCGGATCTAAATTAACAACCCGAGTGGGGAGCTTACTAATGGCCTCACGCATCTTAGAAATATTATCATGCTTGTCCAAAATAACAAGTTGGGACGTTTTGTCAGCGGCTACTATTTCTAATTAATGGTTAGCTTTAAGATTCCTAAGTTGCTGATGCTTTCCCGCCCATTAGGATTGGCGAGAAAAGTGATCCTGTTTTCTAACATTTTCAGTTATTTGGACTCCCTCTTACGATAAGCTAATTGTTTACCGGGATCATATGTCACTACAATATCCTACCATATCCTTTACAGTAAAATGTGAAGAAAACTACACCTTGCAATACCTGGATTTTAGCTTCATACACAATCCTGTTATCCATCAACTCAGCTTTACAGTTTATCGTAAACCAACCTCTTCGCCTACGATGATACCTAAGGACTCGCTTCACCCGAGTAACTATAAGTCAGCCTTAATTGCGTTTACGGTTAGACGGGCAATAGCTCATTGCTCGAATGTTACTCTCAGATGTTCTGAACTTTTAAAGATCAAAGAACTGACCTCTTCTTTCGGTTTCAATAATACCACTGTAGACAGGCTCTACAATAAAAACCTGTTCTCACGGGAATTCTCGTTAATTCGTGATACCTAAAAAAGGAGGTTCGTAGGTTCACTCGACTACTACCCAAGTTTAACTTCGGTGTTAAAAAACCTGTGCAGATATCATGACATTGATTTTGGCTCAAAGACTCTTAATCTCTTGCATCTAATCAGGAGTGATCATGACAAGGTGAGTGTGGAAAACATGCATGGAATTTATTCCATTCCTCCATTTCCCCATGACCCATCGCAAACTAAAAAATATGTATCGTTTCTACCAGGAGGACATCAAAGACTAGAATGAATGAACACATGTATGATCTCAAAAATGGTGAGTTAACTACGGCTTTAGTCCGTTTTGTTCAGGAAAGATAGCATTATTTACAATGAAAGGACCCAGCTATACGGCAAAAAGCAACTAATAATAATTCCTTACTGTTGTGCGAAAGCTTACACATTATAGCTAACACTACCTTTAGCTGTAATGATAATTTGCCTGATTATATATCACAAACTTGGGGATCACTGATACCTCATGGACAAAACTCAGTTCTGGATGTTATGAATATATAATTCTTTATGTAAATCACTCTATGCAATTGTACTGGTTACATGCTACGTATTTACTTTATTTAATGCCGGTCTCCGTTCCACTCTTTGTCAAACATCTGATGATGACGCCAAAGTGGTAGTCGAAAGATCTCATGTGGTCATTTTATTTCATTTATTTTAAATATAAATAAATGATTTTAAATTATCCATCTCTGACCATTTGTCTTCATATATCGTGCAACGATGGTTTGCTCCTCGTTTATTCCCAAAGTATCAAATTGCACGAATATTCTTCAAAAGCCAGAGAAAAGACGCAGCATCGACAGTTGCAGCTGATTATCTTATCAAGGTGCAGTAAACACTTCCTGAATGCTACATATCCCGCACGATGGATTGGACGTGGTGGACCTGTGGCATGGTCTCCAAGCTCATTGGACTTAAACCCACTAGACTTCTTTTTTTGGGGGCACATGAAATCATTGGTGTAAGAGACGCCTGTAGATTCCGTGGAAGATCTCGTCGCGAGAATCGTTGTTGCAGCGGACAGGATAAACACGAAACCAGGAGTCTTCCAGAGGGCGCGGCAGTCTTTCATTCGCCGTTGTGAATTGTGCAACGGCACCTGTGGCCGCCACTTTGAGCATCTACTTTGAGTCTGTCCCTGATCTCCATAAATGGGGTTGTGGAACTTATAATGTCGTTAATTCTCTTTTATTGCACTGTTAAAAGTTCAATTTAGACATTTAACTTTACTCTTTTCGGACATTCAGAGTGGAATGCGACCCTAGGTACCATTGTAAATATTGCTTGTCTTAATTGGTTCTATCACCCCTCTTCTTTTGTCAAAACAGTTTACCAACACCCTGAATAAGTAAACAGAAACAAAAAATTATTTTTCTAAAATGGTTAAGCAACCTCTGTTGGATCACTTGACATGGAATTACCCCACTACCATATGATTTCGAACTAACGTTCTCATCAGGTAGTCTACGTACTAGCAAGTGGCTGCATCTACATACGTCCTTATGTTTAGGAAGGGTGGGTTCGTAAAACGCTTGGGAAAGTCACACGAGGGATAGAAAAACTTCTCTGCTGGTGTCCATAATCCCCGTTTGAAAACAAAATGGGATTAGCAGGGAGTATTGCTCAATACAACGATAGCCCATGTGAAATGCGAATAAGTAGGTTTAGCAAAGAGAGATAACTGGAAACAGTAAGCAAAAAAGACATCGGAAAGTGTAGTACTAAGCTGCCATCCATTCGTAGAAGTAAGATCGGAAGAGAAAGACGTTCCAACTTCAAAAATTCTTTAAAAAAAACACCGAAAACCGGCCCAACGTAAGACCAGCAGATATACATAGAAGAACAATTGAATTAGAGATGCCTGTCTAGTAACGTGTAGCACTACCTTTCGCCCTGATGACGGCGGCGATGGACTCGACAAGACAACGGAAGCGATGGGAAGCCATACGGATCCACGACGCCTGAATAAGTTCCCACAGTTCACGAAGATATGATGTTGGGGGTTCAGAGCCGCGAACATCTCTCTCGATGGCATCCCAGATGTTATCGATGGGATTGAGGTCAGGTGACCTAGCTGGAAAAGGAAGGGAAGTCACGTCGGTGGAGTGTTCATCCAAACATTCGAATGCAACTTTGGAGCGATAGCACGGTGCATTGTCTTGTTGCAGTATGAGGCCACCAGTGGGATATTGAAGACGAACAAACGGGGGCAAATGGTCGTCCAAGATATCATGGTAACGTTGACCTGTAAGGGACGATGTCACACGTACCAGGGGTCCCATTTCAGTCGACGTGAACAGCCCCCAAACGAGAATGCCACCCCCCACCGGCTTGAAGAGTACCCTGCTGGCAAGAAGGATCCATCGTTTCATGTGGTTTGCGCCGTACTCGTATCCTGCCATCCGCATGTACCAACGTGAATCTGGACTTACCAGTCCAGGCAACATTTTTCCACATGTCTAGGGTCCAGTGACGAAGCTCCCGCGCCCTTGCTAATCTTTGCATCCTCTGTGTGGTCAGCAGCGGTACCCTCGTTGGACGATGGTTTCTATACCCCATAGCGAGGAGATGGTTCTGGATGGTGTGGCTGCTTACACGTTTTTGTGCACCAGCGTTAAATTGCCGAGTGATTTCTCACAGTGTGGCCCGTCTATCTGCTGTTACAATGCCAGCTAGCCGACGATGACCCCACTCATAGACACGCTGTTGTTCACCGCAGTTTGCCCTTGCAGGGATGGTTTTACCGGACTCGATGTACTCACGGTGCACCCGAGACACAGTGGCTCGTGAAAAATCGCAGTGCCTGCTCGGCTTCCGAAATGGAGTGACCCATTCGTCGAGTTCCGACAATTTGCCCACAGTCAAATGCACTTAGATCCTTCTTCTTACCCATACTTGATTGTAACTTTTCAAAACATATCTGGAATTGGTTACATCAATATTTAAATTAAAAAGATACATTTTCGACTCACCAAACATTATATCATCTTTCTTTTTCCTGATCTGTTAAAAAAAATTAATAATACATTATAGAAAAAAATTTGCATACAAAACTGCAGAATTTTCTTCTTTAGCTTTTGGGAAGGGAAACATAAAAAAATCATGCAGTACAAACAGAAAAAAAGAATTAAGGAGCCACGTATTAGCTCGTTATTCAGGCACAACATTTGTTTAGTGACTTTTGCTCACTTACTTCGGGAGGATATCGTCAAAACGTAGATTCCCTGCCCCGTTGGCGCAGTGGTCTAAGGGCTGATTTCTGACCTTTCGTTCGAGATGGGTCCGGATTCGAATCCCGTGAGTAATAGATGTTGTGGTTGTATTTGTCTTACTCTTACAGCACTGGCTTCTTGTTCCCTTCTCTGAAACCAGTGGAACTAAATCAGGGACGGACAAATGCCTGCAGCCCATCGAATTGTTCACGGCGGTAGTTAAACTAAAAAAAAAAAAAAAAAGAAGAAGAAAAGAAAAAGGGATGGTTAGTTTCAAAGCTTATCAGAGCTTAGCTCTTCGTCTTCGACAATATGGAAAAGTAAGAAAAATTTTGTTTCTTTAATTTATACTTCATGTCCGACTCTCACTAAAGGCCGACGCATGAGGGGCTGTTAAAGAATTGTTTAGAAAACCATTAATCTTTTACCTAGTTTTTCCATTTAAACACACATTCATACATCCTTTTAGTAAATTAGGACATTCAGTGGATACCTTCATCATCATCATTATTACTATTATTATTATTATTATTATTATTACTATTATCATCACTAAAGGATCGTTTAATAATTGTTATTTTCTGTTAATTCCAGACAGAGCAGACAACCAACTGAGAGGGTGGGAGCCTGCACAAGAGTTTCCGCTTGTTACAGGAAGTAAACAATATATTTAGAAATCACCTTTTTGAACACTCCACATGTACTTAATATGAGGTTCTTGTTAAAGGCATTCCTGGTAAAAAGAAATGGCAGACATTGGAGTAAACAAAAATATATTTTTGTTTAAACATGAAAGAATAGGCAAGTGATGTTACACAATAATACAGGAAATACTAAAGATAAGATTTATAAACATCAATGGATCCAGTTTTTCTTTAATTATATTATTACAAATTAGTGTATTGTTTATGTATGATATGCCATATGGTTAGATCTGTGTATTATAGTAATGACCAATAAATTATTAAAATACTGACAGAATATCAGGGACAAAATTATAAGTGTCTAAGAGTTTAATTTATACTTTTCAGTTTTATTATATTTCATATTTTTGCTATTAATATTTTAATTTTAAATGCTTCATTTTATTATTTTGTTTAGTATTTCTGTTCCTTTTTTTATATATTACTGGTGCTATTACTTTACATTTTTTAAAAGTTTTTTGAGCTCCGAACGTTCTAGTTTCAAACTCCAGTATTCTTCGGAGATCACATTTAATAGGTATTTTAATCTACTCCGTATTTTTTTATTTTTTTTGGTAAGATAAGGCATTTCGATTTTTCCATACATTATATTTTGTTATTGCTATTAAATAAGGAATTGTTAGATTTTTAGATACATAGCAGTCTAGAGGTACATGGTACAAAATTTGGTCTGCAGTAAATTTACGTTTATAATCGTTACGACAATACTTAAATTATAATTTAAGTATTGTTGTAACCAACCCCAGATATATATTTCTAAATTGCAATTTACGAATATATTTTGAAGAGTGTCCTCTGAACCACAGTAGTTACAGTTAGTATTAGATATTAGTTTAATTCTAGTCAACCATTTTCTTGTCGGGATAATATTGTGCGAAATTTTAAAAAGTAGATCTCTAATATGAGTGCTCAGTTTTATTTTTGATTGAAGTGTCCAAATACTATGTACCATATTGGATTGCAGTGTATCTTCTAATTTTGTTGGATGTATTTTTTTAATGCTAAATATATTTTACATGATTTATCATATTCTGGTCAGAAAAAAGTTTTCATTCCGGAAAATAAATTTTCTCCCTAGAAACTGTGCCAACACACAATCGATAGTTATTGATTTTTATTTTTTTTACTATCGTAAATTATCGATAATCATAACTATCGATAGTTCCCCACCTCTATGTGAGGGTCCCTTAGTAGAACGAATTCATTTCCGTGAAAATCGGTTGTTTCTCGGTGGGGTTGTGGGCTTTTGTTCGGTGGGACGGACGGACAGACACGCGGACGACGGACGGAACGTAATTTTGTGTCGTACCTGATAGGTGTGCGACGTACCCGAGTAGAATGAAATAATTTCCGTGCAAATCGGTTGTTTCTCATTGAGGTTACGTGCTTTTATACTTCCGGGCGAATAGACACACAGACGGCGGACAGTTGGAACACAAATTTCTGTCGTATCTAATAGGTGTGAGTGGTCCCTGATTAGAGTGAATTCATTGCCGTGCAAATCGGTTGTTTTCCGGCGGTGTTATGTGCTTTAATATTTCGGACGGGCGGACGGACAGACAGACAGACTTCGGACGAATGGAACGTTATTTCTATCATATCTGATAGGTGTGAAGCCTCCGTGAGTAGAAAGGAGTCATTTTCGTGCTAAACGGTTGTTTCTCGGTGGGGTTACATTCTTTGATCTTTCCGGACGGACGGATGGAATGAAATTTTTTGTCATATCTGATAGGTGTGAGGCGTTCCTGAGTAGAAAGGGATAATTTCCGCGCAAATCGGTTACTTCTCGTTAGGGTTTAGTGCTTTTATACTTCCGGACGGACGGACGGACAGGCGACCGACGGACGGAACGTATTTTTTAACGTACCTGACTGGTGCGATGTGTCCCCCAGTAGATAGAAATCATTCCGTACAAATCGGTTGTTCCTCGGTGAGGCTATGCGCTATTATACTTCGGACAAATGGACAGACAGACGGCGGACGAATGGAACGTTGTTTTCTATCATATTTGATTGCTGTGGGGCGTACTTGAGTAGAACGAATTCATTTCCGTGCAAATTGGTTGTTTCTCGGTCGAGTTATGGATTTTTATTCTTCCGGACGGACGTACGGACGGAAAGACAGACTTGGGACGGATGGAACGCAATTTTGTGTTGTATATGATTTGTAAAAGGCGTCCCTGAGTCGAAAGAAATAATTTCCGTACAAATCAGTTGTTTCGCGGGGAAGATATTTTTTTTATTCTTCTGGACGGACGGACAGACTGCGGACAGATGGAAAGCAATTTTGTATCGTATCTCATGAGTAATTCGTTCCTGAGTAGAAAGAGACCATTTGCTTGGAAATCGGTTTCTTACTTGTTAATAAACATGGGCTTTTCGTGTTGCCGTAATCAGTCACATTTCAATTTATTGATGGTCCCTTAAGAGAACCTATATTCGTTTCCTAATTGATATTGTTACATTCGCAATTTGTGTACGGTCCCCTTAAGGCTACGAGATTCGGCGGTCGTTCCTTCGGTGACACGCAGTCCTCACTATCACTTCAGGCCGCGAAGCTGAGCTGGACATGCCGGTGAATTTCGAAGGTGTCTGTATTAGGACATTACCAAAGCAAGGATCATATGTTACTCTCAATTCTTCAGATTTATGTTCATATTTCCTAGAGCTTAAAGATATTCCCCAACTTTTCAATTTTGCATGAAATCTCAGAACCGTTTTCCATACTCCGTTTTCCATCGCATAGCTCCAGAAATACTTGAAGTCGGGAATTGCAAGCGGGGCTACATTTATTTAAAAGTATTATTGCTGTATATTATTCAGAAAATTTATTTCATATCGCTTTCATGCAGCTGCTTTAAAGGTTGAGTTGCCGCAACATTTCAAACATTTCGCATTAAAGCAGGCTTACAGTTCGTATAACTACAATTTTAGAAGTAGGAAATGCAATACAATTTAAGTAATAAAGAAATTGAAATGAAAATTTTCGCACATTTCTAAAATTGGGTGTGAAAGAAGTAATTCAATTCGTGAGATAAACGTACACTGCAGGTGAAGTTATTGTAACCTTAGTTAATAGTTCATGTCAAAGACAGACCTTTGAAATGTGTCCACAGATCACCGACTGAGCGAGGGCCATGGAGAGGCGTGAAGTCGTCTGCCAATTCTATCCCACACGTTCAATATTTAGCAAGTCTGGTGATTACGTGGAAAGGGCAGCACCTGCACATCTCGTTGGCATTATTATCTGTGTTCTGCAGCTTGCGGTAAAGCCTTATGTTATTTAAACCAAAAATACCATAAAACATCTTGTTGTGGTATGACGTAGCTATGAGTGCCCACGCTAACCTCGGTTCACCATCGAAAGGGTCTACAATGGGGAACATGAACATTAAAACTTGGCCTCGAGTTATTGAAAGAAACTCATATGTTCCGATTAATCACGGTTTCACTTGCACCATGTGGACGGACGTGTAGGTCTGCGTTGTTCACCTGGGGAAGTGTTTGCACCAGGACGCACCTTGGAAACAAAACTAGCAGATGGAGGAAGTAAAATGGTTTTCAAATTATCTGTTTGGAAATCCTATGTCCAGTTGCTTATGTGCAGAAATATGTTACGTCTACCACGTTCCTAAGCATCGTCGCAACTCTGGTACATCTTTCCATTGCAACTGTATTCCTTTCTAGTAATACCTGCTCTCCGAAAAGGTAGAGAGAAGGCTTTACTAGAAGCATCACAACTACGGCCTACCACCAGGCTGCTTTATGCGTACGACGTATTTTTCGTATAGCCTCAGGGGAAAGAGACTCTTCCAATTTCCTCGATAAATTCAATGGTATACATCCTACGATCAGTTTTGTGATGGAGTTGAACACAATAATGATTTAACTTATCTGGATGTTTTATTGAGCAAATCGCCTGAAAACCGCATCTGCGCACAAGTCTACTATAAACACACGTTTGTCTCCAAAACAAGCGCGTAATTATTATAATGGAATTAGATTTACCAAACCATTCCTAAAAAATATTCTACTTCAGAAAATATTCGGCAGTTACAGAAGCAATTACATCTGCTTAGCTGAACAACAGTATCAGTAGGTCGTTGAATCTAGTCCATCTAACTTGTTTTTGAGGCATAGAACGGGTCAACACGGTATTATATAGAAGTTCCTAATAATTAGCTACTTCATTGTTATAATTTTAATTTGACGTACTGTCGTGCCTTATCAGTATATAACTCATATTATCTATTGAGGAAGATCGCTTCCAATCGGTTTGTTGTAGGAAAAACAAGGAATGGCGATAGCTTTCAGTTTTATATTTAAACAAAAAGTTATATCAGTTTTTCTTAAAATGTGTTTCAAAGATCTTGATTCCAACGCTAAACTTTGTTTAAATCGCATAACACAAGGGATCAATAGGAAACTGTTAATCAAACGTTTGGCACAATAAACCTTTTTTTATCAGGTTTTAAATACGCTTTCCACAGAATGCGCTAGTATTTCAGTATCGTACAACGGAATTGGTCTCTCAGATTACTAGCTCAAAACTATATTGAACTAATGTGCTGTGCGCCTATACAAGTATGCGAAGTAGCCCGCATAGAGCTGGTGTCAATTTGGTAGCACGTAATCATGAAACTCTTACACAAGAACTTTACAGGGAGAATCTGTCAGACGGACTAAGAATAAGCACTTGTCATTGCTGTCTTTCGTTGAAATGGTGTATCAGAAGGAAAATTATTTGGTTGCGTTCATTTTACAATATTATAAAGTAATATTTCGGTTGCTCATAGGAGATGTTTATGTTGAGACACATGTGGAAATACGAATTTACCTTTTAAAATGAATTTCACAGGTACTGTCAGACCATGCTTCTACCAAGTGGTGTCCTCATGCATAAGTATACATTCAACGATCTCTCTTGTTAAAAACTGAAAATTAACTATATTCGTCTGAAATTAAAATATACAATACTGTGGAAATGAAAAAACATATCATTACGATTTTCCTTTCGTATCGCTAGGGCACGCAACTTGAATGTTTGTTGGTTATTGCGACGACGTAGAAAATGTTTTGAAAAATCATGACAGACGTGTGTACATTGAAGTAGGAAATTATAAATAACACTCAGTAGTAATTTGACACGTGGCAACTGCGGTTGTATAAAACTATGACATTGAGATAGCTTTATAACTTGCTTTCTGCAAAACCTTCAGACTTGTACAAAGCGTAGATACAGGCAATGTGGGAAAGCCTCGTAATTTAATCTATTTTGAAAGAGGCGGTAGTGTTCGCGATAAGAAGGCGGAAGAAAGCATCTCAGAAACGTCAAGCCTTCTCTTCTGTTCAACAACACCTATATCAAGTGTGAAAAATGAGTATCTCTGAAAAAGCTAAACAAACGCCAAAATACTCGAATCGATGTGTGTTTTAAGATTTCTGCGATTTCTTGCACTGTGGCATGTTTATCCGCTGTTACAATGCGCATTAGCTGACGATTACCCTGCTCATCCACACACTGTGTTCCACGGCAGTTTGCCCTTGCAGGGATGGTTTTACCGGATTCGATGTATTCACGGTGCACCCGTGACACAGTGGCTCGTGAAAATCCTAGTGCCTGCACGACTTCCGAAGTGGAATGACCAATATGTCGGTTCACGACAATTTGCCCACGATCAAATGAGTTTAGTTCCTTTGTCTTACCCATACTGCGTCCGACTCTTTGTGATTCTGTCGCATCACTCCTTATGTTGTCTGTTCGATGCATACGTCATGTCGTTTTGGTTTTCAGGGCCGCCCACAGTGCCACATTTGCATAACGCCAGCTGTCTCTAATTCAATTGCTCTTCTGTGTATACCACAATCATCATCATCCATTATCAATCCAATGCTCGATAAAAGTCTCCCCAAATTTCTTCCACAATTGTCTGTCTCGGGCCGGTCTTCTCCACGTCACTCCACCATACTTTCGAATTTCATCCTTCCATCTCCCATAGGTTCTTCTTCTGGGTCTTTTCCTGTCCTTCGGAATTCAGCCTAAAATTTCGGTTGACCATCGGTGGTCAGTTCTTTTGGCAACATGTCCAGTCCATTGTCATTTCAGTGATTTCACTCTGCTCATGATGTCGTCCATTCATGTCATTTTTCTTATCCACAAGTTCCTCTTCTTATCTTTCCTGATTACACCAAGCATGCATCCCTCCATGCCGCTTTGAGTTGTCTGCAGTCTTTGTATGTTTTATTTAGTTAAGGTCCATGTCTCGGCTCCATACGTAAGCACTGGCAGGATGCATTGAATAAACACTTTTCTTTTGAGACATAGTGTCATACTGTTCTTAAAAATTGTACTCTTTCTTCCAAAAGCTCTCCATCCAAGTTTTATACGCCGTCTTATTTCTTCATCAATGTGACCCCTCACTCGATATTTTCTGCCCAAGATAATGTAGGAGTCGGTTGTCTCAAAATTTTCTCCGTCAATCGATAAATCTTCATTTCTTTTAAAAGCATTGTGCATCACTTTTGTCTTCTGAAAGTTCATTTCAAAATCTCATTTCTTTACTCCTGTCAGCAAGTTTTTGGATCATACTCTGCAGCTCTGAAGGGGTAGTTGCAAAGACGAATACGTCGTTAGCCAAACGAAAGTGAGTTAAGTAATCTTCATTAATCTTTATAACTTTGTTTTCCCAGTTCAATGATTGAAAGACATTTTGTAGTGTGCCTTTAAAGAGCTTGGGAGATATGGTGTTACCTAATTTCATTCCGTTTCCAATTCTTATTTGTGCTAAATCCCCAAATATCCGAATCTTTGCACTTGCATTTTTATAGATGTTATTAATAATGCTAATGTATGCATCTTCAATACTGCAGGATTTTAAAGCCATTGTTACTGCTGATGGTTTCACGGAATCGAAGGCCTTTTTATAGTCAATAAAAGCCATGCATAATGGGAGTTCATATTCTCTTATTCATTCAATTAGTTGTCTCAGCACATGGATATGATCTATAGTGCTGTAGCCACTCCAAAATCGAGCTTGTTCTCTTGGTTCGTCCATGTCTAGTGTTACCTTCAAGCGATGTGAAAGAATCTTAGTGAAGATTATAGAAACCATTAAAAAGAGGCTGATGGGCCTGTAGTTCATGAGATTTTCAATGTCACCTTTTTTTATGGAGCAAGTTAAGTTTAGCATTGTTCCAATCCTCAGAAATCTTCCTTTCATTAAGACATCTGGTGAAAATTTGGGCGAGTGTAGTTTTAATTTCTCCACTTGATTCTTGTATAATGTCCACGGTAATTCCATCTTCAGCTGGAGCTCTTCCATATAACACAATACACTATCACGTATAGCAAAAACTCTGAAAAACGAACACCTCCGGTTCGGATGGATGTCTTCTCTTCTGTGGTGTCCCCCATTGTATGGTACACGTCCGTCTTCCCAAGCTATCACGCATTACTCGATTCGCAGCAATTATTCGTGCTTTCAAAAATAAAATTAAAAGTATAAATATACGTATTTAATATGTGCATAAATATTCAGCAATAAATTTTGAAACTGCAATAGTAATACTGTGCACGAAAATGAATATATTAGATGTACAAATATGTTTCATTTTTTTTTGTGTGACGGATACAGCTAATTTGCATATACAACATTTATCCTTGTTGTTGTCATGTGACCGTAACTGTTCAAGTGTATAAAATGTGAAAACGAAGTATGCCCAACAGTCAAACGCACTTGCACATCGGTTGGTGAAAAGTGGCAGGCGATACTGCATTTATTCGACACTGCCTTCGTTACAAATTTCCTCAAAGAAAAAGTGCTGCAAAAGCATGTACGTCGATCTGTTCTGTTCTAAAGGAGAGTATTGTATCAAAAAGCACTTGTGAGTTTGGCATAGATGGTTTAAAGCAGGTGATTTTGATGTTAGCGATCGACACCTAGCGGCGCCTAGCAAAGACTTGCACGTAAGGAACCGCAAGCATTGCTGGATGAAGAATCGTCTCAAACGCAAAACAAAGTAACTGGATAACAGGGGGTAACTTAACGAACCATTTATAATTGTTTAGGTACAATGGAAATGATTCAAAAGGAAGAAAAATGGATGCCACATGACTTGAGCCAGAGGAACAAAGAGGAGCGTCTCACAAAGTGTTTCAATCTGTTAGAAAAACAACACAGAACACTTTCCTGCGGAAAATCGTTAAGGTTGATGAAAAGTAGATTTAGTACGACAACCGTAAACGCAAAAAAAACATTGGGTACCTACGGTGATGAAACTACTACAAGCCTGAAACGCAATATACACTCCAAGAAAGTTTTGCTGTGCATCTGATAAGATATGAAGGGTGTGCTCTATTATGAACTACTGGAACAGGGTCAAACTGTTACTGCTGAACGCTAAAAGAAACATTTTCTGCGATTCAATCAGGAAATCTGTCGGAAACGTCCATTCACAGGAAAATGGTTGCGTTACGTGAAATTACTGCATGAGAACACTAAGCCACATGTCGGAAAATCGGTCAAGGGAACATTATAGACTCTTGGATGGGACATTTTGGAGCACCCGGCGTATGGTCCCGACAAATCCCTTTCAGACTAATATTTGTTCCGATCGATGTAACATGGTTTGTCTGCTGTACGGTTCTGGACACATGACGAAGTGCAAAAATCGGTTGACGACTTCATCGAGTAATACGTCGAAGTATTCTATACGGATGGAACACGTCAGGTGCCCGACAGATGGCGGAAGGAGATCGATAATTTTGGCGCATATTTCGATTCCTAAAGGATCTGTTGTTTACTCTCCAATTACAAGTTGTGTTGCTTTTAAACGCTTTGAAACTTATTTGTACACCTAATATGTACTTATGTATTATATTTTAAATATTTTTGGCTTTTCAAACATGAAGGAAAATGCAATTTACGTGCATATGTATATACGTAATCGAAAGCATGTTTCAAATTAACAAATGTTTTAAAACGTTCAAAAGGTACTTACAGATAATTCATGAATTTATCAACTAGTATTCTTGCTTGCAAAAAAGTCTGACAAAATTCTTAGTTTTTTTCTTTAATGTTTAATATATTTTTTTCACTATAATTTTCACATTCTTCAAAAATACCAGGTCTTCAGAATCACCTTCATTATTTAATTTTTTATGAAGTTCTTCATAATATTTCTCTGCGTCTGTAAAGTTCTTACTATCGCACACCTCTTCTGCGACTTATTGCACAAAACAGTTTGGGAAATGAAAAACATTTTGAGTAAAAGAAATGTATCTTTATTAAAGGACAATCTCTTTCATGAGTTTGAGCATTCAAGCTGTTAGCGAAACCACGGGCGTTAATTTAGTGAAATGAAGCACCGTTTTGAGGGTAAAATACGTGGAAGATATTTCATTTACCTAAATTCAGCCAGAAGGACCTGACATTAAATGCATACTGGAAAGTCATAATCGTCGGCTATGACAAATGCTATGGGAGAAGATAACGGATCAAATGCATGAATTATGCCGCAACGGATGTATTTGTTCGGTACGAGAGAAAAGTGATCACATACATTTTACCTAGCATTGTATAGCAGGATTCTTCCTACACGTGTGCTAACGTATGTAAAAACGTTGTCGGACTATACTTCGTACCAAACCCTTTTCGTGATGAACGCCGACCTTTTTAGCGAGAGGAGAATGCTCATATATATATATATATATATATATATATATATATATATATATGATGCTTTCCATTCTTGGTCACAGGCATGTAAAAATATCATTCACCACTTTGTTACTCAAAATTTCTATTCGCCTTTTCCGAAATGAAACACATGATAATATATAAGAATGAAAATGCCATAAGAAAGGAAAAACCAGAGTCTACGAATTATGCAAAATTAAATGAATAATTTTAATAATTTTCACTGGAAATCAATATTAAGAGAGAGAATTGAAGGGTTTGTTGAAAAAAGGGGGTAGCTTCAATTTTTGTGTGTGTAACTTCTGGTAATATCCATCCTTGTGCAAAGAATAGCTTTCTTTCCATGGGTGCAAGAAGGAGGAAGATCCGAGCATTAGTTCCGGAGTTATTCAGCATATGGAGCTGACTCTTGTTTGTCTGCGGCAAGAAACATGTAGCTCCAGAAGCTGCTTCCTTCTTACCCCAAATGAAAGGCCTGCATGGTCAAGTTGTGAAAACTTGCCCTTTTTCGAAAGCGTTCTTCCGTAGAAGAAGAAAAGTATCTGGCAATCCTGCTGACGTTATTCGTCGGCATGACGGTTACAATCTAAACGTTATGTTATTCATTGCGTGACACGTTTGCAGCATAACTACTGGTTAAGAGAGAGAAGTATATTATTACTAAATACAAACTTTTCACCTATGAAAATCCCCATATCGACGAAGGAAACATTTTATGCAGTGAGAGTGCTGCATGGCCTCGCCCAAATCACTTCGGATGTTTAACCCTTCGACACTGGATAATCTTCTACCACCAAACAGCCACTCTCTACCACTCAAGGCTGCCAAATTCAAAAATGTGATGGAACTTGGCCGGAAGTATTTCGGACAAAACGAAATGTGGTTCCACAATGGACTGAGACCAGATAACTCACGGTATGAGCCAGGTGTTACAAAGGGTAAATTTGGCGTATAAACCATGTAACTTTGACGTTGAAAACCTTTAAAGAAAGTGTAATTTGAATTTCAAGTTTTGTAAATAAAATACTGAAACGGCAGTATGAAATTTGGTGCAAAATTTTGCCTTAGAATGTGTTTGATCATTATTTTGTAGGAAGAAGGAGAAGTCGCACCAGTGGCGCATTGGTCTAAGCAATGTCTTCAGGTCATTCGTCCGAGATGGCTCCGGGTTCGAATCCCGGTGAGGCATGGTGTTTGTATTTTTCTTACGGCCCTGACTTTTTTCCTCCTCTGGAACCAGTGGCCTTAAATTAGGGACGGGCGATTGCTTTGTAGTCCATTGAGTTGCTCACGGTGGTGGTTAAACCTCCAATGAAAAAAAGGAACTAGATAGCTCCAACATTCTAAATTCGCCCTGTACTCCAAAACAAATATTGTTGCATACTCATAGGGCTAAATCATGTGAAAAACAACGGTTATTAAGTGAAAAAAAATGTTTTTGACGCAACTTAAAAATTGCAATTTTTAAACTTTTTTTTATTTTTCCAAAATTCGATGAAACTGGAGCTACGTCCTTTTTGCAGCAAACCCTTCAATACCTGAAACCTTACGTTTTACATTTTATATTTCTGGGTTTACAGACCTGGTTCTAAGGGTCATGAATAAACCGCACTGACTATTTTCTCACTGACTTTAAGCTCATAGAATACATGTATAGGGCTCAAGAAATGCATCATGCTTGGACTTCCTTTTACAATTAATTTCCTATTCTCAGGAGCGAGCAGAATCCCAAGGAAATTTTGACAGGGTTAACATTACAACAAGAAGACTACGTTTGATACGGCTGCCTTGTAAATTATGTAATACGACCGAAATATGTTTACCTTTGCTGGTTTTTATTGATTTATTCTCACTCATATCTTTTGGTTCAGAGTATGCCTTCTAAGTTGAACATTTCGGTCAAGATTTTCTGTTGCTACATTTTTGTGTCCTCTAGTGCAAATGTGTTTCTCTAAATATTTGACGTTTCGAGACTGTTTAATTCACTGGGAAATTCAAAATATTTATCCCATGCACCTTGTTTAGTAAAACCAAAAACGTATGCAAAAAATATTACGCGATTTTGGTAAAATATACCGCAGTTAGTTTTTAACCTTAAATGTTCTTATTTTATTTTTGAAAAATGTAATATAAAACATGATAAATTTCCAAATTCTTAAAATTTGCTCTAATGACAAAGTTTTGTCACTGATATGAAATTAAGTATTTAAAGTTGCTATTGTCAAGTGTTAAGAAGCAGTGTATAACTGAGCGAAGTACTAACCTCATTGTGACGCCACAATTGCACATTCGTGTCATATGGTGATTATCATCTGTATCCTAAATGCAAATGTGATATCCATTTGAGACGCATTAGGAAATGCGTTTTCTGCTTTATTTCTCATATTACTTATTCACTCGATTTTCTTTTTGGCAAGAGATGTAATCCTGTTTATAAAAAATCATGATTTATTTGATATCGGATTATTCGAAAACACTTTGGTAACATTGGTAATCCAGCGCAGAACTAAAACATTATGACCAACTAGACTTTATGAAAAACTAAGATACAGCAAGTAAACGACAGTGCGTGGACAGTCATAAAACAGTATTAATAGCATCTGATCCTGAGCCATATTAAGCAGTGTTATACATGCTCTTCAGATGGGAAAGGCAGCGGACTTATACCAGTTGGATAGAGGCCAAATTGTAATTGCCCGAAGACTGTTTCAGAGCATTTCCGAAACGGAAAGGCATGTGGAGTTCTCACGATTGGTCATGGTAAGTACTTTCAAAATGTGGTACAAGGAGAAAAAATCACGTACTGCCGGCAATGTGTAGGCTGACCAAATGTTTTCGATGCTAAATGCGATCGAGGGATATCTTGTGTGGTACAGAGAGATACTTTAGCGCAACTTGCCTGATACTTGAATGCTGGTGACGGAAGAAACGTTTTACAAGAACCAGTAAATCGAACCCTGAAGAAAATGGGGCTACGTTGTTGCAGGACTCTTTGAGCGCTCGTGATAACTTAGGTTCGCCGTTGAAAGCGCCTACACATATGAAGGCGATCATATAAATAAGATTTTGGAAGTTTGGAAGAAATAATATGTCCGGAAGAATCTCGTTTCCTCATGCAATATTTGCATGCCAGGGTGCGTGTGTTTATAGATTACCTGGGGAAGTGTTGGAACCATGATGAACCATTGAAAGCTAGCTAGGGGTGTAAGTCCAATTTTTTGGCCAACGCTGTACTGGGAAAGCCTAGGTCATATCTTTGATATGCAGGAAGCCATGAAATCAACCCACTGCTTAGATATTATTGAAGGCAATGACATCTACCACGGAATAATGACGTCTATTACCAGCATAAATATCATTGATACGAGCCAATAGATATGTTAATGGGGCGTAACTGCCTCGAAATTTGCCTTTTGACAATGTGAGTAGTGTTTTCACTGCACACAGTGAATCAAACCCAGCTGATAATGAGGTTTCGTAGCAGATGGCTGCTCCAAGTGTTCATGATGAGCTCCTTTCACCGTCTATATCGTTTACAAGAGGCAGGCGACCATTAATATTGTACCTTCAGTAATTGCAAGACGTTCGTGTGGTCCAATGAATCTCGTTTATTGTTGCACATTTTTGACGCCTGAGTAGGTATGCATCGTTTCCTGTTAAAGTGTTGGTACTAAGATGCACCGCAGAACGAAATCTTGAGGAAGTGCAATTTTTTGGACAATGACCTGCTGTCAAACTCTGGGTACATTAGGAATCTGGAACGCCTACAACTACCTCAAATTTATTTCAAGCCAAGTAAATCATTTCATTAAAGCTGTATATTGGTGTCATTCTTTCAGTAGTACTTTTTTTCTGAAGAATAATGCACCAAGCCAAAGCGTCCTGTTTGAGCGTGAATGGATCGAGGATCATCTGGAAGAATTCAAGCTAGTGCCTTACCCTCCAAATTCCCCAGACATCAATAAAATAGAGTGCCTGTGGTTTGTGTTGGAACAGCAAATTCTATCTACGGCGGCTTAACCAAGCAACTTATAAGCTTTATGTTCTGTCTTCTTTCAACAGCATAGTGTTCCATGTCACACTGTCCAGATTGTTCGAGACTGGTTTGTGGAATATCAGCAAAACTTCAAGGCATTGTCCATGTCTCCTAATATCCCAGTCAACAATCCAATTAAGCCCATGCTACTTGTGTTGGAAAAATAAATCTGATCTGCGGCGACTAAACAAACTAATTTGCGAGAGTTAACGATTCTATTGATAAGGTAAGGGTATGAGATACAAGACACCTTTAGAAATATTACAGCGCCCATACTTGCCGTGTAAGAGCTGTTGTGGCTATACGTGGAGGACGTAAACCATATGCAGATGTGCTTTAAGAAAAGAAATGTGAAAACTGAATGTCATTTAAACACGTGAAAAGCAAGCGTATTCCGTAAATAGATTTTTCGCATGGAACAGAATATCTAAGACGAAGTGGTTATAAATTTAAAGCAAATTCCTCTTTTGGTGAATTTGCTTTAAATTTATATCTAGTGTGAGCCAAATATTCTGACAAAAAGCAATAATTTTCCTTATGAGGACGGAATCATCATAACACATCTGGTCCTGCAAAGTGATCGGTAAAATGGGGTACATTTAACGGTAATTGCAATAAAACAAAATGAAACTGTGATAGTTATTGTCTTCTCTGATTCCGCCTAGATTTGACATCATCAACGTTCTTTTTGAGCAGATAATTTGCAGCTAACTTTCGGGTGCGGCTCACAAAGATGAACTGCTAGTACGGAACTACAAACCTATTTAAAGGCAAAAGCAATGTTAAGAGATATTCAAATAAAAGCTACTTAAAGAAACGAAAATATATAATTTAATTAATTTTTTATATAAATGACTGAAAACAAAATTAAAACTTTGAACACCCGTGTTGTAGTTTTTACGAAGACGATTTATTTAACATATTATCTTCCATAAAAATCCAAGGGTGTTTTTTTCTCTCAAACTCCTTCCATATTGCACTGATAGTTTGCTTAATAAATTACAATGCTTTCCAATTTCTGTTTTATTTTGAGATAATCTAAAATCTTGAAAAACCACTATGGTTTCACTAATGTTTTCCTAATGAAAATTGTCTGCTGTTGCATCGTTAAGTGTATTTACGCAAACATTTGCTGGTACTACGCTGATCTGCTTATACCCGGCTTTACTTTGTTAGCACGGATAAATTATGAGATAGCAGCACCTTTGAATTGCTACCTCTCTGCTAGCAAATTTTTACGAGACAATAGCTTTGAATCTGCTTTACTAATAAATCAGAAAAAAAGTAGAAATGGTTAAATATTTTTAAATTCTTCATATAACAAAGTAATTGTATGTTACATGATATTTGTGTGACATGATAGACTCTCTATTCTTCTTAGCACAATAAGGTAAATTTTGGCATTTGTGCAATAATCATAGTAACGTTGGCAACACTGGAAAAAAACATGGGCTTTTCTGCAGAACATTACGCAAAGTACTGTACATTCTCCACCGGTTTATGCTGGTCCCACGGTGCACGGTAGTGTCCACACTTTTGCAGGTAAACGATGCACATGTACTCAGCCATCCGCATGCTACAGCAGGAAATGAGATTGGTCCGATCAGACGAATTTCTCCAATTATTCAAAGTCCATATTTAAAATTCACCTGAACATTGTACGCCCTTTAGACGGTGAATCATGAAGAGAAACGGCACTGAAAGTCGCCAGCCCTTGTTGAACGTGATTTTCAGTAGAGGGCAACGTACTGTGTGTTGTGACACACCACCAGCATTCAAATTACCGGCAATTTGCCCAAAGTATCTCTTAAATTGTCTGGTACTATGCGGTATTTATTTCACCCAGCTCTAGCATTCATGAGCCCTGGTCGGACAACACCATGACGGCTGTTCGTGGTCGTTCTCTCCTCTTTTGGAGGCATTATTACCTGTGAGAACTCCACAAGCTTTGACGTTACAGAAATGCTTTAACGTAATCGTCTCGTCATTACAATTTTTCATTTGCGAAATTCGCTTAAAGCCAATGCCTTTCCTATCTGAAGAACCAAAAAACACAGATTTACAGAGAGCAGTATCGAATATTTTTATACAGTTTCATGATCTTTACATGTGCAGTCGTTTAACATATTTTATTTCGATTTTCATAAAGATGCACTCGTTTGTCATAATGATTTGTCTCTTTTGTGTAAAAAGACAGTTTTTCGGAGCACACTCTTTTAGATTCAAGCTTCCTAAACATAATTTTCTTCTAATGAAATAACGATCATTTTCAAATGCATGAAATAATTATATAGATTTGTTAGACACAACACACGTGACTGTACATGCAGTTTATCATTAGAAATATAATTTAGGTAATGCCATGCAATTGCCATTTTGGCAATTCGGAAAGAAGCAACAGCATCTAGCGGACATAATGGCCAGTGTTGGCATAAACGTTTTCGCTGTAAAGCAAGGACAAATTCAACTTTCTCAACCCATGTATGCAATTTCTAGTGATGTGCCGTATTAGGGAAATTGAAGATATGAATCAATATTTCTGCCAGTTTCTCTATATAAAATTTGGTTTCCAATATTTTGCATACTTAAGTGGCATATTAAAAACATTCATAGCCCTGAATTTTTGTTTTCTTGAAAACAAGAAAAACTTAGAGTTACGAAATAAACTGAAATGTTCGATACATCGAGAATTTACTTAATGATATGGACGTAAGATAACGTTTTGTTAATCATCAAATGTAAATAATTTTTTAAATGTTATGTTCACTTTGATGTTCAAAACATAAATTTCATTAAAATTGTGTAGTAATTTTTTGCGGACGATCTTTTAACGTTTTAGTAATGTAGCCTTTCATTAGGCTTGTTCTAAAGTTAAGGGGTTAGATAATCTTATAGTGGCTATACTTTCATTTGTAGTCCACGTCGTCTGCTACAATACACTCGTTGCTAGTATCGTGTCGCCATCTTTCGGGCTACGTATGGGGTGAGGATTATTTCTGTAACAAAAGTGTTTCTGAAGTATTTTGGCTGGCCCTTTAAAGGGCCTTTTATTGAATGTTCATTGTGAACCTATTCTTAAACATGTACTGGGACGGAAAATATCTATTTCCAACAGATTGAAAACCTGTCTTTCTGGTACAATAATAACATTACATTTATTAGGTACCTCTCCACCAGTTTGTATGATCGCCAACTTCGCCGCAAACTCAACGCATTTATGTCGAAGGCTTTCCTCCTTGCCACATAATTACTCCGAAAAAACCACATGCTTTGTCGAAACACCATTTCAAATAATCCATGCGGGTTGTACGGACTTCTATCGTATGAAGAAATTCAAAATTCGGTTCATTATCTATCTCAAAGATTAACAGGTGAAGTTTCTTTTTATTAGAACTTAAAAAAATATAGAAGTTAAAATATAAAATAAGAACAGGGCAAATTAATTTACGATAATCAAATTGTTTGGTGTTCGAAGAATGAGACAACTATCATTGTTTCTTGCGGAGGGTATCGTAAAAATAATTCAACCTGAAAGTTAGTATTTATAATCCATACTATTCATCTAATGGTTTGAATCAATTTATCTAAAATAAGAATTTTGAAAAGAAACATCCATGCTATTCATCCAATGGTTTGCACCAATTTATCTAAAATATAGGTTTCAGAAATAAAAGTTTTCCTTAAACTTGTTCAAATCCGAAAAGAAAGATTTCATTCGTTTAGCTGGCTTATACCAGCATCAATTTGAAAAAAATCCCAGGGATATTGCTTATTTGTTGCGTTGCAGGAGCTTTTAATATGAACAAACACGTCGTTTAAATATTAAATGGGTAATGGGATCGCTAGAGTCATTTTGGAATAATTTCAAAGGTAACAACAGAGTTGCCAGGAACTTACGATTTTCCCTTAAATCTATGGGATTAGTGCAGCATTTATTATTTTCATGATGAAATATAAACCAATTTTACAGAAACAGAGACATACATTGTGCGTGTGCTAAAGAAATAAATGAACAAAATAGCACGTTTACACTCTGACCTCTTCACTGTAAAGGAGATGAGCATTTTTTAATCTGGTTCTGGCGTGTTGATGTGACATCACGTCACGGAAATTAAAAAAAAATGATTTTCCCTAGAGTAAAAGAATGAAAGGAAGAACATAATAAACTAATGAATATAAGCAAATTCATGTTTTTTTTTATAACAAATTTACAAAAAGATATATCTCTGGTGGAAAATATGCGCAGATTGTCAAAACAAAAATTTAGTAAAAAATGTGGAAAAAAGGTCACTTCAAAACAGTAAAAATTATATTATTCTTCCATATGTATTTTAGCACGTCCGAATAAGTTATACTAGAAGTGAGCTTGCACTTTGTTTTTCTGTTACAGCGCAAATGGTTTCAGTTTATCGAAATCAAAAGTGACTTTGAACGGCGAAAATATCGACGGCGACGGAATAGTAAAGAAACAGGCACTTCGCGACACAGACTTACGTCTAAAAGTGAGACAATCATTCTTCATCACTGGACCAGAGCAGCAACTGAATGGCAGGTACCAATCTCGCTTGTAACAGTGGCAAATTCATTGTTACAATCAGCTTGGCTTGGATTTTTCGTTTACGAGCAAACGCACAGCGTAAGAAATAACAGGACATACTTAAAGCGTGGAAAAATTGGAAATAAATTGAAAGCTCCGATCAGTAGCTACCTCTATGATGATTCCGCAGAAAAGGAAACGATTTATTTAGATATGGTTACATGGTAACAGAAATTATGACGTAACAGTGATTTTGGACCCCACGCGTTGTTTGAACAGTGATAACTGTGACATTCTTCTCAGTGAATTTGTTACTGTTTGTTCTTTAGCAACTTGTTGTAACATTGACAGTGAGTAACGCTGTAATAACAATGACGTGATTTCAGACCCATCTCTACAATATTCTTGTTGTCAATCGTGATGAAGTGGAAGTATTACGCGAACAAAGTAATTCTCGGCCACAGGCACGACACGTAGACAGCAAATTATAGCAAATTGAATACGTATCTAATCAAGGAAATAATCCCCGTCGTGTTGATACATTTCAGCCATAGTTCAGGGAGCTGCCGAATGCAGATGCGGAAAAAAGAGGGCTGTTTCGAGTTGATAAAGTCATCAATAATTGGGTGGACCTCCTCGACAGACGTGAAGTGCGTATCACTCAGGTTATGTTGCAGGGATGGAAAGAGGTAATAATCCGACAAGACGAAGTCTGGACAATACGCCGGGTGGTACAAACTCTCCCATCCCAGGTAGGTGGTCGTGTTTAAAGTCGTTTTCGCGGTGTGAGGACGCGCGTTATCCTGAAGCAACAGGACCGACTTTCTGTCCTTGCTGGTGTATGTCCTTTTCGCCTCCATTGAGTCACTCACACGAATGAGTTGCTAACAATAACGATCAGCATTGACCGTTTCACCAGGTTTGAGCAACTCATAGTGTACGCCACAGCCCTGATCTCATCATATGCACAGCAACAACTTCCTGGCACGGATTTTCGGTTTGATGGTATTGGTGGTAGGCTTACCTGGTTAAACCCAAGATTTCCGCTGCTTAGGATTATCGTAGAGGATCCACTTCTCATCACAGGTGAAAATCTTGTGGAGGAAATCCTTCTTCTTTAATCTAGAGAGCAAGGACACAGCAACATCACAGCGCTTACATTTTTGGCCAGCTATGAGATGGTGGTGCACCCAACGGCCCTCCTTGTGAATCCGTCCTAGCTTGTGCAGGCGCTTTGCAATGGCTGGCCGTGTTACTACGAGTTCCTAGGCGAGCTCTGATTGTGTGCGACAGGGATCCGCGTCCAACAGTTGTTCCAGTTCCCCATCTTGAACTTTCTGTGGCTGTCCCAGACGTTCTGCATCGCGTAGAACTAAAGTTTCCTGCTTAAATCGCTGTAACCATTCCTTACACTTACTGTAGGGCACAGCAGCTTCAAACAAATGAAGACGGATCATTTACTGTGCTTCCGTGGCACTTTTCGTCCTGGTAAACATTATAATTCGTGCATAAATACTACTTTTAAGAGAGATCTGTCTTGTTGCACGATGATATTTATTCAACTTAAAACGAAATCTATGCTTACCCTAACCAACGTAAAGTGGACCTATTTAAACTTGTTCCGAAAATTGTGAAAATTCTACATTCAATTCTAATTGAACATAGGGACTTCGCAAGATTGAAAATTGCAAGGTCTCTTAACAAAAATGATCGAAGACGATGCAAAACCACCGAAGAATGCCAGCTTCTTGAAGAAATGCAACAACTGATTGAACTGAAAAAGGACCCACATATTCCCATTCTTTTACATGATAAAACTAGTAAAGTTGTGATTTTAAACCAAAGTGATTTTGTTCAAAAATGCTCAATGCCATTTCTAGCATTTCTCATGTAATTGTGGAACGAGATCCCACCAGTGCTACTGTTAGTGCTTTAAACCGCCTTAAGAATTCTTCAGCTCCTTCAAAATAAAATTTCTGCTTTGCAGTTCCTATTTAGAAGAGCATATTCACATTCTCTTAGCCGTTTTGACAGAGCTCAAGAACTACAATGGATATCATCCATTGATAAAAACCATGGTTATCTGGGCGACGTTCTTAAGGGGGTGCACAATAACGTACGATTTGCTATGCCAACTGCTTTAACAAAAGTATGTTGGATCTGTTGATTGTAATCCACATATTGTAAACCTTCTTACCAACATATGCTCCCGTCATAAATTACAATTTGGAATACGATCATGCAATTTATATTTCATTATCCGCAACGATCGTGACAAAATTAACAAAGGGAAAAAATGGTGTGTGTATGTTATTCCTATGCTCGACACTACTTCTGGTGAATTAAATAATCATTATGAGGGTTCAACCAAAAGAAAGTTGGATTTAAGATTAAATGAACACAGATATAATTTAAAAATGAATCACCAAAACACCTCTTTTGCGAGAACTGTAGGTACTGGAAATTCCATCCCAGACTGGGACAACGATAAGATCATAAACACACCTAACTCTGTTTATTCCTTGTTATTTACAGAATGCCTCTATATTTCAGCTTATAATACACGTTGCTGTAATGACTATTATCCTTGTGTTTTACCTGAACCCTGGAGCAATATGATTGGGAAGGCAGCACAATAACTATTGTTTCTGTTGAGTAATTTTCGTTGGCTAATTATGCTTTTTCGACTGCCTTGTTATCTGGTATATCATGTGACACTGACAATACCTGTTCCATGATGCATCTGATCCACGTATTTAAAACCAGCATGTAACCACATAATGGAAATCACATCTGATGAAGGTGTCACTGTGACATCGAATGTGTTCATGTTTTTATCTTGTACATAGAATTCGTTTTTTAGCTGAATAAATATCATCGTGCAACAAGACGGAGCTCTTAATATTAGCACTTATGTTCAGCTGACACGCGAACAGGAGGCAGTGCTTCAACTGTTGTTTCTCGAACGACATTGCTTTCCCCGTCAACTTCCGTCCCTTCTGTCACTACAGAAGTGAGCGGTTACGGTTGCCTGCAAAAGTTGTTGGATGGGGCTGCAATAAGCCATTATCGCACAGAGCTATTTGCATATGCCGAAGTTTTATGATCGCTTGCGGTTAGGCGCCCAGAATTAAGTTGCAGGAAGTGTCCTTGTTATTTGACACATATCTAAATGTGAATATACCTTAAAGTAATTCTTTATGAATTTAACAAGACAGCCCCCACCGACCTTTCCTTCTGGTGGGCATTCAATTTGCATTTAACGCCGATAGATATCACAACCCTGTTCAATATTTTATGATTGTTTGTTGACTACTGTTAAGAAATCTCTTTATTTATTTTCGGGATTACTTTTAACATCATCGTTCCTTTTTTCTTTTTAACATACGGACATGACTTTTTCCAATCGGAAATCTGGCGCTTTCTGCAAGTTGGAATGCAGCTGGTCCAACAGAAAGTAAACTCTTTGTCTGCCGGACTAGGATTGACAAATGATGCATTTTAATGAAACGAAAAAGTCTTCTGAGAAAACAAGACATTTCTGAATGAATTTAGATACTCCAGAATGTTTTCGGAAAGATTTTCTTTGCTGCCAGTATAAATGTTTGGTTCCATTAGCCTGTTAGTGGGTTTCCCATTCTAAAAATTCTGACCGTGTTTCACAGTATGGTACTTAAATACCATGTTGTTAATATCACGGTACGCAACGGTTAATAAATTAAAATCAACTCTTGTGTTTCTTGAATAAAATGAAAAAAAACAGACGGAAATAAAGTGCATATCTTTAGTCTTATTCTTGCGAAGTTTCCTGTTGCGTCACTAGTAGACAACTGTGCATTCGGACGGCAGAAAATATCGCTTTGTAAACGAAGACCAAAAACAAATAATGAAGCATTAAAAGCAGTATAACTGGAGTGTAATTAGTTAACACTCCAAATTCTTAGAAATGCACTGTTATTTTGAAAATCTAGATGTAAGTTTATAGTCCAGAGAAAAGGCTGTCGTATAGAACATTTAAGAAAAATATAATTTTATTTTAAACATTAGTTATATTACTACTGGAAAATCGTTCTAAAAATGTGTAAACATCCACTGTATATATACGATGTTTTTCAGTAAATATCATGCGTATCTGCTCAGTATGCCAGGGGGAATTAAATTACAAAACTCTATTGTGACATCATTCGTTTCCAAACTAGCAAAATCAATATATTTTGAATACGTATGCTGGTACAATGATATGATAAAACAGATTTTAAATAATGCTGCAATTACATTTTGATCGGCGGACGTCTAATATTGCATTTTAAAACCACATTACGTTTTCTAGTTACAGATGCTTAAAAAGCGCAGTCAAAATCCTGATTTAGCCAAAATTGAAAGGAAAAGTAGATAATGCTCTTTTTCTTAAAATCATCTGCATTTACAAATCGTTGCTGTACTTAAAAATATACAAACATTTGTTCATCCTGTTCTGTTTTAGATCATTTATGTTTGTTTCAAACGGACATGTTTGTCACACAAAAAAAATGCTTTAACATATATCGGAACAATCAAAGCATACTCCAAATTTAAATAATTAGTATGTTCATCCGAACTTGAAGTACGTGGTTTGTCAATCACCTGAAAAATGAATTTTAAACTTCGTGTTTGTCTTTCCTATTATGTAAGAGCGATAGGGAAGCAAAACCTGTTTCCTTACTTTAAAGTGTTGCAGCCTTCAAAATGTACTTCATGCTGCATGTTCCGCGAACCCAGAAAATTATGGAGGTAAAAATTCTAATACTTTTCTCAGTGAATACATATTATAATAAAAGAAAACAATCAGGTGAATTTTCAATTAAATCATAGAAATCATATCTAAATGAGGAGGATATTTTACAGTGTTTTATTTTCACAGAAGAGCGAAATTGTGATCAGCCTGTCTATTGCAAATCAAAACATCCTACCGTAAACGACGACGTGTGTTATGGTCATGGAGAGGTATAAATTATAACTGATACAAAGTTCCATTAATTGGTGTTTTTCTTTCCGTGTTCTCCAAAAGATGATGACAACGAATTTTAGCAAGTTTCATAAAGACCAAATTGTTATAGTTAGAAAATTTCGTCAGAGAATTTCCAGCACACCAAGGCTTGTGGGGTGCTCATGATCAGCGGTGGTGCGAAGAGCGTAAACCACCAACAGCTAGTAAGCTTCGGGCAGAGCAGGGCTCATTGAAATACGAAATATTTGGTAGTTATGGTGATTAAGCCTCCAGATTCCCACACAGCACCTAATTGTTTAGCGTGACGTTGAGGTTCTTACCAATGATTACTACTTCGGGACAGGTTTCAAATGCGATGGCACATACTCTGTTTACTGGCATTTCCAACTTCACAGTATCACATGACTCGACGCAATACTTGTGCTTTGTATATTGGTACCAGACCTTAAGTAATGATTTGTGTTTTCTTTGCACACTTATCTGATTATAGCACTAATAAGCTCCTAAAGCCTTTTCTTGTAAAAGGGACGTTCTCCATGGCCATTAGAAAATTTACAGGGTGTACAAAATTTAAAAGACGGATTTTCAGATGAATATGAGGTCTACCCGTGTTATTCTTTTTTTGCATCAGAAAAAGTGCAGAATACATGAAATATCCATCACGTCTGCAGTTCGGAAAATTATAATGCCACACATAAGACAATTTCAAAACATATTCCTCATTCCTTTCCCGTGTCGTGTGATTGAAGTCATCTAATTTTTATTATGGAATCACAATGTTATTAGATTCTGTGAGCAGCAATCAAACAAGCGCAGGTGCAGGATTTAACTGATTTATCTAAAGGATTTCTTCTTTGAGGATTATTTCACGTTTGCAGATTCAGGGCTGATGAAAGTGAAAAAATTCCTCAATTTTCGCTCGAAAACGTAGCCAAAAGATTATCTGGTTGGATTATGATGAATATATTTGAAATTGCCACACGTTCGTTTTTGCTGACGTTTGGTATAGGCATACGTTATGGCTAATTCCTCTCTTTCTTCAGGTACACTGAAATTTTTGTAGTTTCTCTTATAATTACATCTTTATGTTTCTGTTATATCTTTTCGTTTCTCTTATAACAACATCTTTTTGTTTCAACTTTCAGCTAGGGATTTCCCGTTCAACATTTTTGCACATTTAGTATTCAGAAAACTGAAACCCAATTCAAATTCTGCCATTTTCATTTAGTATTTAAAAAACTGAAAGAAATTTCTACCTTGTGTGCTTCTCAGTTAAATTTAGAAAAAGGCACATTTACATCACGAAGTACATATTCGGAAAAAAAAGTTATATAAAAAACAATGTTATAAGAATATATTTTGCATTTTAGCATGTGCTTTATTACACAACGTCTTTAACTAGGCCTTTGGAATTTAAATACCACACGACAAAATATTTCGATTCGCATGTATTTTCTTTAAAAATAACACAGGCCAGACTTGAACATTACAAATACAAAATGTGTAAATTTTTCTCTGCAGGACAAGATGCCAAATAACTAAATATTCTTTATTGCTTCAAATATAGTACCCATGTCGGTCAACAATTCTCTAATACGCTGGCTGGTAATTACAGAGGCAGAGTATTATTGCGCATAATTTTGCAAAAAATAGCGCCGGAATATCTTATGCAGCATGCAAAACATTTAACGTTCAAATACCCTAACACTTCCTTACATAAATCATTTGCATAGATATAATCCCATTTGGAACAATCAAACTTTTACTGAGACACCAGTTGTGGAATTTTCTCAGGGAGACAGCAGGCGAAAAGGCACGCAAATGCACCGGAGCAACTGTTAATGAATTTTTATTTTAGAATTATTAGCTCTGTTCCCATAAACTTGGAACGTGGTTGCAAAATGCTCATATTCGTTTTAATACCGTGATTTGGGGACGTGTATTTCGCGGTATGAAAGGTAAGGATTGCTACCAACTTACGAAGACATTCAAGAGACACCCTCTGATTCTTGGATTATATTATTTCTCATTGTTTTGGAAGGCGAAGGTTTCGAGAGAAGAATGCTTCAGGGAAGGATTGTGATTTGCGGAACCTCATTTCCGTTACACTTCGGACGTTGTTTCACAATTCTCAGTTTTCTTTAGTATCCCTCTTTAGGTTACGTGTATTTCGTGGTGTGAACGGAGTGGGTTGAAACCAGCTTAAAGTACGTGTTCAAGGGTCGTCCAATGACAATCAGAGCGGATATATCTCCCCGTTTTGGACAACCCAGTGGTCGGAAGAAGCAACTTTCAGAGAAAGATTATCTGTTTTCAGTACACTTGGGACATGATTCCACAATTCTTATTTTTCTCTGATGTCGTGATTTGTGCAACGTATATTTCCTTGTGTGAATGTAGAGAATTGCAAAGAAATTCAAGAAAACGTTCAAGGGTCAGCCAATGACTCTCAAAGCTCATATGGCTCCTCGTTTCCGGTAACTGAATCGTAAGAAGAAGTAAGTTTCAGGGAAATATTACCAGTCTTCCTTACACTTAGGACGTGGTTCCTCAAATCTCATATTTCTTCTTTAAGCTGTCGCGACATGGACACTAGCTGGCGCTCACGCAAACGTAAAATAACAGAATGAAACCAAAACACCATCGGACACAGAAAAGTTTTACATTTTATGCAGAGGGAATTGTCTTTCTTCACAACACTACTTTGACGTGCTGATTTGCATCATTGGACGGATCTTCCTTGACAGGTAATCAATGTACTTGATTTATTATGATAGATAGAGAGGTTCAAATTTATGAGGATACAAAAGTTCTTCAGAATTAATAATTTAGAGTAGTGACGCAATTCACGTACCTAATTTTTCTTTTAAGGGGCAAGCGATTTAGTAATGAAACTCGATCTGTGCAAAAGTTTCGTAGTTTTACACTCAACATCGGACGAAAGATGTCAGCACGTCTTCGCTAATCATGTATAGTTCAGACAAGAGCAGTGATCTGAGCATAAAAATAACACCCATACTTTTAACATGTTTCCCCTTTTAAAGGTAAAATCTAAATTTGCAAAAGTGGAAGTACATTTCTTTCGGGAATAGCACAATATTCCTGTGTGTCAACTACCTTATTTAATACATTTCTAAATCTATTGTTACGGATTCTAACCTTTATTTCGTAATCGACATTTAGTAGAGTAATTAGTCTTATTTTATTAAAATCTATTTCATTACTATCTTCCTTTTTTAATTTATTTAATACATCCTTTTTTGAAATCATTTAGAATTTCTTTCTGTAATATTTCGTTATACATTTGTGCTAAGAACGCTGTAATTTGTCTTTCAAACCTCTTATAAAATTCCGCCATTATGCGAAGTGGTACTGGGGACCTCTGATATTTTGTTTTTTAATGGCAATCTGTACTTTACAGTAATTTTATTTCATTTTCAAACATATTATTTTCCTCTTTTACAATTTGTGGGACGTTAACAAAGTTTGTTAGGTTGTGAACCTCTACGTTTTGTTTCTCTTATGAATTTTAAAAAAAAATCTGATCGCTTCAGATTGTGTGTTATGACTTTTACTCTGATTGTCATCATAAATCAAAGGTAAACCCGTGACCTTATATTTTCTCTTATTTTTCTGATATACGTTTACCATATTTTGTTTTGTTCCCCAATATTCTTTCGGAGCCAAAGTGTTTTTTTTATACAGGTAAAGAACAACCATTTTCACCTTTAAGTAAGCCCTAAATTCAACTCAGATTTCCAGGTCCTCCTGAGCCAAAAGACGTGGTGAAATTCTAAGCATAAAATATACTGCGGTATTAAAAATATGTATTTTTGATTCTCTGGCTCACGCACATATTTGAAAGTAACTCATGTTGATGTCGAATGACTAATTACATTTTTTTTCATTACAAATTTACATTTAATGAATTTGTTTTCATAAAATTAATTAATTACATTTTTATCCTGTAATGACGGAACATGTATAAACACACATATGTATGAAACACAAAAGGAAATGACAAGCATGTTAAGGTTTGATTAAATACAAAGTGCAATTTTATTAACTATATATTTTATTTGTCATTTACAACAGGAGAAAACGAATTAAGCTGATAAGATCATAATTTTAATCTTCCAAGTGATATCTTCTGAAAAATATATGCTATTGAAAATTACGGCTTACTCTAAAATAAAAAGAATTAAGTTAGAAAAGCATTGAAATTGAAATTTTAAGAGTATTCAGGATCTCTTGTGAAATATAGCAACATAAATTATATTTTAAACTCTTTACAACATGCAAACCAAGTTTAAAATTAGGGAACCTGTGAAAAAATTTCTGAATTAGTAATATAAAAAAAACAACAACAACATTAGACAGAGCAGGTTATCTGAGAGTCTGCAGAACTAACACTTTTGGGATATGTGCAGAAATGGGCAAAACGATCTCTATTGAAATAATGGATTCTTTCGATTCGACCTACTAAAAAGAGTCGCTCGAATAGATTCTTTTGGTGATACTTACAGTTTGAAGAACGATTCGTGTCTAGGTAATAGATCCTAGACCAATCGTTTCGTTCGGGTGAATCTTTTGCTCAAAAGGGAACTGGGGGAGGAACTGAAAATCTACCATACGACCATTAACTCCCAATCTCAGAATTGTAGATACTCCTACAACTGTGCAAATGTGTACCCCATTTTTGTCTGACTAGAATCGGATACAACGGTGCTCTATTGTTGTTGCTCTGCGTGAAAAAGAAAAAACGGGAAGGATATTTGCAGCTGTTGGTCACTGATGTTGAAAAATGGGTCACATGCGTGAATGTTACACGACAAAGAGCATGGACCAGGCAGAGACGATCTCCACAGAAGGTAGCTAAGTCACATCTTTATGGACGGAAGGGATGCGTAGTTCTTGGTTGTATTGTCGGCGGGGGATTCATTATGAAATCTTACCTCGGAACAATACCGTCACTGTGAACAATTACATCCGAAAGTTGGACCGTCTCCATACTTCACTACAAGATTAATCGCCATGGATTTGTTTTTCAACATGAAAACCCTTCTCCGCTTATCGGTTTATGAAGCCAGAAAAACTTGCACGAGCTGGAATAGGAAATATTGTCGCACCTCCCTTATTGCCCTGCCCTTGACCCCTCCGACATTCATCTCTTTCGTCTTTGTCAAAATATCTCGCTGCGAAAAACTTTGCTAATGAAGATGACATGAAACGTTGCATGGTTGAACTCTTCCATTCCCGCTCGCCTGTCATTTATCGCAATGGGATATTTAAATTCGTAGATCGGTGGGATAAGGTCATCTGTTAAAATGGGGACTACCTGAACTATTAGATTAAGTGTTTGGTACGATGTTTTAAGCTTGAAATACTTGCTTCTCTCTTTTCCGGATACTTTCTTTACAACCTGATAGAAAGCATATAGGTCTCAACCTGCAGACCTTTGCCGCACTGCACGTCAGACAGCATTAATTTGTGCTTTCGAAACATCTCGAACAACATCTTTATGAAAAGTATTCAGACAAAAAGAACTGGTCTCCAAAAAAGCTATTTTATGGTCATATTTTATGAATTGAATAAGGATATCTAACTACTAGTATCGTTTTGAAGGCTGAAACACGTACGATATCTTTCCACGCTTGCCATAACGGAACATAAACGAAATGTGAAAACGGTTGGGTGTTAACGAAACAATTCAGCATACGGATTTGCTGGTGGAAATGAGTCACTGAGATTATCTTCAAATTTCGGTGGCACAGTTGCAAACCCACTGGGGTATTTCAAATACACACAAGATGTGGCACATTTTTTTCCGTTGTTAAACTTTCCTAAAGGTGAAGATTACAAAGAGTTGATGCAACTGCATTACCACTAAGGTCAGAAATTAATAATTAATGTAAGTAATTTTTATGAGTAAATGACTCATTATAAATTCTCGATTTTTACTTACTACTTCGATTAAATGTATCAAGGATTTAAAATGTTTTAAATTTGTGAATTGTGATAAATTGAGTGTTAGCTATACACTCAGGACATAAGGTTAGCATTTTACTAAACACAACGGAGTCTTAGGAGAAATACACTAGCGGAAAGTGAAAAGAGAACACCAAGAAGGAGACGTCTGATACCAACGAAATTTATACAGCATAATAACTAAACGCAGAGAATAACGTGATCAAAACATTATGGCAAAATACAGCTGCATTTGCTGGTAAACTGAAAAATAACATTTCCATGTAACACGATTAGTACGAGGATGAACCGCCATGAACTGCGTCACACTGTGCAATTCTGGCATTGAGTCTGTCGTACAGATGTTGGATGTAAGTTTGATGTATTGAGTTCCAAGCATCCTCAACCTGGACGCGTAAATCGGGGATGATTGTGGCTGGCCGTGGAGACCGGATAAGTCGTTGTCCCATAAAATCCCACACGTGCTCAATGGCGGACAAATCCGGTGAACGTGCAGGACATGGAAGTTGTCTCAAACCCTGAAGCGCAAGTTGCGTTGCACGTGCCGTGTGTGGGCGTGCGTTATCTTCCTGGAAAACACCACGATGAACCGACCTTACAAATGGCACAACAACGGGCTGAATGATATTGTATATGTAGGCGGTGCTGTTTAACGTACACGACACAAACACTAGTTGTGTACGGGAGTGATAGCTGATCGCTCCCCACACCAGGGGACCCGGTGTAGGCCCTGTGCGTCGCTGGCGGATGCAAGAAGGGTGGAGACGCTCCCCTGTGCGTCTGCGAACACGCATACGGCCATCGGAGGTTCCCAAGCAGAACCTGCTTTCATCGCTGAACACGACAGATCGCCATTGCTTTCACCAGTGCAGACGTTGGAGACACCACTGCAGCCGTTCCTGACGGTGGGCTGGAGTCAGAGGTACATATGCCAGAGGCACACGTGCACGTAGTCCTGCATCCAGTAGAGGGTTGCGGATTATTCGCACAGTCACCTCTGGTGCAACGGCAGCTCGGCTTTGCGTCGCAGTGGATGTTCTGCTTGACCACGCCGCTCTTCTTATGCGTCGATCGGTCCGCTCATCAGTCCGTCTGTGACTTCCGGTTCCACGTCTTCTCGTGTAGGAATATTCCTCGGGCCATCTACGCCACCATCGTACCACCAGCGATACGTCCCGTGCAATTCGCTCTGCAATACGACGATACGACCACCCGGCTTCGCGGAGTCCGACAAGAAGACCTCGCTCAAGGTCCGATAACTGCTGAAATCGTAAACGTCCTCCATGTCCAAGCATTACAGCTTCTTCTGGGTCCTTCGCACGTGTCCTTACGCCGACGACTGATTACATTCACTTCGCCGTACTTCTCAAATACCACCGACGATAATTTGCATATTATGCCGTGCTGTGGCGTAAGCGCTCACCGGTTGGTCCCGAAATTAACATCACACCTACGTAAACTCGACCCCATTAACATATGTAAATTTCATGATCGTCCGCCAATTCGTTTTTGGTGTTCTTTTTTCACTTTCCGGCAAGGTATGTGTGCAAATCCTTCCAGCATCAAAGAAAAATTTCATACAATTTCTAATGGGATACAATCGCAAATAAATCGTCATAAAGGTAAAAATACTGCAGATGAACTATATTAACCCTTTAACGACCATGACCAAAAATCTTGTATCGCTCTAAATGTCATATCGCGAGAAACTGTCTGTGGGTTTACTTGTTTGTTTAATAACAATAACATTGACTGAGGAGGACATTTCCTCTTCAATCATAAGTCGAGAAAATCTGAAGAACAAGCAAGGGTAGGAAATCTGACTCACTCTAGACAGGCGTTTCGGGTGGCTATGGCTGGTTGTACGTACGGGCGTTTTGGGCGTTTTGGTCGTTAAAGGGTTAATGTTAATAACATCACTGTATTCGGAAAACAAAACGTTTGTACACTGTAATGACAAAGGTATGGATAGCAGTATGCAAATATTTAACTGGCGCTGCCTTCGTATAAAAGCTTCGACGCATGCCACGATTTCTTTCAGTTGCGAGGTGTAATATCGTGATTCAAGCTGAACAATCGCCAGTATGGTTATGGCAAGCCGACATGAACTATTGAGGTTTGAACGAGACATGGTAAGAGGAGCAAGACGGATGGACATTAAAGTTCCGAATATGTGAGAACATTCTACATTTCTCTATCCACGGTGTCACGTGTGTACCGAGAAGGCCTCATGGAAAGCGTTACGACCTACAATGTACAGCGCACTGGCCGACCACGGGTACTTAATAACCACGACCAGTTGCGTCTGACCAGAATTGCCCATGTTAATACACTAGTGATACTGGCTGAAATAACATTCATATTGAATCTAGGAGGTACCAGAAACATATCCGTCAAGTGAGTCAGCTCAATTTAGCGGCCATACGGTGGGGGAGCAAAAGACACACCAGAGTGTCTGTTTTAAAACCACGACATCAGGCACGTTGCGCCTCCTGGGTTTTCATATACGGTAACTGGACGCTGGAAGAATTGCTGCATGTGGCGTGGGTAGATGAGTCACCGTACCATTTGATACAAACTAATGGTAGGATTCTGGTGTGGGGCAGACCCCATGAGGCCATGAACCCAAGCTGCCAACAAGGTTTTGTATGTACGGTAATTGGATGCTGAAAGAATGGCTGCATGTGACGTGGTAGATGAGTCACGGTACCCTTTGATACGAACTAATGGTAGGGTTCTGGTGTGGCGCAGACCCCATGAGGCCATAGACCCCAGCTGCTAACAAGGTTTTTATATACGGTAATTGAAAGCTGGAAGAATTGCTGCATGTTGGCGTGGGTAGATGAGTCACCGTACCATTTGATACAAACTAATGGTAGGATTCTGGTGTGGCGCAGACCCCATGAGGCCAGGAACCCAAGCTGCCAACAAGATTTGTATATACGGTAATTGGACGCTGGAAAGAATGGCTGCATGTGACGTGGTAGATGAGTCACGGTACCCTTTGATACGAACTAATAATGGTAGGGTTCTGGTGTGGCGCAGAAACCATGAGGCCATGGACCCCAAGCTGCCAACAAGGGTTTGTATATACGGTAATTGGACGCTGAAAGAATGGCTGCATGTGACGTGGTAGATGAGTCACGGTACCCTTTGATACGAACTAATGGTAGGGTTCTGGTGTGACGCAGACCCCATGAGGCCATGGACCCCAAGCTACCAACAAGGTTTGTATATACGGTAATTGGACGCTGGAAGAATGGCTGCATGTGGCATGGGTAGATGAGTCACAGTAGCCTTTGATACGAACTAATGGTAGGGTTCTGGTGTGGTGCAGTCCCCATGAGGCCATGGACCCAACCTGCTAATAAGGTTTGTATATACGGTAATTGGACACTGGAAGAATGGCTGCATGTTGCATGGGTTGATGAGTCATGGTACCCTTTGAAACGAACTAATGGTAGGGTTCTGGTGTGGCGCACACCCCATGAGGCCACGGACCCAAGCTGCCAGCAAGGCAGTGTGCAGTCTGGTGGTGGTTCCATACATGTGTCGGGTGTCTTTACCTAGCACGCTTTAATCCTCCTGTCCTCGTAAACAAGTCATTAAAATCGGTAATCGCTTTATTGCTGTGCTGGGTAACCATTTTCAGCATTTTATGGACTTCATGCATTCCAACACCGATGGGATTTTCTAAGCGGAAAGGGCACCTGTCACCGGGCTCGAGTAGTTCAAAATTGGTTCGAGGATCATTCCGGATAGTTCCGACGGATGGTGTGGACACTACGTTCGGCCGACCTAATATATCAAATATGGGATGTGGTAGCAAGATCCATTCGCCCCCAAATTCCTGTACCAGGGAACCGTGGGTGGCTGTTCAGACTGCATGGTTCAACGTCTCTCCAGAAGTCTTCCGGCGTACTACCGAAGAATGCTCTGGAAGGAAAGACTTTCAGATCCAATGAACAGATGCAGCGGACGGTGAATAAGTGGCTACACACGCTACCGAAATATTTTTTTTCCACAGGAACCAATGCATTTTGTAAGCGTTGGAGTACTTGTATTGCAGGAAATGGAGATTACATTGAAATCAATTCCGGTGTGTACCCCTTTTGCTCAAAGGAACGTGAGAAACAATTTAAGGTTTTCATTAAATTATCCCTTGTACGATAGGTATTGCGCCACTGCACAAGTTAGTTTACTACAGCACTGTCATAAGTCATAAATGCACAACTGAAATCTAAGCATAGAAATTCAGTACGCTACAAATCTGGAAAAAAACTGTCCCTCTTAAAAATCGCCCTGGAAATGATCTCTGATGTCGGAGGTACGTATCAAAATTTATTATAATACTACAGTAGATTACAGACATTGTTTCTATACAACGATGGATTACAAGCTTTTGTTCGTTATAATCCTTGTTGCTGATACATTATCATCCAAAGCATAGACTACTCTACACAAATCATTCACTAAGATGCATATTGAAAGGCGAATTAAGAAAAGTTCACATGTTAAAAGATGAAGAATAATTTAGTAAAATCATGCAATGCATTGATTATGATACGCTTTCCAACATACCAGAAATCATTACTCAAGTTATGAGGATAATGGCTGTAGAAAAAATTTATCTCCTGTAACCTGACCTTTGACCCCATTTCGATTATATTCAACAGAAACGGTAAAGTATACTTCCGGAACAACATGATAACGTTTTTATGACTTACGTAAAAGTGCTTCGATTGAGACGTTTTGTCTCAATCGAAGCACTCTTACGTAAGTCATAACGCACAAGGGCGATGGAATGGATATCAATCCTATGTCCTCACGTTTGACCCCATTTCGCCCATTTTCAATAGGGTTCGTCTCCAGGTGGTCCCCTACCACATACTAAAATTTCATTGAAATCGAACCATATTTACTCAAGGTATGACTCGCATAAGGGCAATGGTATGGATCCCGCTCCTATGTCGTGACCTTTTACCCCATTTCCAATAATGTTCGTTCCCAGTTGGTCCTCTACCACATACTAAAATTTCATCGAAATCGAACCATTTCTAGGCGAATCATCGTGTGATCAGCCGAACAGACTGACAAAGATGGAGCATTACGCTGCTTCAACGTATGGTTGGAAGTGAAAACAAAGTATCAATAAATATTAAGTATAAAAAAGTTTCTTTAATATGAAACTGAAAATTATTTTGTTTAAATTAATAGATGCGGGTATGATCAAGAATTTATTAAAAAACGACGTTTAAAATTAAAGTAGGATATGTAACAACTACACAGTTGAAATATCGAAAAATCATAATTTCCCCTTTACCTTAGTCAGGTCTGTCATTATTGTAGCTCTTCTTTACGCTTTCGTGGTTGAACCCATGGAACTCTATACTAGCTACACAGCTGACCAGAATAAGCACAATTTCTTCAAACATTTTCCAAAAGGTAGATGCTGCTGCTCTACCATTGCTCCTGTTTGAAAGTGTTGGTGGAAATTTTTTTATTAATATTTTATCGTTCATTATCATCAGAAATTTTCCGGTCACATCATACAGTAGCGACCAAAAGTATTTGGCGAAACAGTTTTTCGACCATATTTTTTTTACTGCGGGACCAAATCAGGTTATTTTGGGATATGATATGTGTTGATTCGTGGGTTACCACGCCGAGTAGTTTGTATTTCGCTCAAAGCGAATTTGTCGTTCGAAATAGGCCATATTCAAGAGTCGCCAATTATTACCCATTTGTTTGCTGCATGTATTAATGTTTTTCTTGTGATTTTGTGAGTTTTGGGATGTGTAGTGCAATAATAAGTCAAACTTAGGTTTTCCGAAGTTGGTAAAAAGGCGGAGATCACTGTTGGAGCTCGCAAGGCGGCTGTGAACACGATGGAATCCGGAATGGGCGTCACCGACATTGCGAGGGCCCTGAAGATCCGGCACTCCAGTCCATTTCAGCTGTCCTGCAACGTAATAAGAAGACTGCGACCGCCGAGAACAGTCCGCGATGTGGTAGGGATCGTTCCACTACATTGCGTCAGGATAGACGCATCCCCCGTCGATCTCGTGCTGATTCCACCTTGACTGATGTGGACATCGCCACCGAATTCCGTGACAGCGACGACATTAACGTCAGCCGAATGACCATCTCCCGTAGTCTCATTGCTGGTGGATTGAATGGAACACGCCCAGCGAAGAAACCACTGATCGGAGTTAAGAATCAACGAGCTAGAGTCGCGTTCGCGAGCCGTCATCGACACTGGACCTCGGCGGACTGGAATAAGGTGCTTTTCGTCTACGAGAGCAAGTTCAACTTGTTCGGAAGTAATAGCATCTGATACGTACGACGTCCGTGTGGCCAGAGATTCAACCCCCAGTTCATCCAGCCAACTGTCAAGCACGAAGGAGAATCGCTCATGGTTCACGGCGCATTCTCTCGCAATGGAATGGGCCACATCATCAAGATTGACGGAATAATGACCGGCCAGATCTACATGAACATGCTCATAAACGATGTCTTACCATGGGCAGACCAGAACATGCCGCCCGGATGGATCATGCAGCACGACAACGACCCGAAGCACACCTCAAGAGTAGCGAACTCAGCCTTCCAGCAGCAACAGATCACACTTCTAAACTGGCCAAGCCAATCTCCAGACCTCAACCCCATCGAGCACATGTGGGAGGAGCTGGAGAGACGATGTGCGAAGAAAACCTGCCGGAATAGGGCCTAGAAGTTCGACCAGCTGACTGCAGAATGGGCGCGAATTCCGCAGGTCACCTTCGAGAAGCTAGTAGACTCGATGCCGGCCCGTTTTGCTGCTGTTATTAAGTCTCGTGGTTATCCCACTAAGTATTAGTTATTGTTTTGTCGTTTTCTTGTTCTTGTTTTCTGTTATCGTTGCATTAAATGAATGTAATACACACCTATTCTGTTGGTCAATTTGTATGATCTTTGCGATTAAGCTCGGTACCAGATCTGTGTTAAGGTTTCCAATCCATCTGAATATGGGTCATATTTACAACTGAATATCACATATCATTTCCCAAAATGACCTGATTTGGTCCAGCAGAAAATATATTATGGTAGAAAAAGTGTTTCGCCAAATACTTTTGTTTGCTACTGTATGACAAGAATTTTGTTCTTCGAAAGCAACCGTTGGTTCTGAACATTAAATAAATCGAATGTTGAAGCTCAATTCACGTTTTGAAAGCAATGAGTTGCCAGCAAATTGGTATCCGCATGTTTAATTCTATTATGTAATGCAATTTGTCATTAAATAACTGCAAAGTATAACGTAATGAAACACTGAATTATGCCTGTCTTACCAAATTAGATGCGGTACACGTGAAAGAGCACATTCGCCCATTTTCAACTGGCTGGCGCAAAACCAAACAATTCTTCACACATTTGGTTCAATCACAATGTAACCCAATTGTTCTCAGGAATATCGTACGACACACATACACTGGCGGAAAAGGAAAAAAGAAGAACAAGAAGGAATTGGCGGACGATCATGAAATTTACATATGTTAATGGGTTCGAGTTTACGTAAGTGTGATGTTAATTTCGGGACCAACCGGTGAGCGCTTACGCCACAGCACGGCATTATATGCAAATTATCGTCGGTGGTATTTAAGGAGTACGGCGAAGTGAATGTAATCAGTCGTCTGCGTACGGACACGTGCGAAGACCCTGACGAAGCTGGAATGCCTGGACATGGAAGACGTGTACGATTTCAGCAGTTATCGAACTTTGAGCGACGTCGTCTAGTCGGACTCCGCGAGGCCGGGTGGTCGTATCGTCGTATTGCGGAGCGAATTGGACGTGAAGTATCGGTGGTGGTACGATGGTAGCGTAGATGGTCCGAGGAACATTCCCACACGGGAAGATGTGGAACCAGGAGTCACAGACGGACTGATGAGCGTACTGATCGACACATAAGAAGAGCGGCGTTCTCAAGCAGAACATCCACTGCGACGCAAATCCGAGCTGCCGTTGCACCTGAGGTGACTGTGCGAACAATCCCCAACCGTCTACTGGATGCAGGACTACGTACACGTGTGCCTCTGGCATGTGTACCTCTGACTCCAGCCCACCGTCAGGAACGGCTGCAGTGGTGTCGCCAACGTCTGCACTGGAGAACGCAATGGCGATCTGTCGTGTTCAGCGATGAAAGCAGATTTTGCTTGGGAACCTCCGATGGCCGTATGCGTGTTTGCAGACGCACAGAGGAGCGTCTCCACCCTTCTTGCATCCGCCAGCGACAGACAGGGACTACACCAGGTCTCCTAGTGTGGGGAGCGATCAGCTATCACCCCCGTACACAACTAGTGTTTGTACTGGGTACGTTAAATAGCACCTCCTACCTCAACAACATTATTCAGACTGTTGTTGTGCCATTTGTAAGGTCGGTCCATCGTGGTGTTTTCCAGCAAGATAACGCACGCCCACACACGGAACGTGCAACGCAACATGCACTTCAGGGAGTGAGAAATTTTCCAAGGCCTGCACGTTTAATGGATTTGTCCCCCATTGAGCACGTGTTGGATTATATGGGACAGCGACTTATCCGGTCTCCTCGGCCAGCCGCGACCATCCCCGATTTACGCATCCAGGTTGAAAATGCTTGAAACTTATTACCCCAAACTTACACGCTACATCTGTACGACAGACGCAATGCCAGAATTGCACAGTGTGACGCAGTTCATGGCGGTTCAACCTCGTACTAACCATGTTACAGAGAAATGTTATTTTTCAGTTTACCAGCAAATACAGCTGTCTTTTGTCATAATGTTTTGATCACGTTATCCACTGTATTCCGTTATTATGCTGTATAAATTTCCTTTGTATCAGACGTCTCCTTCTTGGTGTTCTTTTCTCACTCTCCGCCAGTGTATATCAATATAATCAGCTTAAGTCGTCTAAGCGATATGTTGGCATGAGGTGCAACACTGAAATCTTTGCTACTGATCCAAAGTCCAAAGACACAAGGTTTTGCTGTGTGTGCAAAAATATTCCTTACTTCAGAACACTAAAAATATCTATTTCTGCCTTGCACAGAGATAATAAAATTAAGCTTTTAGCACGTCTTTTGTAAAAAAAACGGCCATGGTTATGTTCCCGGTTTGTCCGTATCTCTGCAAATAACATTCCGATTTGAAAAATTATTTTTGCATTAGAAAGCTTGAATTGTGAGAATGATGATCCTTCATTTCGTTTTTTTTACGATGCACAAATTCGCCGCATGAGGGCGTAAACGCAGATTATATATAATTCAAAATACATTTCGTTCCATATATTTGTTTCATCATCATCATCATCATCATTGTCAACCATTATCAATCCACTGCTGGACGAAGGTCTCCCAAGTTTCCTCCACAACGGTCTGTCTTGTGCCAGTCTCCTCCATGTCACCCCTGCATACTTTCGAATTTCATCCACCCATCTCCCATGTGGTCTTCTTCTGGGTCTTTTCCTGTCCCTTGGAATCCAATCTAAAATTTCGGCTGTCCATCGATGATCTGTCCTTCTGGCAGTATGTCCAGCCCATTGCCATTTCAGGGATTTAACTCTGATCATGATGTCTTCCACTCTTGTCATTTTTCGAATCCACGAGTTCCTCTTCTTATCTCTCCTGGTTACACCAAGTATGCACCTCTCCATGCTTCTTTGAGTTGTCTGCAGCCTTTGTATGTCTCTTTTAGTTAAGGTCCACGTCTCTGCACCATACGTAAGCACTGGAAGGATGCATTGATCAAACACTTTTCTTTTAAGACATAATGGCATATTGCTCTTGAAAATTATGCTGTTTCTTCCAAAAGCTCTCCAGGCAAGTTTTGTACGCCGATTAATTTCTTCATCAATGTGACCCTCACTTGATATCTGCTGTCCAAGATAAACGTACGTGTCTGTTATCTCCAGCTTTTCTCCATCAATCGATAAATCTTCATTTCTTGTAAAAGCATTGTACATCACTTTTGTCTTCTGAAAGTTAATTTTTAATCCCACTTCTTTACTCTTGTCAGCAAGTTCCTGGATCATACTCTGTAGCTCTGATGGGTTAGTTGCAAAAATGACTATGTCATCAGCAAAACGAAGGTGGGTTAGATAATCTCCATTAATCTTTATCCCCTTGTTTTCCCAGCTCAGTGACTGAAAAACACCCTCCAATGTGGCATTAAAGAGCTTCGGAGATATGGTGTCACCTTGTCTCACTCCCTTTCCAATTTTTATGTGTGTTGTATTTTCAAACAGCCTAATCTTTGCACTTGCATTTTCATAGATGTTATTAATAATATTAATGTATGAATCTTCAACACCGCAGGTTTTCAGAGCCATTGTAACTGCTGATGGTTTCACCGAATCAAAGGCTTTTTCATAATCGATAAAAGCCATGCACAATGGAAGTTGATATTCCCTCGCTCTTTCAATTAGTTCTCTCAGCACATGGATATGATCTATTGTGCTGTAGCCACTCCTGAATCCAGCTTGTTCTCTCGGTAATAATATTAATAATATTAATGTATGAATCTTCAACACCGCAGGTTTTCAGAGCCATTGTAACTGCTGATGGTTTCACCGAATCAAAGGCTTTTTCATAATCGATAAAAGCCATGCACAATGGAAGTTGATATTCCCTCGCTCTTTCAATTAGTTCTCTCAGCACATGGATATGATCTATTGTGCTGTAGCCACTCCTGAATCCAGCTTGTTCTCTCGGTTGAGCCATGTCCAGTGTTACCTTCAAGCGGTGTGAAAGAACTTTAGTGAAGATTTTATAAACTACTGATAGGAGACTGATAGGTCTGTAGTTTCCGAGATCCTCAATGTCACCTTTCTTATGTAGCAGGATCATTGTAGCGTTGTTCCAATCCTCAGGAATCTTTCCTTCATTAAGGCATCGAGTGAAAATTTGGGCGAGTACTGTTTCGATTTCTCCACTTGCTTCTTGTATGATGTCTACAGTAATTCCATCTTCTCCTGGAGCTTTTCCCCGCTTCATGTTCTTGATTGCATGTGCAACTTCTGCTGGAAGGACTGGAGGAACTCTGGTACTGGTATCTTTCATGATGTCTGGAGTGCATGTATCATCCCTTTCATATAATTTGGAGTAGAAATCTTTCATTCTTGTCAAAATTTCGCCTCTATTTCTTGTTACAGAACCATCTTCTTTTCTCAGTGCCATAATCTGTTTTCTTCCCTTACTGAGATGTCCCTTTGCTATCTTTAGGCTTTGGTTGTTTTCAATTGCTTTCCTCACTAGTTCACAGTTGAATTTTCTTACGTCTTCAGTGATACTTTTTCGTACTGTCTTGCATAGCTCTATATATTCCACTTTGGAAGTCACATCTTCTTTAGTTGTCCTCATCTCTCTTCTTTTTTGCATCAACATTTTCGTTTTTCCTGATAATTTATTTACATGCAACTTGTTTTTAGACCCAGCTAATTTTGTTGCTGTTTCCATAAGAGCTTTGGTTACTTTTCTGTTAACTTCAGAGATGTCCACTTCTTCCGATGTTAGGCCTTCTAAAGCAGAGAACCTGTTCTTCAGTTCCAACTTGAAGGTATTATGGTGTTTTTTAAGGTTGGTTATGTCAATAGATTTTGTTTGTCTTATGAGCTTGCCACGTTGTAAGGTGCATCTTACATCTCACCAATCTATGGTCACTACCTGTGTTGAACTTGTTTAGCACACTGCACACTGCAGTCTTCAGTCTTTTTTATATTTGTTTATAAAATCGAATTTAAAAAAATGTTTTACCTTTCACTACCATTCATATCAAACATTTTTTAGGTATATTCAAGTTTTCAAGTTACGCATAGATTCCTCGCTAGGGGCGTAAAATAAAATTATGATTTCCCGACAGTTCTGCCGCTAAAACTCCGTTTTGGAAAATTATTGCTGCTGCGGGAGAGAAATGTTTTTACCGTAATTTCTAACCATTTTAATAAAATAGGGTTTAGTCAGCATTAGGCGTAAAGGTTAATTACTGCTTCGTAGGTATTCGCAGAAAAGTCTGTGTTTCTAAAAGTTAGATTGAAAAAATTTCTCAGGGAAGCGAACTGAAGGTTCCGTGCGTTGGAAAGGAGTACGAGTTGGTACTGAATGCGCGGAAGAATACAGCAAAAGTGGGGTGTAATTTTTGAAAGAGTGTGATGCGTAGTGTAATCATGCGCAAGTAGAAGTAGTTCAAACCTGTTTAATTACTTTTTGAGAAAGATATTTGCAGAATGTCGTTATCAATAGTTTCACAATATCTCCGAATGGAAAGAAATTAAGGAATGTAGAACAAATTATGTACGACAGAAGTTTTGAGAAAGAAGTTTCGTTTCCGGTGAACCCAAAGTTCTGGTTATGGTTTGGAAGTTGTGCAAAAGTAGGTTATTTCTTCAAGCACTTCATTTGTAGTTCTGCTGTTATTCTGTACATCGTAACTCACATTCCCCCTCGTGAAACGGACATTTTTATAAATAAACGATTTTCTTCAATTCAGATATCGTAGTATCGCAGGGAGGCGTCCATCTTGTATTGTACAGGATAATGAAATTTTAAGCACTGATGCAATCCGAAATGAAGTGTGGAGACTGACGATTTTGTACTTACGCTTTCTCAAAATTACCCTTTAAAAAACTTACAACGCTCCGTAAGACCGAACTCTTTCCTTTCGCGTATTCCTACAAGACGCTTCGATAACTAGGTACTTATCAACCGCTTCCTTCTGTATTCTTCAGCCCGTTACTTGCCCTTCTCAACGAAGCTTGGCATTCACCGGACTGCACCTTGACTCCGTCGCCGCACCGTCGCCCTACTGAACGTACTCTTCCAAACCATGGTACTCGCAGGTTAATACTTCGGAAACTTTTTTGCTTTTATCTACAAATACTACATTTCTGCACCTTTCCCAATTATTTTGCATACTTAAAAATATGTACGACGCACTTTTCTTACAGTTAAATTTTTCCGACGAAATAATTTAGGTTGCTAAAGTACGCATTTACAGGCTACTGGTAGTAATGTTTAGATAGGATAATAACACGGGCAAAGCCACAATCTCAAACGTGAACAAACAATGCGATTAACCAGTCTGATTGAAAATAAAAACAACATATAGCGGCTAAAGATATCCGAGACAACAATCTGCAAAAATTGAGACAGCATTCCCGATATGTGTTAACAGTCTCACACGCATTTCAAACGTGCACGTGAAGAAAATATTTGCACGCAGAGTAGAGTTGCTAGGACGAACATTACTAAAAATGAATATGTATTAAACTCATAGTAGTACCTGGTACTTCAATACAAACTGCTTTATATCCATGGAACGTACACATGATAATTTAACAGGACTAACATCACTAAACCCCATCGAACGTGCCAAACAAACTACTGCTCTGCTGCGTTTCCATCAACACACGTCACGCACGCCAGTTGGTGGCTTTTGCTTCGGCTCCTGGCCAATGAGATAACGGAGTGGATGTTCCTGAATTTGTTCTGTCTGTCTCCACACGCGAATCAGCTATAATGACATAGAAAACTGTAATACGGTTTCAGGTTTCCATAACAAAAACTCAGAATGTCACTCTACACTAATGATTTCAAACTGCTTGTTATAGCTGTTTAGAACATGAATTGAAAACTAACGAACGTAGTAATAAGAAAAACCAAATATTTCTATATATGAATTTTATTTTTCGAGTAAATTACTGAAAGCAACTGGCACTTTGAAATAACGCAGTTAGTACTAATTTTCACAGTGAAGGAAGGAAATTTATTGTTTACGCTATCTATCTAAAATCTCGGCTGCCATAGAAAGATTGCTGTTCGTGGGGCACATAAAAAAATTCAGCACAATATTGATTATGTACATCGGCCGCTCAAAACTTAAAGCAATGCCTGCGCTCATGAGTCCTCATGGTATTTCGTTCCCTGTTCTGGATTCCCGCTGATTATGCAGTGTAGGTTCAGGTTCTTGTAGATTTGGGCTAGAGTTCCCAATAGGAAATTGACACGGACGCGAAGTAGCAAAAACACCCTTATTTGTTACCGGGGACCAGTACCCCGGGTCCGACGGCTTAACGTACCCATCAGACGAACGGCGGATATTTCGTAGATCGAGCGTTCGTACCTACTGGGATCGAATCTGAGGTTCTTTCCGTGGCGGTCACAAACGTTGCCCACGAGGCCACCCACGGCCCTAAATTACGATAAGAGTGGAGAGTCATATAATTTACCAAAACATGAAAATTTCATCGTCCTGGAGCGGAAAGCGAACCCGCGTATCCCGGTTTGCGGGAAACCCGGGTTCTTTCTGGGAGATGTAGTGATTAGCATACTCGAGTTGAAACCGGAAGACGCCTACTGGTAAAGAAGACATAGATTTTCAGATGCGAACGCTGCTGCAAAGCTTGCGGACGACTCTGAAAACAGCCACATTGGTGGAGTGGCAGCAGAGATGGAAGGAGGGGGACACGGGTAGAAGAACACGCCGTATTTTCCTCTGAATCTCGATAAGACGCATTGAGAGTAATGGCCTCCTCAACCAGGTACTAACCGGGCACGGCGTGTCGCCGGAGTACTTCCGCAGATTTGCGGTTAGGGAGCGAGTGTGCATGTGTGGTGCCCAGACTGCAGATGTCGCACACATGATTCTGGAATGTGCTTCTCTGGCAGAGAAGAGAGCAACATTACTGCCAGAATTGGCAAAAACGAGGGACCTCTCGATCCTGCTCGCGTACCCAAGAGCGCGATAGGTGCTCATCGAGATGGTCAAGCACCTCAAAGAGGAACAGGCGGTCTACCTAATTGAGGGGTGACCGAAGAAGAAAGAAGAAAGAAGAGGTATGAAACCGAGAAGAGAAACCGATGACTCGAGCCCAGATTCATCACCACAGAACTGACCCTAGTCCTGTGGCAATGTAAATAACAATGTAAATATTTAAATATTTTTCAGTGTGAGAGGGCCCATTGAGCAAAAGATTTGTTTCCTACGCGGAGATGGGTTCCTCAGTGTAAATAAATGTGCATGCATCTGTGTATCTGTTTGAATAAAGGGCGGACGCCCAAAACAGTTCGCGCCAGCAATTGATTCTCCCAGTCAGGGGTAGAGAATTTTCTTTTCTAGCCCCTGCACAAATGGCACGCACACCAGGGTCATGACGGAGAGGTGAGAAGTGCCGGACCACGGGGGTAGCAGCAAGCTGCCGGTCTACGGACCGATTCAATTCGGATGGGGGAATGTCGGATCCTGGCAGGATTACTCGCAACGCCGTCACTTTAATTTTTCGAGAGAGTTCTTTTAACCCTGTGGAGTCCACAATTGGACGGTACATGTTAATGGTCATCAGCTAGTCTTTACCATAAATGACCAGCAGCAATGACCCTGGGAATGGTGTTAGCCAGGTGTTGGAAACGTTAGCAAGATGTTTTTGATTACGTTTCAAAAAAGGATTTCCCTCCGTTGTGTCGACATGTAATATATTGTCTTTTCCCTTCCACATACCTGAGCTGTGTTCCGATCCGGTGATTGACGAGAGAATGCTTCTGAAACCATTTCGCCAAACAGAAGTTTAAATTCGGAAGGTTTCTAGTTGGTAGAAGAAATCCTGTTGTCGGAAGTAGATATGCATGAAGGGAGGTAGCTCGTCCACATAGTCTTTTGCGCTAATGGTTGTTATGTTAGGTACAAGGTGCCCCATAATTGTTAACGCAATCAATCAACAAACACTGCCCTCACTTGCGGGTAGTACCTCATTATAAAGTTAGGGTAACTTCGCAGTTTCTTTGTCACGAATGCAATCGACGTAGCCACGTTGTATTTTAAAGCTCCACACGTTTGACCTAACTCCGCGTTTCCATCTGTAATGCAGCAGCGCCTCTCGTTTTCGCCAACTGAAGGTTCATAGCACAGTGACGTGATCTTAATTTGTTCTAAAGCTCCTCATATTTCTGTTTACCCTTTGGTGTGCATTATTTTGGGTAAACCTTCCGCGTTCGGACCGGAAATAGTTTTTCAAAGCGATGATAGATGGCGACACGTTACCACTGCATCGTTAAGCATTTCATTAAGTTGTAAAAGTTTCAAAGGAAGTCAATAATATGGATTTAGGGTGGCCCTTGAAAGGTACTGTTTGAGCGTTAATTGTGGCACATATGTGAAATATTTATTTTGATGGAACAATTGCCTTTTCTCATGAATATGAAGTTGTCTAGCTAGCAGAATAAAATCAGTAAAAGTTTTATCTACCAGGGAAGAACTGTCTGATCGCACGAATGACTTCAAAGCAATGTTCAGGGGAAAGACGTTAATTCCGGCGGAATAAGTATTCTAGAATATGGTCCACTCTTTGCGTATGCGCCCCTGTCATGGGATCTAGTTCAAAGATACCAAGAATCTAGGTGCAATTGACGAGACGATTGCAGTTGTACTTCCGTTTGCTCACTTTCTCTTTGTCTACTTGAACGATGATTGCACCACCTCCAAGCCTTACTTCCTCACATTGCGAGGCTAACATGGGAGGAGGAGAGCTGAAGTGATACCGTCGCGCCATCTATCTTCACTTTGAAAAACTAGCTCCGGGCCGAACGTGGAAGTTTAGCCTTTCAGTTTATCCGTATTTTACTCATCTTCTTTTTACAGCGACTTTTGGAAATAAATCGTCCTGGTTACCTTTGAATTACGACCGTCCGTCGTGCAATAAGGTGAGTGTTTAAATACCTGCTGCTTCATTTGAAAAATCCTAAACCGGCGACATAATTTTTGGGTTTCGACGCCAGAACTGAAAATAACATCTCTAAAGCTTCTGGTTTACAAGCAACTTTTACCTTATGATCCTCATTGTTTTATGGCCAAGACGTTGTATAAGTATATGTTGCCAGTAGTACGCTTTGACTGGAAGCCTGACTGAAAGCGGAAGGCTTCATTTCAGTTACGAAACAGTTGTGTAAACTAAGCATTTAAATTAATATATTTTAATTTACGGGTAATATACTGAGAACTGTAAATTGTTCTTTACTGAACCAGCAGAGCGTTAGGCAAAATTATTATATCAAGAGAACATGATTTCAAACCGTGAATTACTGAACATTGTCTAAATAAGAAACTTATTTCTGTAATTTTCAAAACGGGGGAAAAAAAGATACACAAAGTTGAAAATAAACAAAAGGAAAGCCAATTGAAAGAGTAGATTTTTTTTTTTTTTTTGATTAGAGGTTTAACAACCACCGTGAGCAACTCAATGGGCTATAAGCAGTCGCCCGTCCCTAATTTAGGGTCACTGGTTCCAGGGAAGGGAGAGAGCCAGTGCCGTAAGACAAACACAACATCCATGCCTCACCGGGATTCGAACCCGGACTCCGTTCGGAAGAATGATCAGAGGCCATCGCTTTGACCACTGCGCCACCGGGGCAATAAAGAGTACATTAACAGCGATGAGTGATCACCTATGACCAAAAGGTAACAGCAAAACTTTCGATACCAGGTATATCAGGGCAAAAGAATAAACGGTTATCAAGCAACCTCAACGAGAGGAAAAGCGTTTTTGAGCAGCTAAATGATTCTGTCTGATGTAGTGATCATTTGCTAACACTCGATTGCTCCAACAACGGGTGCTTGTGTGGTTTGTTTCGTGCACTTAGTAGTTCCGAATTGTAAAATCAACCTCTGAAATAGCTCATGGCCACAATTTGGCCATGATGATCTCAAAAGGAAAGCCGGCCAGTTGATGAACATGGACCTAAAGCTTCGAAATCTTTACCCTTAGAGTCTACTTTTTTTTCAAGGATTTTCAACCCTGTCAGCGATGTTAGTTATATAGCCATTAGTATCGTATCACGTGAGAGACGCTATGTAAGTTTCATGTCCGACCACTGGGGTGCTGTTTAAAAAACGACAGTTGAACCTCCGTATAATCTACACTATATGCTGTTCCTTCGGAAAAACTATTATATATCTAAATTTAATGGTACAAAATGTTATAAAACCTGGCTAGAAAGAAATATTGTAATTCATAACAAAACAGAACAATAGAGGAAACTGCCAAGATGTCATTTCTAATGTAAAAAGAATGGCCTGAAATGCATGTTAAAATCTTCCAGAACTATATCGGAGATTCAGTTTCAACAAAGATAATCTGGAAAAAAATTGTGTCTGGCACAAACAAGGGATGCACCAATCTTGCATTGGAGATGCGAACCCTGAGGATTTCTTTCTATTCAAATTTAAAACCTGATAATTTCCCATGTTTTTGACAAAGTGTTACTTGTAAATGGATAACTTTGAAATTAGTTTCTAAATTGTGTAAAGGTGCAATGACAAGAGTGGCTTTCGAAACTTAGAGTGCTGTGTGCGCAAGGTATAATATGATCTTAGAGTTTTAAGACATCTTTTGACTCAAAAATAATACCTTTTTTTGGGTTTCATTTCAAAATTTGGGGACAAATTCAGTTAAGTTTTATAGTAAAGAAGAGACAAAACACGTCGAGTACTGCTGGATAAAATAAAGATAAAATTAGTGTTGCCATTAACACTGTTTTATTTTGACATACTAATACAGCTGACATGGGAAAATGCGCCACAGTTCGCCAAGGGAATCCGAACGCCGTTGATGATTCAAAATGGTCACACAAAGATGTAGTTATGAGAGGACGGTTGAGCCTCGTCGTTTTCAGTGCAGGACGTGCAGAACTATCCCTTCATGTCCTATTCCTTTCTTCATACAATTCCAAGTACACTCTTTCCTCGACGGACATACTTCGTCAAACACGACGGGCAATCTCCCGGAGGTACGTTCTGCAGTCTGTAATGCCAACAAGGCGATCTTTGTCGAACTCTGTGATGTGACTGTACAACTGCAATGACGAGGTGTCCTTTTCCACTAATGACCTAGCATTGACTTTCCGACCCAGCGACGCGCCTTTAAAACAGCAAAACGGTTGGTTTCCTGTCTTGGATAAAGCTACATTAGCTGTGCCTAGACACGTTACGCATGCACCTATGACGCCGAAAAGTTAATAATTTATGCGATATTGCAAGTTTGTCATATCCTGTAAATATCAAAGTCGTATCATGACCATTAATAGTAAACAGCAGTTTTTCAGACAGTAAACAGCTCCTATCAGCATTTGAATTATATAAGTAAATATCATTTCATATAATATATAGCTCCCCACATGTACATATAAGAACAACATGACATGATTTTTAAAATATTAATACTATTATAAACCACTCATTTAGTTAATAACATCTCTTTAGTTTCTTACCAAAATATTACATTTAAAATTTACGTGCATATTGCTGTAAAATTAGTAACAATAATTTTTGAGTTAAACACCGATTTTGCAAAATGCTGTTTCCAGCAAAACGATAGCATTATTCGCATTAAATAATTAGAACCAAGAAATGTTAGAGGCATTGCTTTTCTGTCACCAAATATTTTTTGGAATGAAGTCATTCAAATGCAAAGCACCTTGTGCCTCTTTGGCTGTTTAACATGAGCCACGGACTCCTATCTAATCGTTCGACTTGGACATCATACTTTATCTGGTTAGTCATAAATATCTTAGTCCATTTAATCAGAAACGACGAAATGTGGACCGCATTTGTTTCCAGACTTTCTTCACTTAGATGCTGTGCATTGAAGTTGTTGCTATCCAATGGAGAATGCCGACACCAGAAAAATGCAAAGTATTTATTCTGAATCATAAAAATGAGAAGATATCTAGGTGGTAATCTGAATTCCTCAAAGGTAATGAAATCTTTAAAAAAGAGGAGAGATATATCATAAAATGAGAGCAAGACATAAAGTTCACCAACCCGGAACAAAGAAGAAAAAGCACTTAGAAGAGTGAACATAAGAGTAGAATTATAAAAAAAATGTATTTTAAGGAACATATGCAGAAGAAATGAACACATGAAGAAAGAGTTTTGTTATACAAATTTCGGTAAAAATTGAGAGACGCTCTTTAAAGTCGTACGTGACATGTTCGCAGAATTGACGGAATCCTGGTTTAGATTGCCGTGCACAAACCAACCGCCAAATTATTGGAGTACGAAGCAAACGGAATAGTGGTTGACGAAAATTTGCGTGCGAAGCATGAAGGAAGTAAAGGAAAGAAAACGTTTAATGACTAAAGTTTTTACCTTCAGGCCGTTTACTTCCCAGGCTGTTACTTCCATCTAATTGTGTTATCGGCCTGTAAATTGTGGATATACTATAACTTTCGATGTAATTATGGGGTGGGATGTATTTATTAAAACATATGCATTATTTATTAACAACATATTGCATATGTTATTATTGTATTACTCAAACTGCTCAGTATAAATTCATGCGTAGGTGATAGGTTTTAGTCATTATTATTTCATATTCTGTCATATAATTCTCAAATTGTAAAGTACAAAATTCTTACTCTTATTAGTACTTCAGCTAGATTATCCATCAGGAGATTTCGTAGTACCGATGTTATATTCTTTATTTTCGGAATTGTTTGGTTTTAACGCTCTCGGAACAAGGCTCCAGTTATGTATTAGAATTAACTCCATAGTTTATCTTTTCCCTACATAAATGACTTCTGTTGGATGAAATATTTTGAAGGTTTATTCCTGCTTATTTTTCAGTCCTAACCAGAAATTCAAAGACAGCTTTCATTTCTATTTAGAAAGGTATTCAGTAAGTTTCAGCTCGATCAAATACTTCAAGGCCCAGAGCAGAAAAAAGGGAAAACAATCTTTGTTGTACAGCTCAATCCATCTGGAAATTTTGCAACCCCAGAAGAGGTGATCGGGTTGGTAGGAAGTCATCCTACTTTGGCAATCCAGTCATATGGCCATCCATTTGTACTGAAGAACTGTCGAACCTCTTTTCCGAACAGAATGAAAATTCAACCTTTAAAAAAGTAATCATACAGACTTTGAAAAACTGGAAAAGATAAATTTGACCACCAGCCACAATGACCATTTATGAATTATTTTCTAGTAAACAACCAAAGTGAATCATAATTCAAAATTTCTAGTTTTACCAGATATGTATAAAATGAGTTGCTTTTATAGCACAAAACATGCCAGTCTTTCGAATAGGCATACATTTGACGCCGTGCGGAATGAATTTCTGTTGCGCCAACTAACTAGGGTAACAAATGTTATAAACCGAGCTTGAGGAACCAATTGATAGGAACGTTGCTAATAAATGCACAATGACGAGTCACCTGTCGGCTGAAGATTTCTGGCTCTTTCAACAAGAACTGTTACCGAAACACCAGAGCGGAACGGAAGCGTTACTTCTCCTCTTTACAATATCTGCACACCGTCATACACGTCTTTTTCTGCACTACGTTAAATGTATTTAAAAGTAAATAAATAATTCTCTGTCTCTTAAAAGACAAGTTCTTGATGTAGTTTCAAAATGTTTACATCCTTGTAAAACATCTTGAAATGAATTGTAAATAAATTAACTCATTTGTTGAAGTGCAAGAAAAAACAATTGGGGCCAAAAGGAATGAATACCCAAACGGTACGAAGGGCTAAGTAGACCTTAACGCATAATAAATATCTTTGGAAAACAATGTATCCTGAATATAAACGTTATTAGGGAAGCCTTGACGTATATAGAATGTCTTTGGAAAACAACGTATTTTGGATATGTACGTATTTAGGGAACAACGCATAATGCATATCATTGGAAAACCTGTATAAATGTCCTTATACATAGCATAAATTATACTGTATTTTCGCTTTGTAAAAAGGTACTTACCGTTGCATTTTCAAACCAGGTTTTAGTATTTTAAAACATATTCTTTTTTATACAGCGTCCATATTTTATTCTCTGAAAATCAATGAATAGATTTCTGTGAAAGGCACCAATTTTGCATTTGGAAAAAAATGGTAAAATAAAAAAAAATGCTGTACACGTTTGAAGTCCAGAACATTATTCAAGAAAAAAGAATGAGGCGGGTTCCCTAGATAAAAATTTTCACATAATATAAAACGGTAAAAAATGAGAATTTATTAAAAATATTTTGATCAGCTGCAGAAATGTCTTTAGGCAGATTTGATGCAAAATGGCTTTGCACAATCATTTTTATTAAATTCTTCAGAAAAATTTGTGCACAAAAATATTTATTGAGTTTTCTTTCGTGTAATGGATCAACTTATAAATAAAATCATTTTTATGTAAATTCCTATATCAAATACAGGAAACTCATCACAAGAAACCTTCTCAGATAATTATTTCATACCAAACTTCGATATGATGAAGAATATTCCATTTCCATTAGAAATGCTTATACGGTGTTCAAAAATGGAAGGCATTGGGATACCATTGGATTTACGATTAGATATGCACTTAATTTTCAGAATAAGTGTTCATAAAATTACACGTTAATGTTAGCTATTGGAAAATGTTCCCAGTTTAAGGCATTATGCTTCATCATCATCATCATCATTGTCAACCATTATCAATCCTCTGCTGGACGAAGGTCTCCCCAAGTTTCCTCCACAACGGTCTGTCTTGTGCCAGTCTCCTCCATGTCACTCCCGCATACTTTCGAATTTCATCCACCCATCTTCCATGTGGTCTTCTTCTGGGTCTTTTCCTGTCCCTTGGAATCCAATCTAAAATTTCGGCTGTCCATCGATGATCTGTCCTTCTGGCAGTATGTCCAGCCCATTGCCATTTCAGGGATTTAACTCTGATCATGATGTCTTCCACTCTTGTCATTTTTCGGATACATGAGTTCCTCTTCTTATCTCTCTTGGTTACACCAAGCATGCACCTCTCCATGCTGCTTTGAGTTGTCTGCAGCCTTTGTATGTCTCTTTTAGTTAAGGTCCACGTCTCTGCACCATACGTAAGCACTGGAAGGATGCATTGATCAAACACTTTTCTTTTAAGACATAATGGCATATTGCTCTTGAAAATTATGCTGTTTCTTCCAAAAGCTCTCCAGGCAAGTTTTGTACGCCGATTAATTTCTTCACCAATGTGACCCTCACTTGATATCTGCTTCATATAAGGTCATAAATGGGATTTTATGGATATCAGTTTGTGTTGCACTCGTTTTGTAGATCCTTCGACAAAAAATATATACCCCAAATCGGTATTCTTCAAAGTTTTCAAATTGTTTTGAAATCAGTCCATATTTATGTAAATTGTATTCTAAGTACTTAATTTGTTTTGGTAAAACACCCACTAATTTAAGAATCGAAACTTCGGATATATAGCTAGCATCTTCTAATCAGGAATTAACATGCTTCGTCTAGTGGCTTCGACCTTATTGTAATAAGGTAGAGAAAAAATGGAAATCTTTTTTTACGCTTTTCAACCGTAGTTGGAGAAGCTTATATGCTCCAGCATTCTCCGTCTGTCTGTCAGTCTGTCCGCACGATAACTCTCGTAAAAATAGCTCCATTTTGACGAAATCGTAATATGTGGTTGGGGAAAACCTGCGGTCGAACCCTGTTGAAAATTGGCGAAATGGGGTCAAAGGTCAGGACATTGGAGCGGGATCCAATTCCTCGCCTCTTTGCGTCGTAACGTATGTAAAAATGCTTCGATTGCGACAAACTGTATCGTGTTGTTTCGGAGATGTAATGAACCAGTTCTGTTGAATATTATCGAAATGGAGTCAAAGGTCGGGGCGCAGGAAGGAGATTTATTCCACAGCCATTATCCTCACAACTTGACTAAAATGCTTCTATTGCGACAAAACGTTAGTAAGTTGTTCCGGTGGTATACTGAACTAATTCTGTTTAATATCATAGAAATGATATCAAAGGTCAGGGCACAGGATAGAGATTTATTTAAAACCATTAGCTTCTTAACTTGAGTAATAACTTGCGTAATAATTTCTGGTATGTTGGAAAGCGTATCATAATCAATGCATTCCATGATTTTACTAACTGGTTTTAAAAAATATCTTGGCGTATCTGTGTGTTATTTATTCAACTCCTCTTCAACAGCTGGGAAATCCATGATTCGCAGTATAAAACGGGCAGCTCGATATTTTGTTCCATTTCATGGAATGTTTGACAACAACTGTACATTATTCCTTCTACACTGCGCACATTTGATAAAGTTATTCGGGATTTATTGGATCAAAAGTTTAAAGAAGACAACAAACGATGACTTGGAAGATATTTTGGATTGATGACCAGTTTTATCATGCATAACATATATCTGCTCCGAACATCACTCTTGCACACTGACTTTTGAAATGGCAGAAACATTTCCTGAAATCATCTGATGGCGATTGGTTCCGCTCCCGCAAACAATATTCGCATATAAACTCGTTACAAGCACTAGTGAAACATTTTCGGCAAATTATGCAGAATTCTATGTATTTCACTAAAATTAAAGTGAATTGAGACCTGTCATGTCATGTTGTTTCCGCTGGCAAAAACGTCAGTTATCTGAAAAGAAGTTTACTTTTAAAAATTGATACATGTAACATAAAAAATTATCGCGAACGACATGCAATATTTAGGTCATTTTCTCTAGTTATTTTTTTCATGGGTTACATTATGCATAGCTTAGAGGAAGCTGTAAAATTTCTACAACTTTTGTGCATAATAGTACCTTTCCAAAATCTTATTACCGATATATAGTATTTCAATGACATGCGTTGTGCGCGTGAGTTTATAGCATACATTTTATATTAAGTCCAATAAACGCTACTGTTTTTCACTTCACACGTAAATTCAAGTGCTCTGAATTTGGAACACACAAATGTACTAATGCAAACTAATGAGATCCACTCTCTTCAGTATCATGTTCGTAGCGAAAAATATTTTGCATAACGGAAAATGTGAAAATAGGTGAAAAATATTAGTCATGGAAAAAGCTATGCTAAGGAAAAATAACTTTTCATATACTTCCCGCGGGAGCAGATATAGCTGAAAATAAAAAAGGTTTCGACCTTTACAGAGCTACTGGAAAATCTTTATGCAATTTAAAGACGATAATGCTCCATATCTCTATTTTAGCGAATGGCCTACCGCAAAGAAGAAATTTCTCTATACCCTTTTTAGAAGTGGTAATACAGCTGCAAATTGCCGAAACACCAGCTATCGAGAGAACTGTGGACTACAAAATTCCTTACATACTTGCCTAAAGTATTCATTCTACAACATAAATGGCATCCGGTGTTGAAATAATGTTTTGAAATCGTCTATGTGAAAGCAGTGATATTGAGAAAAACTGAATAAGCTTTGGCGGCCTTAGCGGCGAAAGGATGCACTATTTTTGAAAGAAAATATACATACATATTTTACATAGTTAGTGGTGTCGGACCGAAGAAAAAAGTATTTTCTGTTGTTTTTTTACTCCCTCAGATATTGCTGCAAGCAGTAACGTGATCTTACGCCCTCTGATGGCGGACTCGTGCCCTAAGAAAAGTTCAAAATTTTATGAGGAACATTTACCCAGAGAAAAACTCCCTAACAAAGAAATATTTTTTCAAATAGAACTCAAAAAGATATCGAAAAAAATGAAATACGACTGTAGGGCCCCTGGTGGAAAAACCATGCATTACTTCAAGAAGAAAGTATTGTCAAAAGTATTTTTCAATGTGAGCTGTATCGGTTCACGAAAGAATTTGTTTCAATCGAGTTCTCAGCAGCTCAGATTCTGCTGAAAATTCATCAGACGCAGAAATTAACCCTTACGGGCTCTTGTAGCCAAACCATTCTTCCTCAAATATTAGAAATTATATGCAAATCATTTCCTATCAGGAGTTGTATCCCGTGCAGAAAGAAGTTTTCAAATCGGAGTTTTAAAAGCAGAGATATCCAGGAAACCGCTAGTTACTTTTACTCCCCCTAGCGGAAAGACTATGCTTTAATTGAAAATCTAGTATTTATATGAGAAAGATTTTAGACAGGTAATCGTATCTAACAAAGAAATAATTTTTCAAATCCGACTTAAGCAAAGATACCGTTAAAAATAAGATATAACTTTATGCCCCCTAAAGGAGAAACCATGCATTATTTTAAGATGAAGATATTCTCAAATGTTTATCAAAATGAGCGTAGCGGCACACGAAGGACTTTTTTAAGTCGAGCCTTTAGGAGCCCAGAATTTGCTGCAAAATATCTAATAAGCAAAAATTAACTCCTACGCCCCTGGTGGCTAAACAATATTTGACAAAAATTGTAAATTACCATCAAAAAATTTCCCACTCCGAACTATATCCGGTTCAGGAAGAATTTTTCAAATAATAGCTTTAGAAGCATTATATGAAAACATGTCGCACTGGAAGCTCTATCCAACAAAAAAGAAATTTTTCAAATCAGGCAGTTCGAAGCAGAGATATTGACAGAAAAATGATATATTTCTATGCCCTCTGGCGGACTAAACATGCATTATTTTAAGAAGAAAATATTCCAAAATGTTTTGTGGACGTGAGCAGTATCGGTCCCCGGAATAAATTTTTCAATCGAGATTTTCGAAACCCAGATTTTCCTGCAAATACATCACAAACAGGAACAAACTCTTACGCTCCCTGGTGGCCAAACGTTTTATAAAAAAAAAATAAAGTTTATATTGAAGTTTTTTTCCGTCAGGAATTGTAACCCTTGCAGATTTTTTTTTTTTTTATAAATTCGAGCTAGAGAAACAGAGATATTGGAGGAAATGCAATTTATTTTTACGCTTCCTAGTGGAGAATCTAAGCGTACCTTGAAAAAGGGCCGATATATCTAAAATAGTCTTCGACATCAATTGAATCGAAAGATAAATTTTTTTTGGAATTGGTTGTTTAAAAGCCAATATATAGAATAAAATTTGTTTTGAATTCGGTATCATCTGCCGTTACGCCCTCTAGCGGCGAAATGGTGCGTTGTAAAAAGCTTCCTAAAGCAAAAAAGAATTTTCTACATCAGACTATTAGTTTCGGAGTTATCATGTCTAAAGACGGACAGACGGGCAGACAGATCGATGACATATGCACGATCCTTTTTTATAAAAAACGTGCTAAAACTTGCCACAATACCAGAATTAATAGCTTATGATATTTTTGATCAGTTAATTTAAGGATACATGAAAATTATTCGTACATAAATTTCGGGGACAGGAAATTTGAGGTCATAAAACTTAAGTTTCGGATACAAATTAATAACATTATGTTTACTTCGTAAATCAAACTTGAAAACATTTTAACAAACTTACAAATTTATGACATGTCATCCTTGTAATAAAGTCAATGGTAAAAATATGAATGAAGGAAATATTCTTTCTTCTTTATTATAAGCACAGATCTTCAAATCTAAGCATACGATTGGAAACTGCACTTTGCAATACTTTCTCGACGCTTTTTCGCGATTTGTGCTTTTTTTTCTTGTTGCCACTGCTGAAAACCCTTCCTCGTACAAATATGATGTCGCAAAAGTAATCAAAACTCGTGGGATCTTTTTACCTAATTCTGGATACTGCAGCATTACCAAACTCCAAAACTCAGGTTGCAATGAAAAAAAAAGAACTTGGACATCAAGATGAAATCTGATGAAACATGAATAAGTTATTATTGTTTGTTATCCTGTGGTAAGTGTTTCTGTAGTGGAGGACCTTTCGTATAGTTGCGCTGGTCAAACTCTTCTGAAACTTTCATACGAACACTGGGCTCTAATAAATAGTTCACAATACAAACTTCAATTCATCAAATAGCTTCAAATCATTGTAATTTAAACACGTTTGCTGAGCAAAAAGAATAGCAGTAAATTACATCTTCATAATCCATCTTTTTCTTTCACAATAGTAATTTCTTTCTTAAGCCTAAAATGTGGTGTTAAAGTTGCAGAATGTGGGTCTAAGCAGTAAGTACTTCGCAGGCACACAAGTAATGAATTGAATATTTCAAAAAATGTCAAGAAGAAATGCCAATTTCAAAACAAGATCACGGTCTACGTACTTCTCAGAACTAGAACGTTTTTCTGCAAGAAGATATGAATGAATTTCGTGCCTGAGTTCCTTGCTATTTTCAAAGTATTTACACGTGAAAGCCAGCGAGGATTACACTAATAAAGTAAAGCAGTGTATTTAGGCCACATATCAGCGGATATTTGTTCAACACACTTGGAATTCAGTGGCCCAGTTTTAATGGAGTTTACCACTTTGATCACTAATTAAAGGGCGTCGGTGAAGGAAATTCTGATGTTTTTGATGCAAGTGCTTCCCTGAGAACGCAGCAGTGTGTTCGAAGGGCGTAAGGAGATTTTTCACTTATCAGATTTTAAATTCTGCCATAAAAAAGCCACAGGACCATCTTAACGTTTATAAATCCACCTACACATTTCTACCAGACAAGACTGATTCATTTCATAAAATAATGTAGTGTTTCAAAGAATTCTGCTGATTTTGTTCCAGATTTTACACTTTTGCAGAGAAAATCTTCCTTTTCTCTCGCATTTTCCACACGTTAGCGAACGATTAAAAATATATATTTGTATTTACTAAATGTATTACCGGAAAACAGAAATTTTACTAAGAAGCAACCTAATATACACTCTCTGTCAAAAAGAAAACATCGTCGGATCGTGACGAAACTAAACCTGAGGGTCGAATATACAAAAGATTAAAAAACAACGACCAATGACTAAAGAGTGGCCCGCCACAACGCACGTGAGCCGCGCATCGAGGAATGTGTATCAAGTGCAAAGCTTGCATACAAGCTCCATTTGTGTCAGCGAATTGCTGTTGCATTAACCTCCACGGAATGTGAGATGCCTCAACGTTGGAATCATGTGAGGGAGTTTGAGAGAGGAAGCATGATTCGGCTGGAGATCTGTTTGTCAAGCCGGCATTTTGCCAGAAATTTGGGTTCGACCGACGGGGAAATCTGGTGATTAATACAGATCACAGGTCCACGAGACAGTTCCTGGTCCAAGTTAAATGTCTGTATTAATTATTCATTCGCCTTCTAATTATTTCTTCAGTTGCTGCTTACCATCTTTGGTGAATTCCCAGCATTGTGCGGGGCTCCAAGAAGCAACCTGCTAAATTGGCTTAACAGTTAGAGTGTGTGAGTCTGGAGGAATTCGAGGCCGCTGTGGTGTAGCGGAAGCATATCCGGCGCGTAACTGGAATACCCTGGGTTCGACTCCCGGTGGCGGCCAATGATAATTTTTCCGTGACTCACTTATAAAGTGGAAAGAGTGAAGATCTTTGTTTGATGTTCCTGGTCCAAGTTAAATGTCTGTATTAATTATTTATTCACCTTTTAATTATGTCTTCAGTTGCTGCTTACCATCTTTGGTGAATCCCCAGCATTGTGCGGGGCTCCAAGAAGCAACCTGCCAAATTGGCTTGGCAGTTTGCGTGTGTGAGTCTGGAGTAATTCGAGGCCACTCTGGTGTAGCGGAAGCGTATCAGGTGCGTAGCTGGAAGACATTGGGTTCGAATCCCGGTGGCGGCCAATGATAATTTTTCCATGACTCACTTATAAACGTGAAAGGAGCGAAGATCTTTCTTTGTTGAAATCTGGCGATGTTGGCGCCAATGGATAATCGAGGGCACGAAACTACAGGCACGCGAGTGGTGTATGGCCGAGTGCAACGACAGTATGAACCAAGTGTGATAGCTGCTCGCACAGAAGCGAATTCATCGCTCACAACAATCCATGAGCGTGTGTGTCGTCTGCATACACGCAAGTGGCCATCAGGTCCGTTGCCAAACGACTTACAGCTCGGGGGCTACATTCAAGGAGGCCACTTCGACACCTACCAATAATCAGCGAACATCTTCGGCACCGGCTGCTGTGGTATCATGCCCGATCAGTGCGACAATGTGTCCAATGGCGTCCTACGGCTGTCATCATTGTACAGTCACGGGTCGTACTTGGCGCCGATGATCAGCGGATACGTGTCTATTATCGAACCGACAAGCGTACTGGTCCTGCTTTTACTCTGGAAGGTCACACGGTTCACACATCGGGAGTGACTGTCTGGAGAGCCATTTCCTACGATAGCCGGACACACTTGGTAGTCCTTCGTGCCACACTCAAAGCTGAACGTTACGTCCACGATATTCTACTACCTGCTGTGTTGCAATTTCTTTTGCAGCAATACTGAGCAATTTTTCAAACAGGATGATGTCCGGGCACACACGGGTCAGATCTCTCTCTCCTGCTTCCGTAATATCGACATCCTTCCAAGGCCAACAGCAGCTCTCACCGATCGAACATGTTGAGACCCAATTGGACGCCACTTAAGCCCATTCGGGAATGCCAGTGAAGTGGCCCGTAATTTGGACACCATCCGGTTTACCTCAGGACAGTATCCGCGAAGGAAATGTTTGCGCCTATGCCACGCCAGAAAGCTGCCTTTACTCAAGATGGCGGTACAACGTATGGAATTGTTTCATTCGTGTAGCTGTTCCATTTGAATAAATCGCCCAGCTGCTCTGAAATTTTAATCATTTCCTTTCAGGCACCCACAAAGAATCTTCTCAATTGGATGACACCTTATGGAAGCTTGTTTTTTTCTTCTTTTTTTACAAAAACTGTTTAATATGCTTACATCAAAAGTGATCATTTTGCAAGCAGGTGAAAAACGGCTCTTCTGGCGATCGCTGTACGCAATGAGAAACCATCCTGACTCCAGGTCACATTTTAAATAAATATTGGTTACTCTTTAGATAACTTATTAAATTATTTTTTAAATTTCTTTTCAGTGTATCACGTTGCTGTTAATAGCGTTGCACGTGGATTACGGTTTTTGTCTTTTATTTCTTTCACACTCGTAACCATGGCTCCAAAACATAGATGTGATGCTAGTGAAGGTTATGTCTTAGAAAAAGGAAAACAATCACGATTAAAGGTAAAGTGAAAATAATAAAGCAATCGGAAAAAGATGAAACGTCAATAAACATTGGAAAATCTTAGCGCTACAGTTGGTAAACTAAGGAGGATATAATAAATGGAGTAAGGATGACGTCCCTAACTTGAAACACTTTGAGGAAACGACACTAATTCTCAATCGTCTGACCAACATGGCGGCATAGGATGCGATTGGCTGTGACGTCACGATCGTTACGTATCTGTAGCTTCACTTTGATTGCACCAGGGGAACGTTTGACCCTTAATCTATTCTAAACTCCTTGCGGTAAACCATCAGGACAAAATGGTTATTACTGTGTTATTATACAAGGTGTCCGGAACCGTGACCCCGGAAAGCCTGAACGCGGTTACTGACACCGAAACTTTTACAATCATTCAAGGGTCGGGACAAATTTTAGCCTATTATACTTCCGAGTAGAGACGGACAGCTTTTTTAAAAAGACTTCCTAATATTAAATCAGAAAGCAGACCCGATCAATCAACGTCAAATACTTCTTGAATCTGAACCTATTAAAAGGTGTTTTATCAGACATTTGTAGGGCAAATGTGCATAGAACAAGTAAATTCGGAAAGAGATTTTAATATATATTATTTTACAGATATTTAACTGAAAGCTGTATTGCTCTTAGAAAGGGAAATTTCACATACGTTTTTAGCATTCAACTCAGTTTTTCAGATAAGAAAAATGGAATTTAAAATTAAGAATATACTACGCTAAAATCGGAATTATAAATTCTTTCAAAATAAAAAGGAGAAAGAAAGCAGTTAGATTCAAAATATTTTGCAGGGAAAAAATGTGCATTTTTCTAAGAATTTTCGATCCGTTGACGAAATATGTGAAGCCACTTAAGAGCTAAAAGACAGATACAATTATATTTTTTTCTAATCCACATCTCAGGACTATTAATAATGAGAAAAGTTAGATGTATGAAAGTTAATTTATTTAATCATTATTCGGTGTAATGAAAAACATATAAATAAACACACGTATGGAGATAAATGAAATTTACAATCATATCGATCTTCTCTCAAACGAAATGCTGAATAAAATTGCTTTTTGTAATCTGCAATAAGATAAACACAATTTATCTGATAATATCATTACTTCAATTTGACGGGTGGTAACTTCTGAAAAATGCGTCCCAATGGAAATTCCTCCGTTTCTTTTAATGAGAAGCATTATTTGGAAATGAAATAAAGTCGACATTTGAGTAGTATGTCTGGTTAATTCCAGATACCCTTCTGCATATGTCAACCATAGACATACTTTAAAGTTCGGTTGGGTCACTAACTGGTTGCATGTATCACGGAATGCTATCCTGAAAGCCCGGGCTGTCTAACTGGTGGCATGCAGCGTGCGATGTAATACCAAACACTTGGAATAAATTGTCTGAATTAAAAAAATATCGAACAATTGATCAAGTATATTAGAAAAATGTCCACAGCGTCAACCTTGATGGTTTCTACGGACAGAGCAATGTGGTTCTAGAAGTTTTCAATAAAGTACTGATAACTGGCCGGAAATAATTTTCCTTTTTATCACGTTTTTGTAAAAAACGTTCGTGCTTATGTGACCGGTTTGTCCGTCAGTCCGTCTATCCGTCTGTACCGATGATATCTCTGCAAATATTAGTCCGATCTGAAAAATTATTTTCGCATTGGGAAGCTTGAAATATGCGAATGATGATTCTTCATTCCGTTTTTTACGATGTACAATTTCGCCGATAGAGGGCGTAAAGGCAGATGATGTCGAATGCAAAAATACGTTTTATTCCATATGTTTGCTTCTAAACATTCGATTGAGAAAAATATTTTATCTTTCGATTCCATTTATGTCGAAGAGTATTTCAGATATAGTTACTTTTTCAAATTGCGTATAGATTTTTCGGCTATGGGCGTAAAAGTAAATTACATTTTCCTTGATAACTCTTCTTCTAAAACTCCGATTTGAAAAATGTTTTCTTCAAGGGATACACCTCCTGATGGAAAATCTTTTGCATATTATTTCAAATTTTTAGTAAAGTATACTTTGGCCACCAGGGGCGTAAGTGTTAATTTTTGCTTCTGATGTATTTGCCATAAAATCTGAGCTTCTAAAATATCGATTGAAAAAGTTATTTCGTGGACTGATGCCACTCACATCGATAAACATTTTCGGAATATTTCGTTCTTAAAATATTCCACAGTTTCTATGCCAGGGGCGCAGATGTATATCTGATTTTTGTCAATATCTCTACTTCTAGGAGTCCGTTTGGAAAAATTCCTTCTTTGTTCGATTGTGCTTTCAATGTGATATGTTTTTCATATAATATCAAAATTTTCAGTAATTCATAGACTTTCCGCTAGGGGCGTGCACGTAAATTGTGTTTCCTCTATATCTCTGCTTCTAAATCTCCGATTTGAAACATTCTTTCTGCACCAGGTACAGTACCTGATGGCAAATCGTTTGCACATAATTTCTAATTTTTGAAAAAAAAAAAATGGTTTGGCCACCAGGGAGCGTAATCTTAATTTCCGCTTCTGATGTATTTGCAGTAAGCAATATATGAGCTTCTAAATTCTCGATTGAAAAATACGTTGTGTGTAGACCGATCCTACTCATGTCGACAAGCCTTTTAGAAACAGTTTTTTCTTAAAATAATGTATGATTGCTACGCCAGGTGGCGTAGATGTATATTTTATTTTGTCACTATCTCTACTTCTAGGAGTCCGATTTGAAAAATCCTTTTGTTGGATAATGCTTCCAGTGTGACATTCTTTTCATATAATTTCAAAAAATTAATGTAATTCGTAGACTTTCCGCTAGGTAGCGTAAAGGTAAATTAATTTTTCCCCTATATCTCTGCTTCAAAATCTCCGATTTGAATTTTTTTTTCTGCAAAGAATACAGCTCTTGATGGGAAATCCATTGCGCGTAATTTCTAACTTTTGTAAAAAATGGTTTGGCCACCAGAGGGTGTAAGACTTAATTTCTGCTTCTGATGTATTTGCAGCAAACTATGAGCTTCTGAATTCTCGATTGCAAAAAAGTCGTTTCTTGACCGGTACTACTCATGTCGGCAAACCTTTTAGGAACATTTTCTTATTTGAAATAATGCATGGTTTCTACGCCAGGGGACGTTGACGTATATCCTATTTTTGGTCAATATCTCTACTCCTAGGAGTCTGATTTGAAAAATTCCTTCTTTGTTCGATAGTGTTTCTGATGTGAAATATTTTTCATATAAATTGAAAAATTTTAAGTAAAACATAGACTTTCCACGATGGGGCACAAAGGTAAATTGCGTTCTCTGCGCTCTTTCTGCTCTTAAAACTGCGATTTCAAAAATTATTTATGTATCGCATGCAAGACCTGGTGAAAAATATTTTTCACATAATTTCTAATGTTTGGAAAAGAATGGTTTGGCCACCAGGGGGCATAAGGGTTAATTTCTACTTCTGATGTATTTGTAGGAAAATCTGGGCTCCTGAAAACTCGACTAAATTTTTTTTCTTGGACCGATACCGCTCATATGGAAAAACCTTTTGAGAATACTTTGTTCCTAAAATAATGCATGGTTTTCCTGCCTATGCGTTAAGTCACATCTTATTTTTGCCAATATCTCTGTTTCTAAGAGTCCGATTTGAAAAATTATTTCGGTGTTGGAGAACGTTTCCGGAGCGAAATGTTTCTCATTTAAATTCATGTTTTTCTTAACGCGCAAGTCTGCAACCAGATGGTGTAAGCTCACGATTACGTTTACAACAATATCTGAGGGATTAAATACCCCATTGAAAAATCTCTTTCTTTTATCAGACACAATTGCTTTCTATACCGGTTCCAGCGACTTTGAATAGCTTTGATAAATTTAATTTGCGTCAGAACGCGTTCAAAAGACGTGCTTTTTACACCCGGAAATTCGGTAACATCTATCTTGTTTGTTATTGAATCCAGTATGTTTTCGTAACGCAGAAATAAGAATCAGTGTATTCTTCAGTTTGAATCCTTCTTGAATTCAGCTCAATCAAAAATTTTTACATCACGATTAGAAAGGTACAACAAAATTTAGGCAATAGTGAAAATAAACGATTGGAATTGGCTTCGTTCTGCATGTAGTTTCTTTCGTTCGCTGTGAGTGAAAGTTGATAAATAATAAACTGCTGCTCGATTCCCATGCGCTAGACAGAAAACTTTATAAGAAGTCTTCGTCCGTGCACACACACCCTTAATAAATGTCAATAACCGTTGTGAGAGCGAAAGTACAGTCACGTGTTGTTGCGCCGCCTCCTACTTAAGGATCTGAGGCGTCCGCGCTATATGGTCTCTCACAACAACAAGGAAGTGTTTCTGCTTCTCAGAAATACTTCCTCCCACCCTGTTCGAGCGAACAAACGAAGCCTTCTCCACTTTAATATTAAATCTGTGATTCGGGAAGACACAGTGACAACAGCTGAACGTACGGAATACTATTCACACTAAGATATAATGATATCCAGAGGAACTTCGGTATGACAACACACAAACATTTATTACATAAACAATTAGAGTTTAGACGGCGGCGGATTACTTGTTCTCTAACATCAGGCTTCACTAAGGGTTCGACTTGACAGGAATCGTGAAACGCGAAAGCTTGTATGATCATTTCCTGAGGAAATCTCGCTCAGCGTTGAAGTTCTAGCATACTGTCAACCTGACACTAATTAGATCTATATCTCGGTAACTCTTAAGAAATAGTAGTCTAACTATTATTTTTTACCATATGTTCCAGTCTTAGCCTGTGCTAAGCTCGTATTCCTTGTAGCGAAATATCTACTACACCAGCGGAATCCTTGACTAGGGTCTGTTCCGCTACTGCCGAGCGCGAATCCCTCGGCGCTGACGTTGTCCTCCCGCTGACCTGTCCATGAGGCTCGCCTCTCCGGTCACGTAGGTCACCTTTCGCGCTCTTCACCGGCCAAACCCATGGTCGGTGGCCCAGCTTCTTGCTGATGGATTTTAATCCTATCTTCCGCGTCTTTTGCGGCCCTCCTCAGATCGTTCATTAGTGAGTGCCCCCTTTGAGAAAGTAATCGTACCGCCAAAGTATATTCTTATAATCACACAATACACATTGCTGTGTTCATAGAAATGTGGATGGCTGCTTTCCAGACTTGTAGGCGGCTGGACGACACTAACAACATAAAGCGAAAGTCGCGGTGTCATTGACGATACTATCAGTTTGTCGAAAAAGGCCTCGCCCATCTAAGGCGTGAGAAACTACAGTCCTTTGCCTGACGCTCTTGACCTCTGAAAAATAACAAATGTTCACAAACTTTCTGTCGCATTTTGCGCTTGTAAGTACTTTTTCGTCATGAAAAAACAACATAATGTTCCTCCTAAATATTAATTAACATGGTTAATGTGTTCGTTTTTACAACCGTGTTTAAGGATTTTTTAAAATTGGATTTAGACGTGTATTATTTGTATGAACAGACTACTTTTGTACGTTATCCTGTTCTTAATAACTTTTTTAATAACCTGATATGATTGGCAGAAAACTGGAAGGATGCACGGGAGATCCGTTTGATGCCTTTTTGTTTAATATGCTGTCTACTTGGTCTTAACGCACTGTTCAATATGCAGAAAGATTTCAGCTCTCATTTGATGAACAGATTATTTCAAATTGGGCACCAAAATCAGTAGCTCTAGTTCAATGGAAACCAGGGATTATTCATTGATACTTTTCGGTACATTCATTTACATTATGAAACATTTCCGACAAATATTCTGTTAAGAAGGGCCATAAGGGCAGGAAGTGTGAGTGCGTGAACAAGAGACAAGTACTATACCGTGCAAATTAATTTTGACAAGCTATTATATTCTCAGAATTGCAATGTGATCGCCAGTTAATGTCGGAAACCCACGTAAACCGGTTTTATCAGCTGTGAGGTGGTGTGACTGTTAGAACTAGATAGTAAGAATGTGGTTTGACCGGTTTTAAACAGGAACTAGGCACTTCAGCTTCAGTTGTGAGCTTTCGTGTGTGACAGGTGGATGTCAGTTTTCTCTCTCTGTGAGTAGGTGTTGCTTTCGTTTATTGCAAAATGGATATTTCCCCAAGGAAGCGTGCAAAAATAATTGCTCTGAAGGATCACACTTCTATGACAGTGAGAGATATCGCTTCTGCAGTTGGTGCAGGCAAATCAAGTGTATCAAGACTGCTTACGCGATACAATGCATCTGGATCATCGTCTCCAAAAAGGAGAGGTAAATGTGGAAGAAAACGAAAAACAACTCCACGAACCGATAAATATCTAATCAGAAATGGTAAAATTAATCTAAAAGAACAACAACAAGCACCGACCTTCAGAGCGATTTATTGGCTAGTGGTTGTGATGTTAGTGATTCAGGAGTACGCCGTTGGCCGGAAGACAAGAAGATCAACGAAAAAACAATATTTGAATGCGAAAATGAAGATAAAACGTTTATCATGGGCCAAAAAATATTAATAATGGACTGCTGACGACTGGAAAAAGGTAATTTTCCGTGATGAAACTCATTTATTTGTGCAGGGTTACCAAGCAAATGTCGTTAGACGAAGCAACTGTGAACTCTTATGACCTGAGCATGTCAAACAAACTGTAAAACACCCTCTGAAACAGTGTGTTGGGGGGTTTCACATCAAATGGCACTGGAAGCTTAGTACCTGTTCAAGGTATGATGAATTCAGCCAGGTACGTTGAAATATTACAACGTAGGATTGTTCCATTCTCGCAAACTTTTGACGGGACATTTCAACATGACTTGGCCCCATGTCACAATTCGAAATCGGTCAAGAATTTAATGCTGGAAAATCAAATTCATTTGCTTGATTGGCCTGGAAATTCACCAGACTTAAATCCCATAGAAAACTGTTGGAATATTTTGAAGAGACGTTTAGGTAAAATGGGCTGTACAACCAAAGAACGCATGATAACGAATGCTATAAAAGTGTGGTTCCACGATTATGAAGTCAAAAATATGTGCACTCAATTAGTGGAGTCAATGCCAATACGAATTCAAGAGGTCATTTCTGCTAAAGGAGGACATACTTCATACTGATACAGGTAGTTATCAGTATAAATGAAGGCACAGCATGATATAAAGGCATAGTTTCGGAAAAAAGAGTGATTTTTTACTTTGTCCCAATTAATTTACACAGTATTGTATATCGTTGACAAGAATCTCAAGTGGGTGAAATATAAACAGTTTTTAACACGCTGGCTTCTGACAATTCGTAACAGAAGTGAATGTACTCGGTTCCAGGTGAGCCATACATTTTATGTTAAATCGGTCTTACGGCACTAGCCGTCTTTCTTTCCTGCAACCAATGGCCCTAACTGAAGAAGGGAATACTGCAGGGTGTGGGAAAACAACGGGCTTTCCAGTAACCATTTTTTGTAAAATGCCTTAACAGCTACATTACGTTGAGCTCCACGTTACCGATTCATATCTCTGCAAATGGCGTCATTTAGGGAAACGGTCTAAGCTGTTCTTTCACGTCACTAAGCTGTTCTCTGAGATTCAGAGGTTAGCTCCAAAAAGATGTACAGACTACCATTATCTGCAGTATCAACTACCATCATGTGGTAGTTTGTATATCTTTGTCGAACTAACCTCTGAATCTCAGTGAACAGCTTAGTGATACGAACGTTCCTCTGATGATACTAACACGACTTATGGATCGTCATTCGTTTCACCAAATGACGCTATTTTCAGAGGCATGAATCGGTGGACTGGAGCTCAGCGAACTGGAGCTCTTAAGAGATTTTACAAAAATGGTGGCGGTGCTGCTGTTGCTAGACGAAAATGTCAGTGTTACTTTCATCTCGAGAGGCATGATCTTATTACATTAGAACACGCCATTAAGTTATGGGTGAAGACTTTTGAAGCTACGGAAAGTGCATTGAAAAATAAATCTACAGGTAGGCTTAGGAATATTCGGACACCAGAAAGAATACACGAAGTACAAAATGTTCTGTGAGAAGAATTTCTTCAACAGTGGGGATCTTAAATCGTAGTGACCATAGAATATTACAGGATGAGTTAGAGTTACAACCCTACAAGGTACAGGTTGTGCAACACTTAAAAGAAAACAATTTATTAGAATCAGGCAATTCATTCATTATGATATGCTTTCCAACATACCAGAAATCATTACTTAAATTATTACTCAAGATATGAGGATAATGGCTATGGAATAAATCTTACTCCTGTGCCCTGAAGTTTGACCCCGTTATGAAGATATTAAACAGAAATGGTTCAGCATACCTCCGGAACAACATACTAAAGTTTTATCGGAATAGAAGTATTTTTAGTCAAGTTAAGAGGATAATGGCTGGGGAATAAATTTGGCTGATGTGTCCTGACCTTTGCCCCCATTTCAATGATATTGAAGATAACCCGTTCAGTATACTTCCGGAACAACATGATAAAGTTTTATCGTAATCAAAGTATTTGTAGGAAAGTTATAGCGTATAAGGGCGATGGAATTGATCCCGCTCCTATGTCCTGACCTTTTAATCTATTTCGTCCATTTTCAATAGGTTTCGTTCCCAGGTTGTACACTACCACATACTAACATTTAATCGAAATCGAAAACATTTTTACGTGAGTTATCGTGCGGACAGAGAGAAAGACAGACAGACGGATATAGCTTCTTCAACCTACGGCTGGAAAGCGTAAATGACCATGAACACCAAATGGCTGGGTGCGTTGAGTTCTTGGCAAAACTTCAAGGCAATGATGCAATGTTGCATTTATTGTGGATGAATGACGATACCCACTTTCACCTTAGTGTTTTGCGACTAAACAAAATTTTCGCTACTAATCAGAATTTAATTCCCGTCAACTGTATCAACGACCGTTGCACAGTCAGCGAGTTTGCATTGTGGAGTGCAGTCTCTTCAATGGGAATAATCGGCTTTTACTTTTTTAAGGATGAGCAAGGACATGCAACAGCGGCAAAATCTGACAGGTATGCCGACATGATAAGCACATTGGTCGCACTACAACTTTCACGCTTTCCTTTAGATGAGCCGTTGTGGTTTCAGCAAGGACAAGCAACAACGGCAATATATCACAGGTATGCCGACATGACAGACACATTCGTTACACCGGAACTTGCACGCTTTCCTTCAGATGGGCCATTGTGGTTTCAGGAAGGATAAGAAACAACGGCAATATCTCACAGGTATGCCGACATGATAGACACCTTCGTCGCACCGCAAATTTCAGGCTTTCCTTCAAATACACTACAACTTGCATGTTTTCCTTTAGATACAACTTGCATGCTTTCCTTTAGGTACAACTTGCATGTTTTCCTTTAGATACAACTTGCATGCTTTCCTTCAGATGAGCCATTGTGGTTTCAGCAAGGACAAGCAACAATGACAATACCTCACAGGTATGCCGACATAATAGACACATTCGTCGCACCGAAACTTGCACGCTTTCCTTCAGATGAGCCATTGTGGTTTCAGCAAGGACAAGCAACAATGACAATATCTTACAGGTATGCCGACATGATAGACACATTCGTCGCACCGTAAATTTCAGGCTTTCCTTTAAATGAGACATTGTTGTTTCAGGAAGGACAATCAACAACGGCAATATCTAACAGATATGTTGACATGATAGACACATTCGTCGTACCGTACCTTGCACGCTTTCCTTCAGATGAGCCATTGTGGTTTCAGCGAGGACAAGAAACAATGGCAATATCTCACAGGTATGCCGACATGATAGACACATTCGTCGCACCGCAAATTTCAGGCTTTCCTTCAAATGATACATTGTGGTTTCAGCAAGGACAATCAACAACGGCAATATCTAACATATATGTCGACATAATAGACACATTCGTCGCATCAAAACTTGCACGCTTCCCTTCTGATGAGCCATTGTGATTTCAGCAAGACGGCACTACGTCTCACTGTGTCAGAATTTCCATTGAAGCTGTACACCGACTTTTCGGAAACCATATCAAACCCCAGAATAGTGACATTTTGTGCTCCCCCCCCCCAGGTCACCAGACGTGTCAGGCTTTCATTACTTCCTGTGGGGTTACCATAAAACTAAGGTGTATGCAAGGCGCCCACACACCATTGTTGAGTTGAAACATGACATCCGTAAAGACGTAAAAAACATTCATATTGAGAAGTTGGAACGTGCTATTGAGTATTTCCGTCGCAGAATGTTCGAGTGTAGACGCCAAACATGTCGTCACCTGCTGGACAAAATATCCAAACCTGAAACTGAGTGTGTATATTTCACAAATGGCAAGATGTCAGGGTGAAATGGATGCTTTTGTCATTTTTTTTTCATTAAAGTCGTATCAGCATTTTTGCATTAAAAAACGATCATTTTCTGCCACTCCTTGTATTTCCACACCTTCGAGTTGTCACTGTATTTCTTTAAATGAAATATATTTAATGCATTTGTAAACAATAAGTGACAATGATTTTTTGTGACCTAAAAGTTTTTAATTTCTGGGAGATTTCAGTCAAACTGTATTGTTCTTTCGAAGGTGCGACATGGAACCACACATTATTAGACGTGGTTTCTGGTACATGTAATATTTCACAAAATATGTAGCTACGAGTTGTACAGTCCTCATTTTCTATGATTTACTAATAGTTTTATGAATAATCAGATTAGTTAAAGTAGCCCAATATTCATTTTGTTTAGACGCAAGTGAAAGGAAGCATTTCACGTGTTTTCACATGCAGTTTCACGTTGTAGGATGATCGTTAAGACACGAATACAACGAAAAGTGTGAGTAATATTTTTGGCACTTTGATGAAGATTTTGTCCAGCCAGGTTGCCGATTAGTCTTATGTATGGGATTCTCGCCCGATGTCCTAGTATAAGTGATGCTTTAAACATAGCGTAGTGTTGTCTCACCGTACTGACTCTCCCATTTTCCTTGAAATTTTGGTCTAAATAAAAGAGGTGCGAATTCGACTGATTAGAGCCATCAGAAATATTGATTATGATCGTTAAACACAAGAACACAAAAGTACACAAAAAACGATCATTTTACATATTTTGTTACGTATATTATGTAGGGATATCCATCTTTGTCCAAAAACTGTTTCTTACACGGAGCTACTTGTAGGAAAAAAAATTATTTCGGTCAAGGACCTATTTATCTTACATCAACGAACTAACATGCTCCTTGCCTGAATTAATGTTAGCTCCATTTTGGAGACAGTGAATGCCATTGACTGCAAGGGGCAATCCCTTCTCGTTCAGAAGAAACTTTTTCTTGCCATCTATTAGCGCACGTGGTAAGTCGAAACCGTATGTCCACCGAACAGACTGCTGAAACTTGTTTGATGTCCAAAAGTGACGAATCGTCCTAATATTTTGTATGTTGGTAGGTCAAAGATTTATTATCCGGAAATGAAAGTTCTGTTTCTTATATGCGATTGCCGTACGGCAGAAATCTTCTCAGTCATTGCAATAATTTTCGGAAAAATATTATAGCAGGAAAAATATTATTTTTTTTATCTTCTGAGATGACCTACGGGATTAACATGATTGTGAAAAGAGAACGGGATATTTTAACAAAGCGGCATGATCGAAGATCTTTCAACTACGTAGACAACAACTTGGAGACACGAGAAATGAGGAATATTGTTCCGTTTTTTAACGTATCAAGCAAAGTTCTTACGAGAAAAGAAACTGAACCTTTGGAAAAGGGACTAAAGTTTTGCCTTTATAAGAATAAAGTGATGAAAGATTATTTTTCGTCACTTGATTATTGTAAAGGCAAACGTTTCCTGGCTATTGAAAGTATCTTGGCTAAAACCTCAGAAACTCATAGAAATACCTTTATAGTATTAGCAAATTTGAAGATCTACCAACTAAGACACTATAGACCAGATTGGGGCTTATACAATCAGCTTGTAGCACTGAAAAGACATAAAAAGGACACAACAAAGCTTTAAAGCTTACAGATTAGACCGGCCAAATTAGTATTGTGGATTCTAGACGCTACAATGACAAGCTAATGGAGTTTTTGTCTTCGCAATACACCCTTCGAACAAAAAACCTCTAAACTCTATGATTCTTAAAGTAAAGCAGCCACCAGAAATACAAGCACTACCACCACCCTTAAAGGAAACCTCTATAGTTCCCTAAGGTACTCACGGCCGTCTAACACACCACAAGCCAAGATGCTCAATAAGGCCTATGTCGGATTCATTGAAACTGTAATTTATGTCAGTTGTCATATAAGTCAAAATATAACATCTAATTAAAAATGCAGTTTTAAATAAGAAATATGATACTGAATTTTCGGTGGTATTGAGCACGTCTTTGAATCCTTTCCTGTGGGAACAAAATTTACCAAAATTATTCAAAATCAATGGAACCGGTTAGAAAAAAAGCAGTAGCACTTCTACAATCGATAAGAAAATGCAGGAATACAAACATTGGTGGTTTCGGTTAGAAAATCGCAGTTCTTAGCAGCGTTGGCTCCCACTTTAGATAATTCTTCAAATAATCGGCGCTGCATATCAACATGCCGTGATTCTTTTTTTGACACTACACATTCTTCGGCCGTTCTCATACAACACAATGTGGGATAACGTCTGCTGCCGAAATTGAAATTCGCGTGTTTCGTCACTGCCGAACAAAGACAAAAATGTAAATGGCGATATTACTAATTACTGTCAGCTTGAACTGAGCGTTGAACGTCACGGGCAGGGCCAATTGAAAAAGACGTCATGGGCGGCCCTTAAGGCGAGCATTAAGAGTCACGTGCCTCGCCACATGAAAGAAAATATGTTTGGGTAAAAGAACTGAACAATTTCCCTTTCAGTATGGAGAAAGATTTGATAGGATGTGAACACATCTCTCTCCGTTAGTACAATAATGTCTCTTTTACTGACGGATAGAATGAATCATTTTGCTCCATTTCGTCCACCAACAAAGCGGTTTGTCATTTTGCACATAAACGAAAATCTGACACTCACCATCAGAGGAGGCAAAGGTAAAATTGCTAATGTTTAACAGAAAAGCTAACAGCCCGAAAAGACAGCTTTACGCATTCCCATAACATCGCACCTTTTTTAATGCATTGCTGTTCTCCAAAGCTTCGCCAAAGCGACGAGGTGACGAGAGTCGCTTTCCGCGCCCACGCAAAACTAAATGGCATCTAATAAACGGATATGGAAGTCTGTAATGTGTTATGCAGTTATTCAGCTATTTTGGGACTACATTTGCATTAAGAAAATCTGGGGTCTGGTTATTATTGCAGATTTTTTATCTCAATTTTTCCAATTGAACGAAACAACGATTTTTTTTTTCTTTTACATGCGAGGCATTGTCCCGTTTACCCAAAGCAACCCAACATCATTGCTTAAACGAATACGCAGCAGGAAGAAGTTGAGGTGCTGTAATGTTAATGGGAACTGACATTGTAGCATGTACAAAATTACGGCGCTTAAGGATATGCGGCATAGGAGGGAATGTGATCAAAGTACAGATATCCCTTATTGCTACTTCCGGAACCTGTGTTGACTTGGATCAGGGACTCAGCTGACAATTTCCATTCTTAAAAGGAAATAGTATACTCATAAACTTTCTTTCTGAACTTCGGTGGTTGGGATCTTCCCTATCAGGGCATCCTGTTTCAGCTTCTGCATTTCTCATTTTTCTTCCTTCCAACAGGTGCAGGTTGTCGTAGCGAGCAGTGATTTACACTTATTTGAGAATTTCCATCGTCGTCTAAAAGAAAAGAAGGTATATAGTAAACTGGTTGAATAACTGACATGATCGAAATTTCCAGTTATTCCAATAAGAGTGCTTATTTTTATTCAAAGTACTATTACATGTAATGGTACTGATAAACATTAGACCTCCTACCACAACTAGTGCATTACAGCTAAGAAACTAACAAGAAAGCATACCAGCTGGAAGTGAAGTACATTCTTAGTTCTATGATAAGTCGCCTTTTAAGGGTTTTTGAACATGTGACTGAAGCGATGTATAACAACATCTCTGAGCGTGTTCCTTTTTTGCACAAATGCGAATTAACAGCAGTGTATGTTTAAGAAATCAAGATCTTATTGTTAAGGAAGACGGCAGTGCAAATCAGCAGGTAGCTCTTCACTAAACCTTGTCCTCAGTTAGACCACGATGGACGAAAACATTGGTGTGAAAAAAACATTTTAGCAATCTATGAATAACAAAACCATGCTCTGCGTATTCGGGAATTATAGAAAGGTCTTCTTATCACAAAATCTATTACGAGGAATTTTCGTAAATTCTGTAAGGAAGAGAGAACAAATGTTTTTGGGTTGGATATCCAAATAATTAATCACAATCGGGCATCGTTCCATAGTATGGGAAATGTCCATCTTTATTTTAGATATTACAAAAGAGGTATCTATGAAGAATGAAATATTAAGAGGGTCACGTATGCTAAACTAAGAAAGCACATGGCCACTGATTTTAATTGCTTTTGGAATAGATCTTTACGCTTATATTTCCCTGAACATAGTGAAAGTCTATGCCAGTATGCTAAGAGTACAAATCTTGTCAAAACTGACTCATAAGAACCAATCTCAATGTTGCGAAACTTTTTTCCAGAGGACACATATTGATGTTTGTTCGTGTTTGTAATTCATTAAAATAAAAATAAAACATGTGATATGTAAGTAACAAAGTTTTTGCGGCCTTCCAATGTTCCTATGAGTCTCGAAGTAGCAACGAAAAAAATTACGTAATCAAAAAAAACTGATGTCGTCTTTTATTGTTTATAAGTTTATTTTATTACGAATATAGCAAATTGGATACTTTTTAGATAAATACCTTGCTTACAAAACATAATTCTTCTACGTTTTTACAAGGAATTGCTGTTTTTCCTTTTGTAATCCCCAGGTCTAATGCACTACCTTTGTTTTTATAAACAATATAGCATATGAGACAGTACACATGCATGATAAATTTTTTTACGATCAATGTTTTGTTTACGAAAACATATTTAAAAGATTTCACAGAACATTTCTGCTTCTAATGTGTAATCCACAAGTGGACACTCAATCCAACGTGCGTTTGCCACCGCTAACGACAAAAACGGAAACACAACGCCAATTGTCACTCAACAAAAACCAGCTTACCATTAGGTTGAATGTAAAGCTCAACAGCAAGCGTATTTCTAGCATAATTCTTTTAGAAATCTAAGGAAGAACGCTTCAATTGCAAATCGGAGGATTCAGAATTTTATTTCGTTTTGTCATGCACTCATTCCGACAATGTATGCAATACATGCTTACAGATATATAGCATATCATATATGTTGATTATATATTTTGAAATGCACTCTTCTGGAAAGAAAAAGGTTTCATTCCTTTCTGAAATGAAAAATTTTAGAGATTCCGCACACTACTCTTGTATACAGTATAGAGATCACGCAAGTATCCCCAATTACATAAATATTACTCATTTATACACTGGCGGAAAATGAAAAAAGAACACTAAGAAGGAGACGTCTGATACGAACGAAATTTATACAGCATAATAACACAATACAGAGGATAACGTGATAAAAACATTATGGCAAAATACGGCTGTATTTGCTGGTAAACTGAAAAATAACATTCCCATGTAACATGGTTAGTACGAGGTTGAACCGCCATGAACTGCGTCACACTGTGCAATTCTGGCATGGAGTCTGTCGTACAGATGGTGGGTGGTAGTTTGGGGGATTGAGTTACAAGCATCCTCAACCTGGACGCGTAAATCGGGGATGGTCGTGGCTGGCCGTGGAGACCGGATACGTCGTTGTCCCGTAAAATCCTACACGTGCTCAATGGGGACAAATCCGGTGAACGTGCAGACCATGGAAGTTGTCTCACAACCTGAAGTGCATGTTGTGTTGCACGTGCCGTGTGTGGGCGTGCGGTATATTGCTGGAAAACACCACGATGGACCGACCTTACAAATGGCGCAACAACGGGCTGAGTGATGTTGCTGATGTAGGAGGTGCTGTTTAACGTACCCGGTATAAACACTAGTTGTGTACGGGAGTGATAGCTGATCGCTCCCCACACCAGGAGACCAGGTGTACGCTCTGTATGTCGCTGGCGGATGCAAGAAGGGTGCAGACGCTCCCCTGTGCGTCTACAAACACGCATACGGCCATCGGAGGCTCCCAAGCAGAATCTGCTTTCATTGCTGAAAACGACAGATCGCCATTGCGTTCTCCAGTGCAGACGTTGGCGACACCACTGCAGCCGTTCCTGACGGTGGGCTGGAGTCAGAGCCACACATACACGTAGTCCTGCATCCAGTAGACTTTTGCGGATTGTTCGCACAGTCACCTCAGATGCAACGGCATCTCGGATTTTCGTCGCAATGGATGTCCTGCTTGACAACGCCGCTGTTCTTATGCGTCGATCGGTCCGCTCATAAGTCCGTCTGTGACTCCCGGTTCCCCGTCTTCTCGTGTGGGAATGTTTCTTGGGCCATCTACGCCACCATCGTACCACCACCGATACTTCCCGTCCAATTCGCTCCGCAATTCAACGATACGACCACCCTGGCCTCGCGGAGTCCAACTAGACGACATCGCTCAAAGTCCGATAACTGCTAAAATCGTACACGCCTTTCATGTTTAGTTATTGCAGCTTCTTCAGGGTCTTCGCACGTGTCCGTACGCCGACTACTGATTACATTCACTTCGCCGTACTCCTTAAATACCACCGACAATAATTTGCATATAATGCCGTGCTGTGGCGTAAGCGCTCACCGGTTGGTCACGAAATTAACATCACACCTACGTAAACTCGACCCCATTAATATATGTAAATTTCATGATCGTCCGCCAATTCCTTCTTGGTGTTCTTTTTTCACTTTCCGCTAGTGCATATCCTTAATTTAGGCACATTGTTTCCAGGGAATTGGGGCATAAGATAAAACTCAACGAAAGCGCATCACACATGACTTCTCCGAGATCCGAACCTGGGTTCATCCTGAACGAATGTTTTCAAGCTGTGCATTAGAAATTCGGCTAAAAGGGAGGTATAGTATTTCCGATTGAACGCATCATTCGGCCTAACACAAACCTGTAAACCCTAAGCGCACTTTATTTCAGAAAAATCAAAGTTTCCGAAAGACGCCGCACAAACCATGGATAAAATTATATAATCTCCATATTGGAAAGACCCGGTACTTTTCTTACACGATGTAAGTAGCTATTACAATGTTTCGTGTGTCAAAAATGTGCTCGATGTAACCACTTGCCGGGTATAAATTGTAGTCAGCAGTATGAGCCTCCAGTGTTAAGAGGAAACAAGAGGGTCATAAATTCCAAGTAACTTACACACCCACACATATCTTAAATCGCGAAATGAATTTTCTACAAAATTTTACCTAAACAAAGGCTACCTTAAGTTATAAAACGAAATATATTTTTGGTGGGGATTTTAAAACACATTGTTATATAAAATCTATTTTATTCAGCACAAAACTGAGAGCTTTAGAAAATTCAATCTATCGAAAACGATATTATATTATATTTATTGGAGGTTTAACGATCACCGTGAGCAACGCAATGGGCTCTAAGCAGTTGCCCGTCCCTAATTTAGGGTCACTGTTTCAAGGGAAGAGAGAGAGCCAGTGCCGTATGACAAACACAATAATCATGCCTCACCGAATTTCGAACCCGGATCCCTTTCGGAAGAATGATCACAGGCTATCGCTGAGACCAATGTGCCACCGGGATGGCTATTTTTATCTAAAATTGTCAGGTCAAGATGCACACGAGTGCCAATTTCTGGAGGTTCAAAATGTGGATGTACAAAATAATCTGTCGTTGACAGTTGTTAAAAGTTAACCACGTCCATTGTTTGTAATTTGACTACATCACCCACTTTCTTTAAAAAGGGCGAGTTAAATTAGTTTAGATAGGGCTGCTTATCTCCAAAAATGATTTTTGACAAAACCAAATGCTGCTTACCTTATTCTCAAATCTGAGGTACGATAAACTTTAAGGCAAGCCTTTGGAGATCCATTTTATCCACGTCCCATGAGTGTGCTAAAGGCGCGATAAAATAGCGTTCGTGAAGCACGAGCATATTTCTGTTTCCTTAATGATCGTATTGTTTGATATTAGAAAAAGTTCATTTTTCTTTGCCGTAAAAGCCGAAGAACATTATTTTTCAGATCTATTAGGGAAAATAATTCTTCACAAAAAGAAAAAAAAGAAACGGGCCGGATCACGGAAATAATCCGTGAGAAGGTGAATAATTAAATGCTTAGTTGTGCTGTGGCTGAGATATTTTATTTTTCTGCATTCTTTTTTTTTTTTTTTTTTTGTAAGACTACCGTCGTAGAGTAAGGTTTAATGGAATCGACGGAGAGAAGGTACCAGGACAGGAGATTGAAGGTCTTATTTGGCTGTCGAATATGAGGGAAGAGTACCTAAGCCCTTGAGAATTGGACAAAATATCGAAAAAACAGGAAGAAGAAATGAATCACTGTAGTACGAAATTCGAACAGGCGTGGATATATCATGTTCAACAGAAAATTGTATGAGGAACAATTGATATATGCAGGGAAATGCTGCAGATTGAGATCGAGTGGCCATGTTTGGGCATGGAACAAATTACAGATGAGGCTAACACCACCATGGCTAAACAACTAAACCACACCTACTGGTATCTTCAGTGGCATGAATACTATGAAATTCAAAAATGTGAACTATTAAAGAATTCACACGGATTCCATTTATGCCTCCTTTTTCAAATTTTGCATCGCATTAAGAACATTTCAACGCAAAACATTAGGGAAATTAATTTACACAGCAAAACGTAATGGTTCTATGAAAAGCTATGTGTTAAATAGCTTAATTTTCTAATGATAAAGAAAACAAATATTAAATGAATTAGTATGTTTTGTTCTATTTTTTACAGCAACAAATGAGATGAAAGTTGCTGTTACTATGTATAACATCAGGGTGAAAGCTGAATGGTTCACACTTGACAGCCGTGAAAACCGGAAAGCTGTCGATAGTTCAGAAAAATATTGACGCGCTATCGATATTCCTATCCGGACAAAACTACTAGCATTATCGATAATAATATCGATGGTTTCCCTTGATGTACTTAAAAGTATGCAGGATAAAATTGTTGGTGTTAATGTTTCAACCAAAGGTATGTTCTACAAGCACAGTCATTTGGTTATCAACTGGGAAACTTAGAATTTGTTTATATCGATTAAGAGTTATAAAAGCAATAAACCAATCCAAATTTTTAGACAATGCCTGTTCACATATTTGGTTTTAAGAACCATATTTCTGATTTCTCTTCTGGGATGCTCCAAAATAACCAGACTAATTGTGCATAATAAATATTATGTTATATCAAATTCCCCTTGTTGCAGACCCTTCGACATCTCTGACACATTTCTTGAAAATCCATTGCCATCCTCTTCATTTTATTTTTTATGACTTTCCATTTAAATTATAATGAACGTATTTTGTAACTGTTTAAACTTTTTGCTGCTTAGTTTAAATTGATGGTAGATTTCAGTTCATTATCGGACAAAGTTGATTATATAATTAATGAAATTAATGGAAGCGGAAGGGTATTCTTGGGCTTATTGCATTATTTTACGCTGTAAAATCGGCTAATAGTTGTAATATCCATTACCACAAAGGAAGCTATGCTGATATTGTTATTCGTGGTGTGCGGCATCAGTCCGCAAAATATATTTTTTTCAAGCCAGTTTTCGAAGAACAGATTCTATGGCGAAATCACACTCCACCGAAAATTCAAAATTATAAGCAAAACATCTATAGCTTAGTTATCGGAAGTCAAATAATTTCCAAATTGGTCATTTCGAAACAAAGGTATTGGGATATCGCAAATTAGTTTTGTACCCATAGCTAAAAAACTGCGAATTACTTAAGAAAAGTGTTCTACTTAAACTTGTCTTCGTCATAAACTGTTTCGAAAGGAGCAAAAATGTTTTCATTTGGATGTTAGAAGCGATAACATGACAAAAAGTATATTTTGAATTCGATAGCATACGCATTTACGGTTTCATCGGACAGAAAGTGGAAAGCATGGACAATCGCTCTCCCTTTTCGGGGTTAGATTTTTCAAATAGCTATAATAATTGCAGGGACATGCCGTCCACTGCTGGACGATTCGACGAAATTATACTGTAGGTATGTTCCATTTGTTTACGAAAAAAATCCAACAAAATAATGAAACGTGCTGAAAACAAAAGAAAATGAAATTTCTGCAGAGTGGAAATCTTGTTTTCTCAGATTTCGTGCTAGTTTTCCAATTACACATTTCACGCTTTTCAGATATCTGAGAAATGCACATATATTAGCTGTCAGGTATAAAATTAAATATAATATCGCGAATAAATGGATATATGAAATTAAATGGAAATATTTATATATGTATGGAATTATCATATTTACTCAAGGTTAAACCATCAATAAAGTTTATAATGATCAAATCAACTGCTAACATAAACAGTGGAACGGCAAAATATGTATGAAACGTTTAAAAAATTTGAACGATTGGGTTGACGTAATATATGAAATCCATCACCAACCCTGTTTACTCAGTGGAGAATCCAGTTCTTTCGATCTGCTACACGATTGCAGGTGAAAATTTCAAGACCATGAAGGGCTGCTGGCGTTAGCTTGAAACGTACAAGTTGTGTACAGAATGCTGTGACGTGCAAATGATTAAAGTGTCACGGAAGTTGGTCATGCGGTTTTGTAGTACAGCCCTGTGAACTTTTCGGAATTTGGACATAAACAGTTGGATCAAACGAAGTGTTGCAATCAGTGAAAAGTTACTTGATTCTTTTTTTCACGAATGAGGTGCCGTAGTGTCTGCTGCTGAAATCTTATCTTTCTTCGCCGAATCCATTGATTGTCTACCGCAGATTTAAACTTCAAAATATTTGGAAAAAGATCATTCGTTCTACAATCATGCAGCAGACGTTACGGCACCTCATTCGTGAAAAAAGTGTTCTAATTATGGAACTCGAATACAAGTCCTTTTGCATCCACATGAGGCTAGCAAGTGAAATTACTCCGCTTGAGCTTAATGCGATGCTTAGATGGATTGATATGTTGACCAGCCGGCAACATAGCTTTCACACCACCACTCACCGAAAGAAGATAGTAAAACTCTTAGCAGAACAGTATCCCAGGACAAACACGAAGCAGCAGTTTTTGTTACCTGTTGTTAACGCTTCCTCCAGAATGCTCACGCCTACCGAGCTGATGTTACTACAAAAGGGTCCTAAATTCACATTCAAAGAGCCCGTTAGACACGAGGAGCTGGTTCCGCAAATTGAAAATATACTGCAGCACATACCTGCTGGAGAGCGTGATCCCATTAGATACCAATGTGCAGCTATGCTTGCCAAGAGAAGTAGTAGACAAGAAAGGAATAATAAACCTAGGCGCCCATCTGAAATTGAATGCCTTAGAACGGACCACAGCGTCATTTTTACTCTAACGGACAAATCATGGCAAATAGCCATTATGGACAGAAATGATTTTGACACGAAGCTTAAGGCCTTCATTGCTGAAACGAACTCGGTGCAACAAACAGCGAACCCTCTCAACAGATGGGTAGCGCAAATCAAGAAAGCAGCGCATTTGAAGATGCTTCCGGATGCCATAAAAAAGGAGCGAGGCTTCCACCTGGCCCAGCTATACCTAAGTTATTCGGGAGATTAAAGCACCATAAAGACGGCAATCCGATCAGGCCAATTGCGTCCAGGAAACAGGCGCCTTGGAGGCATCTTGAGAAGGCCCTCTCATGTTTCCTATTACCGTTCCTTCCCGACACAGATAAAGTATTACGCTCCTCAGAAGAATTTGTTTCCTAAATGAGAAGCGTCAGCCTAGGTCCGGAAGATTTAATTGGGAGGTTCGATGTCATACCTCTATATCCCTCAGTACCGGTAGCAGAGCGACAAGTAATATCAAGCAATGGATATCTGATTCCAACTTATACTGTGCCAAGAAACTCTGAAAGATTATTTCATGTCTATAGACATTGCCATGAATTTGAGTTACTTTTTTATAACATGCATGTCTACAGGCAATTCAAAGGGGTACCGATGGGATCAGCATTGTCTCCTATACTCGCAGAGGCTGTGATGAGACTTCTTGAGAAAGACATACTCAATACCCTACCCAGAACCCCGAAACTATGGTTACGCTATGCAGATGATATATCGTTTTTGTTTGCGAGCATGGTGGAAAGTACTTGCAAGACTTTGTCATAGATATGAACAAAGTACATGGCGACATAAAGTTTAATTTTGAAATTGATAACTAAGGAGAACTGCCTTTCTTGGATGTGCTCGTTAGGAGGCATTCATCGGGTGCAATTAGTACCAGAGTGTATTATAAGCCCACGCACGTGAATAACCCTATTCTACCAACCTCAGCCAACCCAACAGACCATAAATACGCGCTTTTCAAATACAGAGCTAGAAGAGCCAGGGAGTTGTGCGCTGAGAGAGTGGACTACGAAGCAGAATTTAGAGCTCTGAAAGATCTCGCCAGAACAGGAGGATTTGACACTTCCGGAGTTGAAAACATCATAGCGAAAACAGCGGCATGCAAACATATTAAAGTACGTGAAAAGACTCCTTTGAAATTTGTAGGGGCCATTCCCTGCATACCCAGGTTTTCATATTTCATCAATAATCTTTTCGAAGAAGAAGCCTAGGTGTAGGTTTGAAACCTCCTAAATCAATGGCGGCCATACTCAGCACTGAAAGGAAAGACACCACAAGCCTTACGGATGCCGGTGTCTATAGTGTTCCTCTGCTGTCCGCGGACTCGTGAGTTTCACGTTATGTGGGACTCACAAAAAGGTCTTTCAATGTGAGAATGGCAGACATAAAAGGGACGTAAAGCTAAATAAACTTACCACAGCATTTACACGAGAAGTTGTTGTACAAGGAGCACAGCCGCAATGGCAGAACATCAGCAATATTGTTCGTTACGGAGGTCCCAGAACGGCGGCTATTAGGGAGACTATTGAGATATTGACACGCCATGATGTGTGCAATACAGAAGTTTCTATTGAGCTCCCTGTAGCTTGGAGGCATCTGCTTGGCATACATAAGTATGATGCAATCATTTGTAAACATTAAAGTCTTATTAGGTTTTAATCATATATCATTTACTACTACATCTCATTTGTTACCGCGTGTTTACCATGCGCGAGTGTGTTCTAAATATCATGTTTAATTTTGTGTATGCGAATTCGTCTATTTTACTTTGATTCTGTTTCCCTGTGTAATCGCCTGATGAAGCCGTCCGTTAATGAGGAAAGCTTGCGGAATATTATATTCTTTTTCTACACTAATAAACACGGAGTTATAATTTTTCATTATTGCTTTGCTGTTGACTACCCACGATTTATTCAAGATCTAACTATTTCTTCGTTTTGAAAACCAGTGTATATTAGGGTGTTTCTTAGTAAATTTTCTGTTTTCCTTTAATGCATTTAGTAATTACAAAGGTATATCTTCTTAATCGATCGCTAACATGTGAAAAATGTGAGAGAAAAGGAAAATATTTTCTGCAAAAGTATAAAATCTAGAACAAAAGCAGCAGACCTCTTTGAAACATATAACAAGAAAGATGACGCTGAATTTTTGGGTGTGATAAGCACGTCTTATGGATCCGTTCTGACGCAAATTAAATATATCAAAGCTATTCAAAGTCAATGGAGCCGGTATGGAAAACGATAGTATCTGACGGTAGAAAGGAGTTTTTCAATCGGGATTTTAATCCTTCAGATATTTCTGTAAACGAAATCGTGAGCCTACGCTCTCTGGCTGCAGACTTGTGCGTTAGGAAAAACATGAATTTTTATGAGGGACATTTCGCACTGGAAACGATCTCCAACACCGAAAGAATTTTTCAAATCGAACTCTTAGAAACAGAGATATCGACAAAAATAAGATGTGACTTTACGTCCCCTGGTGGGAAAACCATGCATTTCTTTAGGAATAAAGTATTCTCAAAATTTATTTCCATATGAGCGATATGGCTCCAAAAAAAAAAAAATTAGTCGAGTTTTCAGGAGCCCAGATTTTTCTACAAATACATCAGAAGCAGAAATTAACAATTATGCCCCCTGGTGGCCAAACCATTCTTTACCAAACATTAGAAAATATGTGAAGCATATTTTTCATCAGGTCTTGTGTGCGATACAGGAAGAAGTTTTCAAATCGGGGTTTTGGAAGCAGAAATAATGCAGAAAACACAATTTACCTTTGTGCTGCCTCGCGGAAAGATTATGCTTTACTTGAAAATTTTGAATTTATAAGAAAAACATTTCACATCAGAAACACTATCCAACAAAAAAGATTTTTTTCAAATCGGACTCATAGAAGTAGAGAAATTGACAAAAATGAGATATAAATATACGCCAGCTGGCGTAGAAACCATGCATTATTTTAAGAAGAAAATGTTTCTAAAAGGTTTGTCCACATGAGTAGAATCGGTGGAAAAACGACGTTTTTTGCAATCGAGATTTTAGAAACTCATATTTTACTGCAAATACATCGGAAGCGGAAATTAAGATTTACGCCCTCTGAGTGGCCAAACGATTTTTTTTAATTAGAAATTATGTGAAAACGATTTACCGTCAGGAGCTGTATCCGTTGCAGAAAGAATTTTTTTAATTCGGAGATTTAGAAGCAGTGATATAAGAGAAAACACAATTTACCTCGCCGTCCCCTAGCAGAAAGTCTATGAATTACTTGAAAATTTTGAAATTATATGAAAAACATGTCGCACTGAAAACACTATCCAACGAAAAAGAATTTTTTAAATCGGACTTCTAGAAGTAGAGATATTTTCAAAAATAAGATATACGTCTGCGCCCCCTGGCTGAGAAACTGTAATATTTTAAGAAGAAAATATTGCGAAAAGGTTTATCGATATGAGTGGCATCAGTCCACGAAATAAGTTTTTCAATCGATATTTTAGAAACTCCAGATTTTATGGCAAATGCATGAGAAGCAAAAGTTAGCTCTTACGCCCCCTGGTAGCCAAAATATTATTTACCAAAAGTTTGAAATTATATGCAAACGATTTTTCATGAGGAGTTGTATCCGCTGAAGACAAATATTTTCAAATCGGAGTTTTAAAAGAAGAGTTATATGGAAAAATGTAATTTATTTTTACGCCCCTAGTAGAAATTCTGTGCGTATTTTGAGAAAGTAACTATACCTAAAATACTCTTCGACATAAATGATATCGAAAGACAAAATAATTTTTTCAATCGGATGTTTAGAAGCAAATATGTTGAATAAAACGTAATTTTTAATTCGACAACTGCGTTTACGCCCTCTAGCGGCGAAATTGTACATCCTAAAAAAATGAAATGAAGGATCACCACTCACATATTTCAAGCTTCCCAATGCAAAAGAATTTTTCAAATCGGACTAATAGTTGAAAAGATATCGTGTGTACAGACAGACGGACGTTCAAACCTGTAACATTAGCACGATCTTTTTTTACAAAAGACGTGCGAAAAAGAGGGAGGGGCAAAATCTATCACTTTACTGTTGAAAATGAAGTCGGTTGATACTACGTAATTCTGATCCTGCAAAATGAACAGAACGAGGCGCTCATTATTTCGAAAATTGAATTACATATAAGCATTGAGATAAAACAGCACTAGCGTTTCGCAGAGGCTTCATCACATCTACACCTGTGCATCAGCTACATTTTAACAGATTGTTAGGCAAATCTTGCCTACTTAAAGGCGAAATAACAATGTGTTTGTAAGTTAGAAATGATTTACCATTTACTTAATTTTATATAGAATTAATTTTATATAAAATTAATTTTATGGTTATTATAGTGAAAGATATTAAATTATTTTTAAAGCATTTGGATGTCCATATTAGAGTATACTAATTACTTACAGTTTAAGTAGCCAACGGACATGTACTCAGAATTCTTATTGATCAATGGACAATAACTGATAAGAGTTTAAAGAAAATGTGATAATGCAAAGCATAAAATTCCCCTCACTAATTCCGTTAATTAACTGCCATTAGCATTCAACGTATCATATTCATTAAATTCATTAAATTTCAAACGACAAAATACCCTTCACCACGGATTCACGAAGTTAAGTTAATGGTTTACCGTCTGATGTTAAAATGCAATGCTGTCTATTTTCGGCATGCATATCATTAGTAATTGATTGACACAGGTTTTGGCACATTACGCTGTTGTATCGCAACTGTCAGTTTCGCTGATGATTTTTTATTTACTGGGGTAATGCGTATCTTGAATCGCTTGAAATTATCCCGAATACCACATTGAACCAGAAAACTGAAATTTAGTGACGATAGATGCATTTCAGTCTTTCAAAATTTGGCTTACGCATTTTGACGAACCTTCGCTCGACGCCGATTACTCACTTAACACTTCAGAATTAACCATTTATTGCCGCATTTTTCTATTAAGTACTGATGTCAGATGCTATTTTTCGCAAATTACGTGGTAACACAATTGTTGGCTGTTTCTTTGACAGTATCCTCCTAGTTCAACATCACCAGCAAAGTGATATGGTTGAGTCGTTTTCATGGACGTTTATATCATAGAAACAGGAAGCCTTATCGAGCCATCCATGCAGTGCATATCTTATTAATCGTGACCCAATTCACACATTATATTTCTTGAAACTGCTGAGGTACGAAATTCTTTCTTCTACCGAAGGTGAAAGTCCAATACATCATTATGTCATAAATAAGTTTACATTTTCTTTATATCATGCAAAAGAAACGTCATTTTGCCGCCCCAGTGGCACAGTGGTCTAAGCACTGGCTTATGATCATTCGTCCGTGAAGGGTCCGGGTTCGAATCTCGGTGTGGCACTGATGTTGTGTCTCTCTCACGGCGCTGGCTCTCTCCCTTCCCTAGAACCAGTGACCCTAAATAAAGGACGGTCGCCTGCTCATAGCCCATTGAATTGCTCACGGTGGTCGTTAATCCTACAATAAAAAAAAAAGAAAGTCATTGCAAAAGCTACATGTATTCTTTAATCTTATTCAGAAGATTAAATGGATTACGAAAGAATTTCTGCTTACCAAAAATACGGTTTCTCAGAGGAAATTTTGTCGCACTGATAACACCGTCATATTTTCTTTACCGAAAAATTTGCGCATGTAAAGTTAGTGGTAATACAGGTTAACGCTTAACTGCATCACACGAGAAATTTTAGTGTTGAAAATCAGATAACAGATTTCACAAATTATTGAATTTGACAGATAATTTAAGAAATTGCTTATTCCTGTGTGACATGTTTCTCGTAAGTTTAAAGCGTTAATGCAGCTGCATGCAAAGCCCTTCTCATTTTGTAAAAGTCACATGCTGCCGCGAGGAGGAAAATAGAACGGAGCAAATTCCTGTCAGTTTTTATATGAGTTTAGATTGCGATACCGCCCATCAAAGGAAGCTCACATCAATGCAGCATTTGGGGAAATCACCGTTATCAAACTCAATGCAAAACCTAGGTTTCCCAAATTAAAATTGGGGAAATGACCCTCCAAAGTGAACTTCGCGGTATACAAGGCAGAGTTATCAATGACGTCAATTGGAAAATGCTGATTGAATGCGATTCACATCAAACGATTCTAGAGATTGGCGAAAAACTTGAAGAATATTATGAATCCATTTTCCCATAGTTAAGGGCCACAAGCTAAGTACAGTAATAAACATAAACAAATCGGCCATACATGAGTTGACCTAACAGCAGACCTCAAGGAGAATTAATTCGTGTTCTTCTCTACCTATCCGCAACTATGCAATCGACCTTTCGAGGCTCCTTTTCACGTGAGAGGGGAAACGGGTATTGTATGACAAGACCAGAAATCGACGCAAACCATCGACTACTGTGGAACCCCAAATCATACACCAAAACTGGCACATGATCCCAGTAATACAATGATTTCGATACGTTCAGAAGAATACGATGATTTCGGTAAGAATACGACGATTTGGATATGCTTGATGGCCCGTTGCTAGTTTCATCATCTGCTCTTTCTTGCAACCAATGTGATTTCACCGCTTTACTTAAAAGTCCATACTTCTGAACTGTAACACGATATCGATTCAGTTCCCACAACATCCCATGCAGAAGCTGCACCAGTGAAGGAACGAAACGTTACCACATCTATAGGGATTTCAAAAATCAGATTTCATCAAGGGTTTCGACTATTGCCGTTACATTGAAATTTTCGTTACGTCCCAATACATCCACTTTGAAATACATAAGGAGATGCATCGAAGTTTCTAGGGGTTAACAACAGGCCATTACGCCACGATTCCTCTTTGTCGACCGTTGATGCTAGGAATCAAGCACACCGTCTTCAAACTGCGTTTGTAACAATATCCTACTAAACACCACGGGATGGTCAAGCGATGGTATACAAATTCGAATCTGACTTACCCCATTGACAGAAAATAATGTGTACTCCGTTGCGGTGTGATGAGATGATTCATCCATTCTTTGTACATGCACTTCCGTTACATGCACATTTACATGCTTCAGACTGAAGAAACTTTTTCCATGTATTTGTGCCGCAGGAAAAAGAGTGAGAGCCCAAATGAGAAATAAAGTGGTTGTTCTTTGCAAATGATCTGCAATCAAGGGCTATCACCCGAAATAAGATAGCCACAGAAATCCAATATTACTTGTTTAAGAGATTAGAAGTGTTACGTTCTGTATGTTGTATTGTGAAAACGGAAAATACCGCATTACTGTGTATTTTCTTAGCTTCTGCTCCAAAGTTTTAGAGTATTTTCAAAATCAAGAAGAAAATGTAGGAAATTACCTTTTACCCTTGATACCTGTTATACGTCCCTATAATAAAAAATGGGATTTCTTTGACAAATTCGAAAGGGAATTTACCAATATTGTTTAGGCTTTCTTACAGATTTTTGTGCCTGTACAACCAGTGATGGAATTCCATGTACGTCATATTCCCTTAGCTTCAATAAACATAAATTCCTACCTGCACCTGAACGTTTACTCCAGATTACAAGAGCTTAAAATGGAAATTATGTTTAAACATTTTGAAGAAGAATTTAATTAATATGTGTAATTCTTGAGCATTTTTTTCCATTATTCACTTAATTTAACCATGATTTGCAGTATATTAAGAAAAATATATGTAAAAATAATTCTAAGAAAAGATACAATGCTAACTTGAACAATTAAACACCTTTTTCAAAATACGAGCATAGACTCGTTCCAACGAATTGATTAAACGTTTCGTATGAGACGGAGATTCAGGTAATGTGGCATGGAATATTAAAATTGATTTAACCAATTCCAAATTTAATATGCTACAGATATTATCACAAGCCCATGGTAATTAGCAATAGCGTGTTTGGCTCTTCTTCAACATGCAGTATAATTTTATTATTTGGGGAAAAGTTTGAATTTCTTGGAGTTTCTGAACGGAACTTTTTTTTCAAAAGTACAAAATTCCATATGCCATTTAGAAAAACCTAGAATATTTTTAAAGTTTACAAAAGCATTTATTCCATTCTTTTCTAAATTCGAAAACGCATTTATCGTAGAACTGAGAAACTTTTGTTGGTTTACCGGTTAAAAGAAATTATATTTTCACTTTCCAACAGTTTTTCGAAAGTCATCTGTAAAGAACACACACACACATACACACAAAAGGAAGAATATTTACAACAATTTACTTTTAAGTATGATTTATATTCCGTCCGCTATAAGAACGTTTAAAATAAATTTTTGATGCATTATTACTGCCGAATGTGAACACAGTATGCGAATGTTTTACTGCTACATCGGGATTACCCGATGTATTATTCAAGTAGTGTATTTTACTTATTATTCTTATAAGAGGGGAAACATAGTTTGTTCCATTTAAGCTTACTTTCTGAGCATGCCTCGAAACATATAGTCTATCGTATCAAATTATTTTCTGCGGGCAGATTCATTATCGTAAAGCGTAAAAAGTGGTTGATCAAACTAACGAGGACTTTGGTTGAAGTAAAAATGCAAAGCTTACACGATATACACTATATTGACAAAAGTCACCGGACACCTAGAAGAAAAATAAAACATAGCATTTATTGACATACAGTAGTACGGTGTCGGTCCTCCTTTGGCCTTAATTAGGGCAGTAATTTAATCGAAATTTCGCGAAAATTTCGCGGGCGATGATGTACACGAACATTTCCAAAACAATAAGGTCTGCCAAATTACGAAGCAGTAATAAAAATGACTACTACGTAACTAAATAAGAATTATAACTTTATAAGTTTTTAAAATTGGTTGTTACATTTATAAACCATTCAAATTCTGGCAGTGTTATCAATGCCGTTATACGAGTTCAAGATTTCCATTTAAGTGGACGGCATTTTGATACATTATATTTTAGATACACAGTTTGTCTTGTTTAATGTTGTGTCTGTTGTCCTATAACACGTTTTTAAGTTTAGAAAATGATCGTTCAGCATTGACAGTGTTTGTGAGTACCGACAGACAACGAATGCCGTACTTACGTAGCTCAGAAAAACGACCTTTTTTGTATCCCATACGTCTAGCAAACGTTTGCTAACACGAAATCCTTTTACATTTGCTTTATATGAATGAAATTCACGTTTTAGTTGGTTCTTATCTTCGAACATAGGAATGTGACTGAAAACAAACAAATCTTCTTCGTCGTGTAAAAGGTCCAATGAATTAAATTAATCGGGATCACACACCCTTCATACTTTGAAGAAATTTGCGGCTGACTGACAAAATCGATGCTTTTTTTCTTCAAAAAAATAATACCTAATTTTTTCATAACAAATGGTTAGAGCTCTTTTTGCAGCAACCTTTTCGTAGTGTTGACTCTTCCTAAGAATATTGTTGGCGATGTCCGACATTTCATTATATATTTTGGGCGCGAACATTCGCTGTGTTTCAAATAAAAGGAGCTTTCCGGAAATATATGGCGGATTTCTTTCAAATTTCTCTCTTGGCAATACCCAATGATTTTATCCACAATACAACTGCTCCTGTTGCCTTTTTACTTTTCAAAAAACTCTAATTAGTCTTGTAAATTTTTCCAGTGAAAACGCACTGCCCCAAACCAATTCTGCATTATCATCGGTTGACTGTTCAAACACATTTTTTTTTGCAGCTTGCTTACTAAATGCTTTTCACAACTGTCCTTTCTTGAAAAATCCACTAGAATGTTGAAACACGAACAGAACAAATGATTTTTATTAACATTAAACGTTCCCTTACTGTACTGCTTGCATCTTTCAGATGCACACATTTTACTCACGAAGCTCATTCTCAAAATAAAAAAACAATATCTAGTAACTTCATAAACTACTCACACAGAAGTACGCATTTTCTAAGTTAAGCTTTGGCGAAACACTCTTTTCTGTGAGCTGTTTTTCCAGTCAGAATTACTAACACAACTCACGACATGCGGTTTACAGTTTACTATTCCGGCAAGACGCAAGGGTCATTCAACAGTAGAGGGCTTGCCATTACGAAGGACCACATGTGCACTGTTCAGCACAGTGCATGTGACCTAAAATTACCCGTCAAGCTTGTTCGGAAAGAGTATCTTCGTAACGAACAATCTTGAGAGGTAATTCAAGATTTAAATCTCTGGTTTTGGACTTTCGAGTAGAATTACTTTGTGGAATATTTTTCGCATAAATTCCAACGAAGGCAGTATTAAAATTATTTAATTATGAAAAACACAGTAATAAAAAAACCTGACAAAAATGAGGCAAAAATCAGAAAAAAATCTGAAATTCGCGGAAATATTTGATATTCGCAAGGTAACAGAAAATCTCCTAAAATTCCGGAAAAAAATCTCGGAAATTCGCGCTGCGACAGAATTACTGCCCTAGTTATAGGCAGTCGCCCGTCCCGAATATAGGGCCACTGGTTCAAGGAAGGGATAGAACCTGTGCCGTAAGAGAAATACAGCATCGATTTCTCACCAGGATTCGAACCCGGAGCCTTCTTGGACGAATGGTCAGAGACCATGGCTTAGACCACTGCGAAAACGTGTGGCATTTACTTTCGTACAAAATGAAGTGATCTTACCTTTGGGTGGGAGTCCCATTCTGTAAGCTTTTTTAAGGGAATGCGAAATTTCATACCACACAGTGGTACAGGAGTTGGTCGAAGTGAGAGAATATTAATAGATAAAGTCTTACTAGATGGAATGTCTGAAATTACAAAACCATCAATAAAATACCATTTCCTGTAGTGCTATCTCTCTGACGGAAATGCGTTATTATTTCGTTTTCAAGGCAGGCGAGTCAACTTTGTTTGTTTGTGGATTTAGTGGCATTTATGTAAAACACTTTAAATCATCATATGTCGCCCGTCTCTAATTTAGGGCCAAGGGTTCTGAGAAGCAGATTGAGAGATAGAAAGAGAGAAAACATTGAGAAAAACACAACTATCTCAGATGCGTGTCTTAAACCGCTCACATCCAAACACCGGTGCGCTGTGTAACGAATTATTTAAAAAAAAAACCCTTAGTTTCAATATTCTACAAAAAATCAGAGCACAGAGCAAAGGGTTTACGCGAACAGTTTATTTGCTTAACTAACACATGTTACATACTTCCATGCTTCACTACGACGCACGTTTTTTTTAAAGTTAAAAGTGTTCCTCTTTTCTAAAATCAAGGTACCTCATGAAACCCATTAAAGCGAAGCCCAGTAAGTATTGTATCTCAGAAGTCCCCATATTCCTCTTCCCCGAAGGTGAGAGGGTCACGAATTCTAATACACAGAACCCTAATAAAACCATCTCAGTCATTGCAAAACTGAAACGGTCGCGCAACTCTGAAAAAATGCACACAAACACCCGTTCTACCTTTACATTCTCACCATGTGCGATCTTTCTCACACTTTCGTACTAACATGCAAATTCTTTTGCTCAATCCGAGATGAAAACCTCAGCCTCGGTAACCTGCATACATGCAACCTAAGAGTTAAAACTATCCTCCAGAAACAACAGCTTCTGGAGACATCATTTTTTGAACATGAATTGACTTTCCTACGTTTACTTTTAAATAATAATAATATGTATAAAACAAATTCTCAAATAAATTACTTAAACCAGTAATCTAAAATTTTTTGAGACAGTATACGATTTCTGTTGGTAAATAATACAGCTGTGTATAATTTGTTTCCTATTTCAACTTTGAAAAGGTTGGGTTAAGTCAAACGGGCGCCACAGTTTTAATTTGACATCGCTTTTCAAATAACGGACAGTGTCTAATTACGAAACAAAACCAAACATTTATAGAAAGATAGTGTTGCTCGTAACGTATATGGACCACGGCATTTCCCATAATGCTTTTTATGATTAACCTTTGAACACCCATAGTGCGGTGGCAAGTACAAATCCATGCAAAAATTATTTCTCTTTTGGAAATCTGTTTCATCATTTACGAACTCCATTCCGTTAACTACATGTATATATTTTCAGCACTTCTCTACGATGATTATTTGTTTCCTTTCTCTGTTAAATACCAAATTCGGTTCTTTCAAAATCTTGCGGTACATTAAGATAATATCGGACAATAATATTAAAATAAAAGTGGTGTTTGATTCTTGATGTTTCGCACTGTTCTTTTCTTGATCAAATAGTGGAGGTTACCCCATTTTAAATATGAAAGTGTATGAGCTGCATTTCTAAAACAAATTTTGAAAGCGCATTCGTTACTCGGGTTCAAATTTAGCTCTTTTTGATCAAACCAGAAACGGTACTTGGCAAAACTATTTTGGGAACACTTCCGTTGGAAAAATAATTATTTTATTTTCATAATTGCGACAGCCATTGCAACTTATTTTACGATCAACACTGAAAGCATTCCATCTGTTCAGGCTTGATTAATTTCAACAGAAATAGCACAGACGACTGAAAATGTTCATATCCTGAAAACCGAAAAGGTCGGGATATCACATTAGGTTTTTAATCAAAATGTATTATTTTTTTACAACTAATATTAATTATCAGTTCAGTGATTACGCCCTAGAAATGTTTCCAGTGGCTAGTGATATTGGCTACCTAATATTCTTTTTTCTACTGCAAGTGAAAAATGAAAAATAATTGAGTCTCGTCAATGAATGATTTTTACAAAGCCTCAGTTTATTCATCTGAACGACTTGGAAATTCAAAATATTTTACGTAAAATTCCAGAAGAGTTTTAATAACATGAAAATGAAGATCATCATATAGACGACATGCGCACACGCGAAACCGTATTTCACAGAATTTTACAGAAAACAGAAACAAATAATCTAAGATCTTCCATTTTAATTCTAGCCATCAGGTTTTACTTAAAACAGCATCAAGCCAACTGCTCAAAGAGGAACACTTTCTCACGTAAGGAAAATTAAAATGAATTCAGAGCTACGTATTTACTGAAGATGTCGCATGATTTACATTTAAAAACAGACGATGGATGGTTAATATATGAAAAGCTGTGTGATAACAATCCCACGGGTAACATACTAAGCACCAAAAATCGCACGTTATACTGAGAAATTAAAATAAATCCCATATTATCGCTTCCATGACTCATATGAGAAATGTATCTAATCAACATATTTTATAGATCTTTCTCAAGAGGAGAGTAAAAGACCAATATATTTAGTATTACACAGGAGCTCAAAACTAAAATATTCTGATACGAAGAGGTAGAATTGGTTGAACAATTATCTTTAGCGTTTTTTACGGCAAACACACCCGAAGACGAATGTTACTATTTCCTTCATGTGTACTTATCTGGGAAAGGCATGTTTATTGATTGGCATGTACATCATGGATGCGATCTTAATACCATCAGCATGTTCTTCCCGATGGGAATATTTTTTATTGGTGGTTTAACGACCATCGTGAGCGACTGAATGGGCTATAAGCAGTCACCCGTTCCTAATTTAGGGTCAATGGTTCCAGGGAATGGAGAGAGTCAGGGCCGAAAGACAAACAACATTCATGCTTGACAGGGATTCGAACCCGGAACCCCGTTCGTACGAATGATCAGAGGCCGTCGCTTAAACCACTGCGCCAGGTATTGTTGCAGTGAGATCCTTAGATAGATATTTAAACTTGTTATCATGGTGAATATTCCCTCCAAATATTAGTAATAAGATATTTGACTTAAAAATTTTAAGCGATAAGTATGGTATACATATATGAACGTTCTAAAATTTGATATGCGACACTGAACACTATCGGAGTGGCGTAGAGGGGGAATGGCTCATCATGAATTCTGCTTAGTATGTTTTTTGACAAACTTGTGTTTAGATATCATCTATATTTATAAATGTGAATTTACTTTGAGTGGTGTGAAATGTTGGTGGCTCGTCATCTTTACAGATTACTTAGTGGAGCCATATTGTCAACAGCGCATTTGTTGCAAGCAACTGAATTACGACCGATAAAATATGGGGAAAAGGAGAATTTTTTTGTTTAAAGTATCCCTTGTACAGCAGCTTGGAGCATCACACCGTGCCATTCATGTTATTTCGTGTGTGTGTGTGTGTGTGCGTGTGTGTGTGTCTGTGTGTCATAACTGGTGATAAAAAAGGTACCCTTAAAAGAAACATTTCGTTGTGAATTAATATGGGCTACATCTTCCTTTCAGATACAAAGCAAATGTTGTATCCTTTGCTTTGCATTACAGCAAGAAATATCACCAAAGTGTCTGGATAAATTGAGCTCAAAATAAAAAAATGAGGAATTGCATTAGGGAGAATGAAATATGATATAAACAGAGTACAAACACCTTTGGTAATAAAATGCTTCTTTCTACAGCAATAAGTTAATTGCAAAACTTTTGAATCCCTTGCAAAATGATTTCTTTCCAAGAATCGTATTTATTGTTTTCAATTCATACCTTTTCCTGAAAATACAGATGTCTTGTTGAATTTGATATACTACATATATTACCTTTGCTAAAGAAAGAGAATCAATAGGATGAATTCTTAGATAAATTAAACTGATGAAGAGCCATTCAATCACGATTCTTACGAATCAAGTAATTAATAACGTAAATCCTAAGACGTGGGTTTATCACAAATGATATGTTTTTGCGGAAATTTGCATTACTCAAGAACCAGTACTCTCAGCTTTCAAATGCAAAGGTGTTTTGCTCAGTCCTTTTCAAAGTATCGCCACAAACTTTAAAAAAATTTCCCTCTTTTCTGTTTGCTACTTATTTTTCCAATTATTTCGGAAGGTTGTGTGAACAAATTATGTTCATACACACGAAACTAAAACAACAAGAGAAGAAAACGGAATTTTCTTCAAGTACTCGCATTTCAGGAATCAGGCTGATCCCTGGAGGCACTTCGTTCATGTCAAATGTAACATTATTGTGTCAATATTGGTTGATTTTATATCTTATATCAGTTATTAATCCTCTCAGATGTTCAAACAGAGGAAATATACGAATGCAGTATTAAATGTAAAAAATAATTAGATGTATATCTAAAGTGCTTCAAAAAGGTTGTTGCATCCCTCGGAGACAGTTTCTGGGACTAACGGATTTCTTCAGAATAAGTAAAGTATACTACTGTATAACTGTGTGAGTAAACGGAGAGCTTTGGTACAGAGTAAGAGTTGGAGTTGTTGTTTGCGTTGAGCCGTCTTTGTTGTGGGAAGGATGTGTGCAAAGTACTAAGCAACAGTAGTAAGCGACTTTCAAAACCGTTCCTGATTATGGAGCTTCTGACTGAGTTTAATGAAGCGATCTCTATGTCCCTCTCTCTAACGTTAATGTAGCTATCTCAATTTCTAGTCAATGTAATCCCAATACCAATCTATAGTTTTATGTAATCTCAATATCAGTTTCTCATTTAATGTAGCAATCTCTATGCCAAAAAATGAATCACCAGCATTACCACACAAAGTGTATACTATATCACTAAACAAACAGCACCGTAATTGCTGAGTATACTAATCGTGGTGTTACGAATCATACGAAGAATATGAAAAAAACATAGGAAGGAGAATGTGGAAAGGCATGAATTGGCTTTTTGGAAAGATAAGGAAGACTTTCTGGACGTACATGAGACACAGAAAAAATAGGGGATACAATGTTGTAAGTTGTGTGAAGAATAGGATTGGAAAAATGATATGAAAGCCCAATGAGTTAAGTGAAAGATGGAGTGAATACTTCTGTAAGCTATTAGATCAAGAAAGCAAAGGTTATTCAGAGACAAAAGCAGATTATGTCACAGGAAAGGATGAAAGCACAGGAGTGATCTCAAGAAAAGACGGGTGTAAAGCTCTAAAATATTTTCAGATTGGTGAAGCTCCTGGACTTGATGGCACAATTACCGAGATGTTGAAATATGGCGGTGACTTTGTAATTGATTGGTTAACTGAAATTTGCCAGTTGTGCTGGGAGTTAGGAATAGTCTCTCGGGATTGGACGGATGCTATCATTGTTCCCTTGTATAATGAGAAAGGTAATCAGACTGACTGCAAGAACTGTTGTGGTATTAGCCTAGTGAGTGTGCAAAGGAAAGTGTTTGGTAAGGTCGTTGTTGAACACGTACAGGGTCTGATCACCTAATGAGACAGTTTAGTAAATGTGACATCACAGAAAGTTTGGGATGTTCAGAGTAGTTTTTTGACTATTAAAGGCTGCACTAACCTAATTTTTGCATTGCGCATTATGATTGAAATGTATCTGGCTGTTGGTAAGAAAATTCTTGCTGCCTTCATAGAATTAGAAAACGCTTAGGACCGAATAAAAAGGACACTTTTGTTTAAGATATTGAATGAATATGGTGTTACTGGGAATCTACTTAATAACATAAAGCCAGTATGCTGGCAGTAGAGCTTGTGTGCGAATGAATGATGTTTTATCAAAATGGTCTATTGGTGCAGGAGAAATACAAGGTTGTGTAATGTCACCATGGCTGTTTATTATATTTATGGATGCGTGCATGCATGATGTAAATATAAATAATAATGGTTTATTTCTTGGTGATATCCGTGTAATCGAAGACGTTTATTAAACCAAATGGGAATGGTGCATAATGACAGTAATCTACATCAATGAGAGGACCTGCATAAAACGTGGGACAAACAGGCAATGAGTCAGTTTAATAAATGTGCGATGGTGAAACAAAAATATGAAAAGAGAATACATATATGAAGAATCCGAGACTTACCAGAAATAAAACATGACGCTGGGAAAGCAGAGATCTCAAAAATCATATAACAGCCATGTCAACAATAGGAGGAAGATGTCGCCTTGTGAGAGGCTATGTTGAATAAAGTAAAGAATGTATCTTATTTTAAATACGGACTTAAACTTCGTCACCCCTCCGAGTGGTACAACGTTATGAAAAATCATAACGTGACTAATTTGGCATGCCAGAAATTTTATGTAACATTGAGTGAGCCCGTTTTTCCCTGTACGCAATCTTTTCGTTGATAAAACGTGATCTGCTCCCACTCAAAATAATATTTTTCCGAAGGAATTCGGTTTCAAACAATTTCGTTTACGATATTAGTCTGCTTTTCGTTGCAAACAATTTCTTTTTTTAGTTATTCGCCGTGTGACATTTCTTTACTGAGTGACTTTTACTACTGAAGGGTACATAACAAAAAGCAGTGAAATTTTAAGGGTTATCCTTTCAGTAAAATAAATGAGGAATAGTGGAACCCAAAATTTTCGATATGCTTTGTTATTCGCACGCATGTTTTAAATACTTTTTTAATTTATGTGGACGCAGATACCTTACAAATATGCTGAAATTAGTGCAAGCTTCACATGTTAAATATGAACATTTTCCCCAATGTATCTTACTGCAAGCTTCAGTGGCACTATAAGTTTAGAATGTAAGATATCTCTTGTGACTTTCTGTGACTGCTCGAAGACAAAGGTTATTGAATAATACTCGCCTACATATTACAGTATATACGAAAGGCAAATAATTTATGTGGAAACAAAATTTTCAGCTTGCCAAATGTAATGAAAAGTTGTTATCTTTCTCGTTCATAGTAAATATACGATTACTTCAAATATTCCGTTCCTGTACCGCAGCGACATTTTGTGCCTTTTCCGCGATTACAAAGCTTGAGCTTGAGAGAATGTCTGTATGAGCTAGAGCGAACATAAGTTCCTATGCATTTCATTTCATACTTTGCTATGCATTTCATTTCATTTCATTTATTGATCTTGCTGTTACATATTAAAGTTAATAATTCTAAACAGTTGAAAATAAGCATATAAATAACTGCAGGGAAGATCAAGGAAAATGCCTCAAAGATAACTAACTCAGCCTTGAATTCCCTAATTATAAGTCAAGCCAAGAGCATTCATATAACAGCAACACAGTCAGAAAAGAAAACATCGATATAAAAAGAGAAAGAAGAAAGATAAAAAAAAAAGAAAAATAGTGTAACATATCTAAGATATAACATATTTATGAAATAAATATGTAGCATAATATTGAATTGACAGCATATCGAGGGAAATATGATGTTAAAGAAATGAAAATCATGAGTTGTCCGCCCCTACCTAAATTACATTAAATAGATCCCTGGTCCTTTGGTCACCAAATCCTCACCTGGTAAGTCCCCATGCCCTTCCCCCTCAGTCAAATAATCCCGGTATCAATCATTCTCCCACCTAGCATTTTTTGAATTAATATTAGTTATTAAGTAGATAGTGTTTCAATTTCTATTTAAAGGAATGTAAATCATTAATATATATGAATTGTGCAGACAATGAGTTCCAAAACTCTGGACCAGAATAATCTAGGCTTTGTTTAATAGTTTGTGTTCTAGACATAGTAAGTCTCAGCAAAGCTTCGTTTCGAATATTATATCGGTATGTAGCAGTATTAAATTCTGTGAGCTCCTGTCCAAAGTTCATTTTAATTCGTTTATACATGCATTTGCCTAAGTTATAGTGAAACAGATGCTGAATTGTTAGAATAATATATTTGTTTGGGTTGGCTCTAGAATATCTGAACATAGTTTGTCCTGGTAAGTTGCCACCAATTGAGTTATGTTTGAGATCTATTAATAGAATGTATTTATTTTGAAGAATTTGTAATTCATTAATGTTAGTAAGTGTTGTTTGACCCCAGGATTATAAACAGTAATCAAAATGTGGATAAATTAATATTTAATATAATCATTTTAATGTTTTAACAGATAATTTTGTTAGAATATGTCTAATTTTTCCTATGTTTCTGGATATTTTTCTTTATTAAATATCTATATATGGATTCCATTTTTGGTTTTTGTGGAAAACGATACCCAGAAAGAGAAAAATATTATCTAACTGAATCAGAGCATAGCAAACCATTTAAAAATGTTAGCCTGTGAAATGGCGTAAAATAACAAAAGTCTTCCGCTCGATATCAAGATGAATTTTTCAGACGAATTAACGCTTCTACGGATTATCACATGCTGCTCGTGGTTCTATTACATCATTGACTCCATCTATTGCGTCAGTGCTTTAGACGTCTCCTTCGGTGAGAGAAAGCTATACGCTGCCAGGCATTACAACTAATTTAAGTGAAGCTGCAAACTAGTCGCTGTAGGTTGGTGCATCAACTGTCAACTCAAAATGACGCCATGTTCTCTCATCACTGTCCTAGCAATTGTTTTGACACGCGTTGTGATACTAAGGAAAAAATCCATGTTTTCACAGCCACAAAATAAGGGCTAATTCGAAGTCAAACATATGTACATGCTGCATAGGCTACAGCACAATAGATGATATCTACGTACTGAGAGAACTAATTGAAAGAGCGCGGGAATATGGACTTCCATTGTTCATGGCTTTTATCGATTAGGAAAAAGCCTTTGATTCGGCGAAACCACCAGCAGTTACAATGGCTCTGAAATCCTGTGGTATTGCAGATGCATAAATTAACATTATTAATAACATCTATAAAAATGCAAGTGCAAAAATTCGGTTGTTTGAAAATACAACACACATAAAAATTGGAAAGGGAGTGTGACAAGGTGACACCATATCTACAAAGCTCTTTAATGCTACAATGGAAAATGTCTTTCAATCACTAAACTGGGAAAACAAATGGATAAAGATTAATGGAGATTATCAAACCCACCTTCGTTTTGCTGATGACGTAGTCATTTTTGAAACTACCCCATCCGAGCTGCAGAGTGTGACCCAGGAACTTGCTGACAAGAGTAAAGAAGTGGGATTAAAAATGAACTTTCAGAAGACAAAAGTGATGTACAATGCTTTTACAAGAAATGAAGATGTATCGATTGATGGAGAAAAGCTGGAGATAACAGACACGTACGTTTATCTTGGACAGCAGATATCAAGTGAGGGTCACATTGATGAAGAAATCAATCGGCGTGCAAAACTTGCCTGGAGAGCTTTTGGAAGAAACAGCATAATTTTTAACAGCAATATGCCATTATGTCTTAAAAGAAAAGTGTTTGATCAATGCATCTTTCCAGAATTTACGTATTTTGCAGAGACGTGGACCTTAACTGAAAGAGACATGCAAAGTCTGCAGACAACTCAAAGTAGCATGGAGAGGTGCATATTTGGTGTAACCGGGAGAGATAAGAAGAGGAACTCGTGGATCCGAAAAATGTCAAGAGTGGAAGACATCATGATCACAGTTAAATCCCTCAATGGGCTGGATATACTGCCAGAAGGACAGACCATCAATGGACAGCCGAAATGTTAGATTGGATTCCAAGCGACAGGAAAATGACCCAGAAAAAGATCACATGGGAGATGGGTGGATGAAATTCGAAGCGGGAGTGACATTAAGGAGACTGGCACTAGACAGACAGTCGTGGAGGAAACTTGGGGAAACCTTCGTCCAGCATTGGATTGGTAATGGTTGACAATGATGATGACGATAATGATGACCACAAACATATGCAGAAATTTGAAGGAAAAAGATAGAAAAATATTCTGTGGTACATTTTCATATCTCCCAGCTATTACTTTCATGTTGCATAGAGAATGTGACAAAGTTAATAAGAGTTTTGGGACAAATGTCACCACTTATGCTGATATACTCTTAAAAAAAAGAAAAAAGGACCTAAGAAATATTTAAATGAAGCTGGTGTGTATACTATCCCAATGATTGATCAAGATGGGACCCGGTCAAAATTCTACGTAGGAAGCACAAAAAAAGCGATTACTAACTAGAATACAACAGTACTAAGATAACTGGAAGAAAAAGACCGGAAAAATACTTAAATTGAATTCTGTATGTTTGTAACCCTGATGTTGAGAGACCAGAGGTTGTTCTAGATCAGCGTTCAGAGAAACTACTATACTGTGAAAATTAACTGGAACAAAGTAAAAAATCACTCTTTTTTTCTAAAACTATGGCTTTATATTATCCTATGCTTTGATATTTATTGATAAATACCTGTATTAGTATAAATTATATCCTTTTATATATAAAATTATATCCTTTTTTATGACCTCTTGAAATCGTTTTGGCATTGACTCCACTAATTTAAGATTTAAGTCTGGTGAATTTCCATGCCAATCAGTCAAATGAATTTGATTTTCCAGCATGAAATTCTTGACCAATTTCGAATTGTGACATGGGGACAAGTCATGTTAAAATGCCCCGTCAAAAGTTTGTAAGAATGGAGCAATCCTACATTGTAATATTTCTTCGTACTTGGCTGAATTCATCATTCCTTGAACAGGAACTAAGCTTCCAGTGCCATTTGATGTGAAAAAAACCCCCAAAACATCTGTTTAGAGGGTATTTTACCGTTTGTTTGACATGCTCAGGTCTTAAGGGTTCACAGTTGCTTCGTCTAACGACATTTGCTTGGTAATCCTGCACAAATACATGAGTTTCATCACTGAAAATTACTTTATTCCAGTCGTCAGCAGTCCATGAGTTATATTTTTTGGCCCATGCTATAAGTTTTATCTTTATTTTCGCATCAAATATTGTTTTTTCGTTGGTCGTCTTGCCTTCCGGCCAACTTCCGGAAGCCTACGGCGTACAGTTGAATCACTAACATTACAACCACTAGCCAATACATCACTTTGCAGATCGGTGCTTGTTTTTTTATTCATTTTACTATTTCTGATTAGATATTTATCAGTTCGTGGAGTTGTTTTTCGTTTTCTTCCACATTTACCTCTCTTTTTGGAGACGATGATCCAGATGCATTGTATCGTGTAAGAAGTCTTGATACACTTGATTTGCCTACCCCAACTGCAGAAGCGATATCTCTCACTCTCATAGAAGTGTGATCCTTCAGAGCAATTATTTTTGCACGCTTCCTTTGGGAAATATCCATTTTTCAATACATGAAAGGAACACGTACTCACAGATAGCAAAAACTAACATCCACCTGTCACACACGAAAGTTCACAACTGAAGCTGAAATGCCTATTTCCTGTTTAAAACCGGTCAAACCACATTCTTACTATCAAGTTCTAACAGTCACACCACCTCACAAATGATAAAACCGGTTTATGTGGGTTTTACGACATCAACTGGCGATCACATTAGAATTCTGAGAATAAAATAGCTTGTCCCAATTAATTTGCACGGTATAGTGATATGTTTATCAGAAGCCCGTGTTATTGGCAAAAAGTGAAAAGACAACTGTTATAAGGTTAACCCTATTGAAGTTCCATACCCATGGAAACTTATATTGGAAAATGAAATTCAATATAAACCAAAAAAATAGAATGGCTTACCATAACTCAAGAAATAATAATCAAGTTGGGACGTATCCACTCAGATAAGATTCTGAATTTGATTCATCAGTCGGCTTACAGCAAATTGTCCACGAGGCTCTTCGTTACGACTAATTTAGGGCTGACATCACAGGGGACGTTGACGGGACGTGACAGCCAAGTATATGCATCGAAAGGTATAAATACCCAGGTGCTTTACTAGCACTACTTAGAACCGCTTGATAATGGTATAGCTGATTTACTGAAATGCATCGCGCGAGTCAAACAGACCACACGAATGTATTTGTGGCCAGATCATATGTATTTGTGGCCAGATCATATGGTGTTGTCAGTGACAGTGTGTAATGTGTTCCTTCAGTTCACTCTACAGATTAACTCTTTAGTCGAGGTACTGGAACACCTACCGGAATGCCGAAAGTTCAAACGAAACTAAAAGAACAAGGTTTTTTACAATATAATTTAATACCTTCTTATTAACTTTTTGTTTAAACGAAATAGACTAGTTTGGATAACTGCAATAGTGTGTGCAGTTTCCTTTACTTCACCTAAAATATGGTGCAGTTACCTCTTAATTCACAATCTGAAAGACTTGTATATATATATATTTGCGAATCATGTGTAATTGAAATAATTGTGTGTTTCATAGATTAAAAAAGAAATCAGGTTCATTATTCAAAAGTTCTATTTGCCGCTGTCCCTGGTATGGTATCTTTGTTTTCGTCACAAGTGATAAGAATGGGCATGGAGTTTTAGGGTATATTTTGTATTCTTCAATTTAAAAACCTTTTCTGTTTGTTATGCAAAAGGATAAAACAGCCTTACTTACCTTGCCATGTGCGTTATTTAAATGAGTTCAGTATGATGTTGAAACGTTTAAGATTCTGCTCCTGGCAAAAGAAATATATGGCTTTTCACAATCTGTTCAGCACAAGTATCTAGGAAGTAATATTTATTTCACATAGTTTTCCTAAATCCTTAGGGTCCAGGAGATCAAGTTCAGGTTATGTAATCATTTAATGTTGTATAATAGATGTTCCTAACAAGCCCATGTGAAATTTACCCCGCATATTTGAATAACAATTCAAATATCGAAACTGAGTCCTTTAACTCTTAATGAATTTAGTAGAAAGTAGCTATGCATTTCCGCAGAAAAGGATTTCTCCAGAAGACATTATAAGTTTTTAAATATAGAAGTACTAAGCCGAAAATTTCTCCATTTTTTATGTCAGTGGCTTCGTAAAATTTATTAACAAAAAGATTTTTTTTTTAAATATTCACACAGTAGGAGCTCAAAGTATCGAAACACTGATGTTTCGAAAAAAAATCGAATTTTTTTTTTTTGGATTATTGTTCAAAAATTTCTTTTTGGTCGGGTGGAGTGTATATATTAGTAATATCGATCACTCAAATTTATACTACTTTTAGTACTTAAAATTTCCGAGTATAGGGTAGCGCTCAAAGTGTTTTATTTACAAGCTTACAAGAACACCCAGTAATTTCTTCGGTAAATATTCTTTTTAAAAAAAGGTTGGTATTTTTTGACATCGGTAATGTTAGTTAGCTTACTTAATTTTCGTGAATTTTCATTCGCTTTTCAGTTTACAGAATCAAAATATTACTGGTGATGCTAAGTTATATCTGGTACCTTGCATGTCCTAATACAATATTTAAATTCAATTTAGGAATCTAATAGAAAAGGTAAGCTAAATGTGAGATAATTTGTAGTTTAAAGAAGCAAACCAAATAACCGTGAACGTTACGTGTGCATTTTCCATTATAATTAATTTATTTCCTTTTTCTAATATTTTCTTTCGGATTTCGGGATTAAGGAGTTCGACCCTGTGAAATTAAGTGTATTACTTTGAGAGAGAGAATATATCAATAAACGTTGAAAAAATACTAAGTATGCCTTATTCGGGTTTGGTCGAAAGATTAGTTCGATGATTGTCCAGAAAACCTGTAAACTTAATTTTCGGCTACAGATGGCGTTCATAACGTTCCAGATGATTTGTTTTTAGATTTATCCAAATTACTGTGAGTTAATTTGACGTCGAGGGAATTAACAAAACAAGTATATTTGTCTGTTCATTGCCTACTTTGAAACGAAATTAATCAGCGGTAGGAGAAATACATTTCAAATGCATTGTCACATCTGCGAAAACAATATTAAAAAAATGATTATTTGCAGTAACGAGAACGATAACTATGATTGTCGTATGGAATTTGTTTTTGTAATTTTGTAAAGTTATTTATCGAAACCTATGATCTTTGTATTTTGTTTTTGAATCCGAATATAATAAGATTCATATTAAATTTAAACAATTCATGTAACACTTTCTATGGAACATCGGGCATACTGCAGGAGCAAGAAATGCCTTCAGATTGTACACAGAATTCGTTACGTTTAAAAATATACGAACCACGTGCTTTATCCCATAGTTTGATTATTGGCTCCGCTTCACATAAGTTGCCACGTTTCTGTCTTCCACATTATCCACCCTAACAACGTCTTCGAACAAAACAGCTGTAAAAAATTCAAATGAGTTCGTTAGTAGGCCAGAACGACAAGTTGACGTTAGTTTTAGATTTGAAATCCGTCTTAACAGGTATCCCACTGAATGGATACCTCGAATCATTGAAAGCAAGTCTCGTTGAAAATAATTACAGGAACTTTAAGTAGGAGAAATTTTGAGACTAGAGGAAATTTGTATCAGACAAATCAGTTTCCTTTAACGAGGAAGACTACTAACAAACGGAAGGCTTTATCATGTGTAGTACACTGTCATCTGTTTTATGCGGTCTGCTGTGTCACTTTGAGGAGAACCTCTTCCAGCTTGTTACATTTGATCCGTGGATTCCATAGGTAGATAATACTTTTGTTCTCTGAAATTGCATGAATTCAGAAACACCTGATCTAGTTGAACTTATTTACTTATAAATTCAAGTAATCCTCATATAGACTTCGCTTGTGAGAGTGAAAATAATATCTGCTTAGTATTCCTTGATGTCCATGTGTCACGCTGTGGAGGATTCTTTAGTATAACCGTTTATCAAAAACCATTTTGTCTCCTTACCATAACATGCACAGTCATATCACCTGTAGAAACAAAAAAACAATGCTTTCTGCACATACGTATATTCTCAACTGAGGATTCTCTGCAGAAAGAGCTTGATTTTCTTAAAGGAATTGCAGCACACAGAGGATGTAGCGCTTTTGTTATATATAAAGCCCTTCAAAAATTTATGAAACCGAAGCCTGTGTTCTCGCTCACTCCAATATGCCTCCCAGCAGGAACAAATTGAGTGGTTATCCCATTTGCTCCTCAGATTTGCTTTGGAATTTCAAAAGTTCTCAAAAGGTTTAAATTTTCAAAGTTACTTTCAAACCCATAATCAATGTGAATTTTCACAGATCAGAGATTACATCGAAGACATAAATTCCTGGGGCATTTATCACATATCTTGTGATTGTGGGCTTTCATTTATAGGAAAAACCCGCAGTGCTTAAATTTTCTGTGTGAAGTAACACAAGACATACGTACGGAGCTATGAACTGAAGAAGTCATCAGTAGCCCAAAACTGCCATCAAAATAACCATACATTTTTGTTTGGAAAAGCTACGCTTATTGATGCACTTCTTTCAACTATCAAGCTTAATATATTGGAAACTTTCTACATACACCGTATCTCTTCATGGCTTGTAAACGACATGGCAACTAATCCATTTCTTTGAAGCGGGTGGGAACAACTGCCAATATCTGTGACCGTGAAAACTCTGATGATGCCACTATGATTTGAATGTTTATACTTCATTTTTCATAGGAAGACGAGCCAAACGCTTAGTGAAACTATAATAGATGCTAAAATTAATATTTAGTTGTGAGTAAAAGTTCCTATTTTGTAATATATCAACATCTCACGTTTTGGAATCATAAAGGATATTTTAGTTCATATTCTAAATAAAAAAGCGTTTCATCTCATATATCCAATCACAGTCGAAGATCTCCACGGACGTTTAGGTTAGTGAAAGCTGGATAAGCTTTAATCTACTTTTTCAATCTTCTGTTTCTTGTCAGATTAGCCCTGCTAGAGAGACATAGGTTATTCGTGGTCTACTGGTACAGCTTATTCTAAATGTGTTATCTGAAATACAGATAAGGGTTCAGGAACTTACACGCCAATCTCTAAAATTATTTGAGTCGAATAGGAACATGAAATGCTGCCCTTGCGGCGCAAAATATTATCATGATGGAACGATTTCCGTGAACTCCCTGAGGGCAGGTATCTCGTACACTGTTCAACATAGAAACTGTCACACCCAGTAGGAGGTGTGTTACAAACATGCATATGGAAAGGCGGTGGTACCCAACTCGACATATGCAAATGATATTAAACCGGACCAGATGACGTCAAACGTGCATGAGATAATGGTGACAGCAGCAACAGGTTTTGTTGTTTTTGCAGGGAAACTGTTCAGCGGAGGCCGAAAATGCCTGATTCACATATTACTCAGGTTCATCGCTATTTGAATGCGTACCAGAGAGGAAGAATTGTAGACCTGCGTAAACTGGCTGGTCTACAAGTCGTATCGCTGCGCACGTGCAACGGGATGAACGAACTGTCGGATGCTGTTGGCATCAATGGCTACAGGAAGGTTCGTACATGCGTTGGAACGGCCGTGCTGCAGTCTGACAGACGTCAGCACGCCTGGACGGGCGGAATTTTCGACACGCTCGTTGGTTACCAGGAATCACCCCAGCCGATATCCTACGTATTATGTCATCGGCATGTACTTCGGATAGTGACGAAGTGCATGTTTGACACGATCATGTTAGCGTGCTTTCTCCATACGTAGGTGTAAATAATCGCAATAATGACCAGCAATATTCGCAAGCCGTACAACGTACTAACCCTTGAGCAGAAAATGAAAATTATTGAGCAGCATGAAAAATGTGTTTTGGTTAAAGAACTGTGTGAGCTATTTAAATCTGGTAAAACCCAAATTTACACAACACTAAAAAAGAAAAGTGAAATAAAAGAATACGCTGAAGGTACAAATTATAAAAGAAAAAGAAGAAATAAGAAACGAAGATATCGATAACATTAGTATGGGCATGGTTTGTATATGCACGTTCAAGGAATCTGCCAATATCAGGTCTAATATGACACGCCAAAATTCTTGAAGTAACAGAAAAGTTGTGGAAGAATTCGTTCAAAGCTTCGAATGGTTGGCTGGTAAGTCTTAAAAAAAAGACATACTATTGCATGTAAAGTTTTTTTTTGAGGTGAAGCCAAAGACGTCGATGATTACGCGGTAAACACATGGAAGGAAAATCTCAAAAATGTAACGTGTCGATACACTCCACAGGATATTTTCAACTGTGATGAGACAGCATTGTTTTTTCGTGCACTGCCAACAAAATCACTCTGCGTATCAGGAGACAAATGCATGAGTAGAAAAATATGCAAAAGCAAGTCTCACTGTTTTTATCCGCTGTGATATGGAAGGAGAGATTGAAATTCCTGTGGTGATAGGTAAAGCTAATAAACCGAGATTTTTTAAAAACGTCAACATAAAAGACCTCCCAGTGATATGGAAGGCAAACAGAAAATCTTGGATGACAGCGAAAATAACGGAGGAGAGGCTTCACATGTTCAGCAACAAAATGCAAGAACAAAATAGGAAAGTCATTTTATTTTTAAGCAATGCTATTTGTCACCCTCATATTACATTCGCAAATATCAATTTAACATTTTACCGAACAACACAACAGCTGTAACCCAACCACTCGATCAAGGAGTAATTTACACTGTGAAAATGAAATATCGAAAGCTAGCTTTGCAATCTCTCATTGCTACTATGAATAGCAGCAACAGCGTTATTTATCTTGCAAAAATCCGTAAATGTAATTAATTGGCTAGCTAATGCTTACAAAGATATTTCGCCCCTCACAATACAAAGTGTTTTCGCGAAGTAGGATTCGTAAAACATGTTTGTGTTGATACTCTGCATTTCGACGACGAAATTCTGCAAACGTTTATTAAACAAAACTACGTCAGAAAACATACAAACGCATGAATTCGTTAACTCAGACAGTGACGTTTGCACTGACATCGACATTCAGAATATTGATGACTTAAAGATGAGAAAAACGAAGTCAAGGATGAAAATGATGAGGATGAAGTGAACATAGAAAATTATATAAAAACCTGTAATGACGCTTTACAAACTATTCAAAAGTTGCAAGACTTCAGTCCTCGTGCTAATAGTGATAAACTATTAAACATGATTACCGGTGTTCGATGTGATGTTGAAAAATGTATTTGCGAAAAAAATCAGAAGCAAACAACTATTAAATATTAGTTTAAATAATTAAGAAACACGGATGTACGTACTATGTATGTATTGTATAAATGTGTAAGTTCTGTTTCCAACTTTTAAATATGGTACGATGACGATAATATACCTGAATTATATAAAGGAAAAAAATATTTCCCACCAATTTCCGTTTTAGGCAGATTCGACTGTATGTTTAATTTATTTTTCTTGCTTTTTTATGTAGTTCGTCTCAGATTCATTGCTACATTTGTTTGTGAGGAATTTAATTTATTTTTATTTTTATTATTTCTTTATTTTAATTTAATGGTTTGTAGGTAACGTATTTTTATTTAATGGATTTGGATGTTATCTTAAGTTATTACATTATGTCTTAAAGACCAATAAAAATATGCAATTTTCAATTTGTTTGGTTCATTATACATTAAAACATTATTATAATGTCACACCAAAAATAAGTTGGTCTCTTACGCTCAAAGCAATCTTTTACAATGTGTGTGAAGAGCCCAGAAAAAGGAGGAATTGCCATACAACAGCCGTTTTGCAAAGCTTATGAGGCACTCATATTGATACCGGTTTCTTATTCTAGAATGTTCTCACCCTTAATACAAATTTGGAAGATGAGAATTCGTTTATTGGTGTAAATATTACACGGATGTTATGTCAGATAATATCCGAAAATTTTGTCGTCTGAAGAGGGAACCTAACCCGCGTCTCCCGGATAGAACATGGATATGCAGACCGCTACACTACCCAGAACGACCAAATTTGAAGTTTCTGATTATTTTAAGTATAGCCATCACAGGCTTCGCTAGTCGAGGCATCCCGCTTTCCTGTATCATTCATTTATATTCTGCGCCTCAGGGCAATCACTGGAATGAATTCCATTCCTCAAGATTCACTATATATGAATGCTGATTACTTCGACTAGCGAATCCTCTGATCATTTATATTCAAATTAATCGGAAACTTGAAACTTGGTCGTTCTGGGTCAGTGAAGTGGTTAGCTTTCTCGGGCGCTATTCGGGAGAATCGTGTAAGATTCTCTCTCCAGGACGACGAAATTCACAAGTGTTTGGATATTATCTGACTTAACATCCATGTCATACTGTATTTGCACCAATTACCGGATTCATATCTTTCAGATGTATATTACACAATGGTGTAATCTCGTATTTCATTCACTGATTTTATTCATCCTTTTTTAACCATTTTAAAACAACTTGTGAATAATTCCATATAATATCTTTTTAAAATTTCCTACGTCACAGTATCATTTTTTTGTTTCACCACGTTGCCCCTTACACCAGTACCATATGAAAATAAATAGGAACTTGCGAAATAGATCTACAGAAATAAAAGAGCTTAAGGATTAGGAATGTCTTAAACCGGTCCTACAGTGACACGTCCACAATTTTATCATGGGCATGTCTCAGAATATTTCTGATGCATATAAATACACACCGCTCAGAAAAGGTATTCCAAGATATTGGAAAGACATAAAAAATACCTCCTCCATATTAAAATATGTTCATATTTCATAAAACACATATTTGATACCATTTGCAAATGTATTTAAAAATAAGCAGCCCATAGCAAAGAACGAAAGACGTAGTGATACTTCATTGAGATGGCCCGGGCCTTGGGTAACTCCACTGAGTACGACACGTGCACCATGCGTTTGGTTCAGATTGTCTGAAAATTAACCAGAATATTTTCCAACTAAATTCTCCCTATGCTAACTAAAATAGAATAAATACACTTTTGCATCCTAACGGAGTATATTTCGCCATCTAATCATCCTGTCCGGGCAGTAATGCGCAATGAAGAATTCTTTAGTACAGGTAGCAATGGCTGCCAGGACAAAATGTGAGATCGTTCAGCTTCCTTTAGTCAGGTAATTTTAAGTACACCCTAGCGATTACATTACATGAAGATACTGTTCCCGTGCTTTGGGAAATGCTGCTTTTCTTTCCCTTTTTTATTAACACGTGGCATACAGTAAACCTAGTTTCATGTCTAACGACACGCCGCTAATAAAAAATAGAAATTGTACTACAATAAACGTAAAGCGTCGAAATCCGAACGCCAAATATCAATTCAAGCTGCCGACCTCGCTCTCTTTTTTTTTTTTTTGTGGTGGGGTGGAAAGTTTGCGTATAGGGCGTTCTTTTTATCTTGGCGTTTGATGGTAATGTAATCGCTTAATTTTAGGGGTTCAAAGAGTTTGGGGACGAAGTGTTGAAACTGGAGGGGACTTCTGATACTAAGAGACAAAAGGTGAAATCTTCCGCAATCTCTTGTTCCTTACGGGCATAAGACTTTACGACACATTAAAAAGGCAGCACCACCCCTTGTTTCATCCCTCAGCCACATTGTTTACTCTGAGCCTGGAGGAAAGTTATTCCCGCCTGCACTCAGCATAATGGGGAGGTTCTACTCTACTGAACCATTCACTGCACTGGACAGTGCCATGGCTTGATTTGAACAACAAACTGAGTGGTGTTCAACTCAACTTCTCGAAGTTCAAAATGTTCTAACAAAAACTTAGTGATTATTTTTTTGGAAAAAAAACAAACAAAATTGCATGAACTTTTTTTTAAAGTACGTATTTTTTATTCCAATGTAAGCATTCTCTTAAAATGTGTTATGTTTGGTAAGTTTTGGAATTTTGTACTTTTTGGTGAGAATATCACAGCAGTAGTAAAAATGTCTAACTTCACACGGATCTCATAACGTTTTTTTATTACGTAATTTTTTGTATAGAGTTTCTTATTTTTGGTACATGTATTTGGAAAATATAATGTAGAAATGTTAACGTATTTGTATTTTCTTACATGTTAAATAATACCAACTCCTCGAAATTCGGAACTACCAGTGGTCGCAATTAGTTCGGATTTTTGTTGCACTACTGTATTTCCGAAATAAGCTTCGCCAAATAGAAGTTAAAGCTAAAACATGACAATTGATAGTCTTTTTATTGCTTCCTCATTTAGATGTAATTACATATATTAAGATTTTGCAATATATTACTGTGCGCTGTTGGTAAAATTGGATTTTCAGTTTAATCAGCACCCACAATGTTTTCAATTCCGTCTCTTTCATGATCACTTGTATATTTTATATCTATTGTCGCTATGGTAAGTTAAATAAATTCCAGATCTTAAAAATATTCATTTCAGTGAAGAAGTCTCCGTTCTTGTTTGCAATTCTATGTGCCCTTTTTTCTTCTCAGGGCTGGCAGGGATGGCAATATAGTACATGTGCGCAGAGGTTAGAAAAATGTCCCGGCGGCCAAATAATGCGCCTGCAGGTGGGACCAGCAGCGGGCCAACAGCTGCCACCCCCAATAGTTGGCATATGCTGGAAACAGATCGCCAATTATTCACCACAGGCAGTACTTGCCAGAAGCGGTCCTTAATGGTCGTGCAAGCAGATGCCATAAATTGTGGGTAACCTAATGTGGTCCGCCAGTTTTCCTGCAGTAGCAGCGGCAAACATTTGACGTAACGAATGGAGTACCGGATCTGGTGCGCCAATTACCCAGTTGTGGCAAAAAATATCATTACTCCTCAACATTTCTCTGTCAGTGTCGTTTTTGTCTTCAGGTAGGCGAAGTTGGATGACGTCAAAAGTCCGTCTACGGTAATTTTTTCCAAAAGATATATATATGTATGATATTCCAAAGCGTTGTTATTTTCTCAAACGGGTGGAAAAATACCGAGCAAATCAATGTAGCATCCAACCCACGGCAGTTTAGTTGCAAAGCAGATACTTTAACCACAACACCCGCGCTTTCACGTGTGGGAGTTGTCTTGAAGGTGATCCACTCCTTGCTCGATGTTAAAAAAAGGTTTTCTTTTCTAATATTACAATACTGCGAGTTATTTTTCATAAGTGTCCGTTAAATATAATTTATAATTTATTTTTTCTATGTAGCGATATTTTTATTTAAATTGAGGGAATTTCACTCACTTTCAACGAGTGTACTAACTTAAAAATGTTTTCCGAAGTTTGGTGCTGTCCTTGTGGTCTTAAAAGGCGATTGTTTAATTAATATATTTACGTGCTCGTGCTTTCCTTCATTTTAATGTAGCCAATGAGCATGCGTGTTCAGAGAGCCAATCACGTGTCATCTTGTTTTGGAAATAAGCCAATCAGGTCACAGTGGGATTCAGCTATTCATGTCATGTTATGGAGCTGAGAAGAGGACATTTGTCAGTGTGTTATGTGATTGCTATAAAGTTGGTTGTTTTTTTTTGTGCTCTTTCATTTAATGAGCTTGTAAAACGTAATAAAATTAAGGAAATTGCGCAGAGTCGACTAGTCACCCAGTAAGTGATTTAAAATAGTACTATAAGGTGAACAAGCTTCAGTTATGAAGAAATTAGAAGACAAATTGGTGGAAACTTAAGCAAATGTGGCATTTCTAAATTTTTGAAGAGGTATAAGGAGACTCAGTCACTACAAAACCAGACTGGAAAAGGCAGGAAAAAGTGCCCAACAGCAACTGATGATAGAAGAATTAAAAGACTGTGCGTAGGTGACAGAAGAAAATCATATGGGCGTATACAAGATGAAATGGCGCAATGCAATGTGAAGTTGAATGCAAGGACTGTTCGGCTCAGACTGCAGGAATTTTGTCCAAAAGCTAGAATTCTACGAAAAAAAAACATTTTTATCTCTCAAACAAAGGTTGAAAAAATTAACCTGTGCTAAAACCCATGTAAAGTGGACAGTGGAACAATAGGACAGTATTATTTTGAGTGATGAGACTAAAACTCCCTGTTTGGTAGTGATGGCATAAAATACGTAAGAAGAAGAATCGGAGAAGTTTTGCATCTTGATTGCATTTCATGTACCGTGAAACACCCAGTTAGTGTTATGATATGGGGTTGTATGACATCAAAAGGTGTGGACAGAATTTCAGTGATTAATGGGAATATGAATGGCCAAAAATACATTAATGAAATACTTGAGCCCAAACTGAAGCCTTCCGCACGTGATCTTTTCCAAGATAATGAAGCATTTATATTTCAACAGGATTCATCTCCATGTCACGTTCCTACTGTGTGCAAAACGTGGTTTCGAGATAATCATATTCCACTGCTGGTATATCCTAAGAATAGCCCAGACATTAACCTTATCGAAAATCTATGGAGCCGACTAAAAACCTTGTTACCCAATTAACAGAAGCAATAATTCAATATTTATTTCACATTATAACAGCTGCAGAACTAAAAGACCTGGTTCACTCCATGGGAAGGCGTTGTAAGGCCGTAATTAACGCTAAAGGTTACCCAAGTAAGTATTAACTGACATGGTGATAATTTTTGTATATCTCACTTTTTCTATGTGTTGCACTTTTCTTCTTTATAACTGCCGTTTTAATACAAAATCATTCATAAAAATTATTGCATTACATTCTCGTTCAAATTAAAAATAATTAAAATTATTTTTTTTTTCATTCAAATTAGCTTTCCATTGATATATAATTTTATGATATTACTCCAAAAAAAGTGGTGTTATGGGCCATCAAACCTTAAATATACACTATTTCCAAAATGTTACCACAATTTTGGCCACTACTGTAAGTGCAAACTAGCAGCTCTGGGGAGACTGAGCAGCACACCGCTAAATCTTGGACACAGTGGAATCCCTCAATATATCTCAGCCGTTAATAACGTTTAGTCTCGCTAAAGCATCCCATGTTGCGCTGTGATCTAAACGACGTTTCAGATCACTCATCCGAGGTGATTCCGGGTTAGCATTCTGGAAAGACATGGATGTTGTGTTTTTGCTACGACGCGGGCTCTCTCCATTCCATAGAACCAGTGTCTCTAAATTACGGACGGGGACTGCTTCTAGACGACTCAGTTGCTCAGGGTGGTCTTCAAACCTCTTATAAGGAAAAGGTCCCGTTACAAATCTTAGGGGTGGTGAAGACACGACAAAAATTCCGTTTATATCTGCTCTAGAGCCAATCAGATTCGCTGCACCTCGAGTAGAGGAAAATAGACAAACAAAACGTCATTTCAGCAGATCAAGCGCTGCTCTATCTGTGGTCGATTTCAACAAGTTTTTAAAAATGATTTCGAGAACGTAGCACGGAAGCATTCCGTAATTTGTGTGTTATTTGGACGTTTAAAACAAATAAAAAAACTCTACATTAAAATCTCTACATTTCTTAAAAATATACTACAGAAAAATATAACAATTGTTATCATTGCGCATGCAAAGCCAGGGATCATGCAGGTGTTATCAAGACTCACTTATTACTGTGTGTACCAGAAACAAATGTTATGTAGATTTCCGGATAAATATTGCTGTAACAAAAGCATAGGGACAAAGATCATGAGATATTTCACTGGTGATAAGCCTCTCTTCTAAAGTTTCCTTTTCTTTACCGTGACACAAAGCATGTTTCTACCCAGTGGCATGGTATCATACCATTAGGTAGAAACAAGTGCCTTGAATATCTTCTCTATCCTCTCTTAGGTTCGTCGTTGTTTTTATAGCTCCTTCAGTAGGAACTTTGGTAAAGATTTGTGTCAGTCATCCTCTTGAGTGATTATTTTGAATAACAAAGCTGAGAGGAAAACAACGCTTTCTGATGCGCTATTTCCCACAATTCAGTCGTGTTCGGTCCCCTTCGTAGACAGGGAATATATTTTATCCAGCTCTTTTTAGGCCCTTTTGTTAACATAAATTTCATTCGCTCCAGCCAGTTAAAGAGTTATATATTGCTTTGGACAAAAACGTAACAAAACAAACTAGTTTTTGCCTTTTTTTGTTTGTAAAATTGCCTATATTAACAAATTTACAGAAAAGAGTGAGTGCAGTTCTTATGCATTTGGAAACCTACATGCTGAAAATAGATTCATCTAAACTTAGCCGTATACACGAAGAAACAATAAAACCTAGTAATTGGTTAAAACCTTTAATGAGATAAAAACGCACACACACAGTAGTAAATACCCAAATGCACTTTCAAGGCTGCATCAGCCTCGTTTTCAAATGGCATAAACTACTTAGTTATTCCATCGAACTATTATGGTTAGGAGGAATTACTACTAATAGTTATATGGAATAACTGGTTAGTTATTCCATCTAACTTTGTTATTCATACTAATTATGTAGTTGATTCCATCTGAAGATGAGGCTAATGCAGCCTTAAAAGGTCTTATGGGTTAAACTAGTTTGCATGTTTATCTAATTAAAGGCTTTATGAAAGCACTAGGTTTATTTGTTTAATCGTGTAACTACGGCAAAGTTTGGATGTATCTACATAGTGCACGAAATTAATCTTGTCATGCTGAAAAAAATTATTTTGAGAAAGATGTGGTATGTTTCGTTTCTGCTATCTATTTGAAACAACCTTGCGTTGCAAGGACGTCAAGTTACAATACCTTAAATCAGAGTAGAATAACGGTGTAATTTTTAAACACATATTAATCTATCTTCTCGATTCAACATTTTAGTGACAAAAATGTTAATGTTTGGCTGAGCAGGGAGATTTTCCTATGACAGGGAAAACTAACTCACTCTGCCCGGTGCTCAAGAAACCTAAGATTACAACACTTGCCTAAAAATACAGAACGAATGCCTAATTTCGGATTTTATGTACGTAAAATATCTCTGTATATAAATGTAAAAACGGTATGTGCGCAAAATCATCGCGAAACCTATAATTACCCTTTTAAAATTTGCACATCAATTTCTCATATGAAACCGTATAGTATTCGCGAAAGCATTTTGTAGAATTTAAAACATATATGATGTTACTGTCATATCTGACCGATTTCTGAAATTGCACTGCTGTACTTAGTTTTCGACCTTCCTGGGCTTTCAAGGAGGGCAAGTTTACATAGCGCTCAAAATGACATAATATTTGGATTTCTTTTGAGCACGTATATTTTTACTTTTTTTGCAATATTTGAGTGACAGAAAAGTTAACATTTGTTCTATGCAGTGAGATTTCCATATCTCAAAGATAAAAATCCAGTTAGCTCTATGTTAAAAAAGCAAAACAAGAAAAACTCAAATTGCCATATGCTCTGAATAATATCGCTAGAACTCTGAACTTAAAACAGGCAGTTAAATATGTAATTTCGGATTTTTATACATATAAGTCTTCCGTATATTTCATACATTTCGCAGAAGACTATGTGCTAAATTAAGGAGTTAACTATATGTTCCACTTTTTAAATTTCCACGTTTTATATGCAGCAGTAAAGTTTTTGTAAAATAGATTATATATAATATTATTTTTCTCATTCAACACTCTATGTCCTTATGGAAAATAGAATTTTCAAAGTGGTTATGCACCACTAAAATTAAAATACATCGTTAATTATATGGGACGAAAACCATGTGCATCTCTATATTCTTTCCGTTCTTTAATTGATTTCATGCATCGTTATTACTCATCAGAATCCGAGGTATAAGCCTAAATCTAAATGTCTGCTTTGTTTTCATTGAATTTCATTTTACATTAACTATAACACTAGATTACCGTTTTGAAACTCATATTCCATCAATCACTAAGGTGATTTCCGCCTTATCTAAAATCTTCCATTCTGCTTTTGCTCAGTGAGAAAAATGAAACGTGTGGGAGTGTGCGCGCGTGAGTTTCTGTGCGCTTCTTTATAAATAATATCCGGACCCACGTTTATTAATAGTGATTTCTGTTCTTAAACACCACGTCACAGATTTAACTACACTGCTGGCCACCCAAAATGCAACACCAATAAGGAAGCATCCGATTTCCCGTGAGAGGATATGCAAATGATTAGCATTGCCGGGCATATGCAAATCATGTGCGCCCGGCAGGCCACCGAGAAGCACTATATGAAGGGAGCACAGAAGGTGGGGTGTAAGTAGTGGAAGTGTGGTATGCTGCAGGACCTGTGCGTAAGAAGCTTCCTGATGCCTCTCCACAGAATACGGCAGTCGTTCCAGCACGTTTCAGAGTTCGACAGAGGACGAATAGTGGCGAATCGCGACAGCGGTTTATCGTACCGAGACATCGGCGCCCGTGTGGGACGACATCCAGCCACAGTGAGGCGAATATGGATTCGGTGGGTGCTGGAGAGACGGACGGACCAACGTGAGCAATTGCCGCAGCCGCGGCAGAACACCGAATGAGAGGACAGGCACGTCGTTCGGCGGACATTGACGGCTCGCACCGCTACATCATGTGTTGCGCAACAACCTATGTCAGCACGTACCGTTTGACGTCCTCTGCAGGAGCAGGGACTTGTCGCATGACGCCCATTGCTTCGATTACCATTGACGTTACACCACCAGCGAGTGCAGCGGCAGTGGGGCGTTGAACGCCGTACCTGGACTACGGAATGGCACGACTTTGTCTTCTCCGACGAATCCTGCTTCTGCCTGCAACACCACGATGGTCGGATCCGCGTGTGGGGGCACCGCGGATGGGACGCCTGCTGTATGCATTGCCATACTGGTCCGCTACCCGGTGTTATGGTTCGGGGCGCAATTGGATATGACACCCTCATCCCTCTGGTATGGATCACAGTTACACTCAACTGCAACCACTACATCTCCAACGTTTTGGGGCTTGTAGTTATCCCTTACCTGCAGGACCTGCCAGCGGCCTCGTTTCAACAGGACAATGCGCACCCACACGTTGCACGCATCATGCAACAATTATTCACGGCCCACCAGGTGTCACTGTCGCCGTGCCTCGCCTGTTCTCACGATATGTCGCCTATCGAACACGTCTGGTCGCTGATCTGCAGCCGAGTGGCACGGCAAACAGCACCCACGGCTACGCGTGATGAACTGTGGCAACGTGTGGAAGCAGCCTGGACCGACATACCCGAAGCCCACATCCAAAGCCTATTTCGTTCGATTCCGCGGCGTGTAGCGGCCGTTGTTGCCAGCCATGAGGGCAGAACGAACTATTGATGTCTGCGAATTCCGCAAGTCGCACGGGCCTGTAAGCTCAATCGTATCATCTTTGTATCTGTTGTTATGTGTCCAGTAAATCTGGCTTTGCTATCTCGTGTCCTTCTTGGTGTTGCATTTTGGGTGGCCAGCAGTGTATAAACATGCTCGTATGTCGGGGATGTGACAATAGCATGACCGTAAATGCTAGATGCTTCAAGAGATAGCTTTAAATAGTTTCTTGTGAGATTTAGTAATAACCTAATACTTAGCAGCAATAAGCAAATATTTAGCTTATCTCTCCGTAGGTGCTCTTCAGTGACCTTGAGGATGGCTACTTTGTCGATCCGTATTGTGATATCCACATAGCGGACTGAGACAGAATCTTTCAAGAAACAACATATTAATCTAGCCAAGTTAACAGAATGTGACAGGACAGCTGCGAAAAGGATTATCTGACCATAGAAAAAAATCAAAGTTATTTCAAGTCAAGAAGAACTTGTGTAAGAACTTCGATACAAGTACAGCGAATCTGATACTGCACAAAATGGGAGACCAAGGTTTAAATCCTTCGACTATTGCCACTGAACTATAACCCTATTGAATGTTTTGGGGGAAAATTAGATGGTCAGATACGGGTTGATGGGAGATTGCCTAAGAAACATAGCTGAGCTATTCACTGTTTCGATGTGAGAAAGCGGTACAGATTTGGTGATATGTACAAGAAAAACTTGGTGGGAGCAATCAGTGTCTCTGCTAGAGATTTCACAAGGACCAAATTTTTCGGGACTCAGTATATAGTACTCTGCACTTAAAGATTATCTTTAAGCGCCAAGGTGTCAGAAAACCATTGCCAAATAAAAGCGCGTGGGGTGTGCGGTTGTACACTAACAGGGGAATCTTTCATTATTTGTCCAAATGTAAGGTTTCTTTATTTTTAAATACACCAGAGTTCAATAATTACGAAACGCATATAGCGTATGAAATCCGTTTATTTTCGTGGTGTAGTCAGCACAAATATTCGCCAAGCTTTCGCACTTCAATGGGAGGCTTTTTTGCCTTGAAAAAGCCTCCCAGTGGAGTGCGAAAGCTTGGCGAATATTTGTGCTGACTACACCACGAAAATAAACGGATTTCATACGCTATATGCGTTTCGTAATTATAAGGTTTTTGTTGTTTTATATGAACTAGCACCTGATCGTTCAAAAATTTCTTTTGATTTTTACAAGATACTTAGTTTTAATTTCGCGAATTAGTGTTATTCTTTCCGTCGTTCATGGGTTAAGCTTCGAAGCGTTAGATTGTACACTTCTACGGATCTGAAACAATGAGGAAAGTTGGACTTACAATACTAAAATATACTGCCGCAGGATTTGAAAAGGTTTTAACTGATCAAAAATAAACGCTGTGTAATCTGAGATTGGATTTTTAAAGAAGCACTTGACGCCAGCCGTAAATGACAAAAAAAAAACTAGCAGAATATGTAATACTTTTCTACGTTTTTAAAACTGTATTTTAATTTACAGAAGCGACCACAATAATGTAACTTATTCGAATGAAAAAATAAAAATTAAAATGTAAGCGTTTTCAAAATTAGTATTAGTACCAACTTTTTAGAGTCTGGTGTAAATTCTTACAAATTAATTGCGGAAAATGAATATTACGAAATTATTTTAAAAAATCACCAATTACTGTAATACATTACACGCAGACGTAAAAGGGACGAACATGCCGAATACATAGTGCGCTACGAGTTTCTCTTAAATTCCTAATATGTTGAACACAAAGGTGAAGTCGATTCACCCAAACTTTCCCGAATCATCTGCAATGAAGTTATCAGAAATGATTTGCAGTAACATATGTTTAAACATAATTTGATTAAAATTTAAGAACACTATATTCTTTTTTAATAACATTTAAACACTGAAATGAAACGGGTTTGAATTTCTCCTAACTGATTAATACATGTGCGGGGTGATTGGAAACATTTGTTGAATAAATTTAGACAACATTTGCATTAAATGCGCATTTTGCCGGGTTCAGAATATATCTGCACTGAATAATGTTATGAATAGCATTACAAATACATTGAGGATGTATTATTTTGCTTGGTTCAGAATATATCACCATATTTTGTTCTTATGAACAGTATCACCAAAGCTTGCGGATTTATTAAATTACACGGAACAATAATACAAGACGTTCTCACTCTATAATGCTGAAAAAGGACATATTCGTATCTGTTTTGATCTGAATGATATTGCATTTCGAAAATCACAGTTCGTCTGAGACGATTCCATAAGTCAGGTTTGTTCTCAAAGAAATCCCGAATGACAGTGTATGAAAATGTTTTCTGTTCTATTCAGATGAACTGGTGTAAACCCTGAGCACTGTACTAATACCCAAAGGAGTCCTTTCTCCGCTCCAAACGTGTTACAAACGGAGAGTTCACAGAAACACACGTTTTTATAACATGGGGAGCCACGATGTTTCATAAATTAGCTGTGTGAAACAAAGCACCGTTAGAATGGTGGAGACTCATATTTTGTCATAGTTTGCCGATGCTAAATGCAAAAATCTGGCGCGTCCTACACAACCGTGACAGATCTAAATATACATCTGATTTGTTAATAACATTTACTTTCTGTCTATATAAAATTGAACGAACTGTGGTTGTAGCTGGGTTTAATATTTCGTAGCCTTATTTTCTGCAGTAAGTAGAGATTTCACACTGTCAGACATTGTGGAAATGAGATCAGCAATGGCGTTTGTAGATTTAAGTCCTCGATTCACGCAACAAGGCCAGCAGGTGTGCCTTTTCAGTTGGTTTCTGGGGCATCCGTTTTAATTTTCCATCCAATATGGCCACATGTGTTCAACTGGGTCTATATCAGGGATTTTCTTGGCCACGATACGTTTGGAATGGCTTTTTGCTCATGCCATATTAGGGTACGTTTTGCCCATCTTCTATGGACAAGTTGGTAGGCTTTGACATCTGACCACTGGAGAATATTGGCAGCAGGCCCCTCTCAAGGATGTTTTTTTTTTGTGTATTTAAGTTGCTCTCATATTCTATGAGGACTAAACGACCAATCATCCATATGGCACCCAATGTCATAATTGAAAAACCTCCATGTTTCACAGTTGGCTCTCGGTGCTTAAGCTGAATTCCTTGCTGGGCAGTTACCATACGCAGGTGCTGCCACTGTCTTAAAATTGTGCAAATCGGGAGTCATCAGAGAACATGACAGTGTGTCAAAATATTAAAAGTCTCTCAATCATGTCTGTCGCCCTGTGCCAATCTGCGACGAATTTTTGCTTCTCGCGAACGCGGGAGGTTTGCTTCGAACCGGTTTTCCACGCTAGCCAAATCGATGAAGATACCACTGAACAGTTCTGTAACTCACTTGGTGCTTTTCGGCAATCTCAGGGGCTTTGCAACGAGGATTGGTTTCCACCGAACACTTCACAGCTCGAAAGCTGAAGCGAAATTTCAGTAACTTCAAATGTTTGACATCAACAAAAACACAAATTTAAAAATAAACAAAATTAATGAATTTAGTTAAGAGTATGAAATTTAGCCAGTAGCAATGTATTCAGTATTCCTCTAGTTTTTCATTACCTTTTTCTTTGAAGCTTTCCTATCTGAACATTTCTAATTTTCAGATGATTGGTCCTACGGCGTCATGAGTTTTGTCTGTCAACATTCGGTTGAATTGCGTACGGGTGACTAAATCTTTTGTGGGACGAGTAATCAAAGACGGCTTTCAAAGTTACCGAAGCTTTGCTTCAGAATTATTGTTCTTCGATTCATGATATGCATATTTCCATTGCTGTCCAATATGTTCCATCAATTGTTCAAAGAGACCTGAACTTTGCATTTTCCTTATACATTCGAACAGTTCGAAATGTGTCGTCGCAGACACTTCAAGACTGAAATGTAATATCAGCATTAACAGTAATTTGTGGAGAAACTGCATGCTAGTAGACTACACATTCATGATGAAAGGGAATTATTATTATGGCTTTCCCATCTGTTTTGGCTCGGCGAAATCTTTTCGAAGGAGGCCAGTCCGTGTATTTCGAGACACTCCTTGCGCCCTTTGTGAGGGGCTCGAAATAGTGTACTCAAGTTCCATCCGCAGCTGTTACTGTGCTTACAAAGCTCGGATCCTTTGCCATCATTTGTTTATAATCATGACACACCTGAACTCTGGCTAACAATTGTTCTCTCGTTAGGTGGTAAGGTACACAATCTGGAATCACACACGATGTAGCAATAATTTTTCTCGTAAAATGCGGAATATCAACGTTTTTGGAATACTAGTGGAGGCGGCCACTATGTTTTCACACGTCATTCGTAAATCTTCTTGAACGATTTCTCAAATAATGTTGAGAAAAATCTCCATAAAAATACATTCAGGTCGACCAGGCCTAGGCCCGAGTTCTATTGAAAAAAGGCCTTTTTTGAAATCATGGTGCCATCTAAAAATCGTTGACTCACTCACACATTTATATTCGTATATATTTTTTTATCAATCATTGGTTTCTAGATCCGTTTTACCCGAACGGTAGCAAAAGCTTATCACACAACACATTTCCCTTCTTAACTCTGAATGACTCTCCTCCATAGCTATATGGCGAAAGGCAGACATACCGAAAACAGCTGCTGAATAACAAAACCAGAATCATCTGCTATGACTAATAACCGTTGCCATAGATACTTCCTTAAGTAAGTTAGTCGTTAGCGTGGATTTTTCCCGTTCGCACTGTTTCCAACTCAAATAAAATTATTCTCATTTTTTGTGGAACACCCTTGGTATATTTCACAATATGGCGAAAGCTGTTTATAATTATTTCCAATTTCGGAACACGGAAACAGCGTTTGAAATGATCCGTTCAGACGTAAAAAGTTTCGATTATTTATCTCCACAAAATTCGATTGTTTGTTTCAAGAAAAAATACGCAACGTAACATGGTCATTTCCACCCTCAACCAATATGAATCCACTACCAGTTAAATATCTTTGCTAGGTTTTTCCACAATTTTCTATCTTATACCAGTCTTCTCAAAGTTCCTGCATGTTCTTCATCTCATTATTTCCGTGGACTGGTGATCCAATCGAATATTTCATTTGTCCAATGGTCACTTCTCACAGTAATATACCACACTCACTACCATTTTGGAAATTTTAACTTTATCGTTAGGTCCTGTCAGTTCCCTGGTACATATGCTTCTGTTCTATCCCAAGTACCACAGCCTTGAAATTTAACATAAGCCCAATACTGAGCTACTGTCTTTTAGGAATAGAAGACGGTGGCTCAATGTTGGATCTACGTTAAATTGCATGGATGTGTTACCTGAAAACTTTCCTGGTTATACACTGAAGAGCAATTGTATTGGATACAGCTGGCGTTATGCAAATGTGGCGCTGTGGGCGGCCCTGTAAACGGAAAGGACATGACGTATGCAGCGATCCGACAATATAAGGAGTGAAGCGATGGGTATCAGTAAGAGTCGGAAGCAGTATGGGTAAGACAAAGGATCTAAGAACATTTGATCGTGGGCAAATTGTCGGGGCCCGACGAATGGGTCACTCCATCTCGGAAGTCGTTCGGGCACTGGGATTTTCACGAGCCACTGTGTCACGGGTGCACCGTGCGTACATCGAATCTGGTAAAACCATCCCTGCAAGGGCAAACTGCCGTGGAAAACAGCGTGTGGATGAGCGGGGTCATCGTCAGCTAGCTCGTATTGTAACAGCGGATAGACGGGCCACAGTGCAAGAAATAACTCTGAGATTTAACGCTGGTGCACAAAAACGTGTAAGCAGCCACACCATCCAGAACCATCTACTCGCTTTGGGGTACAGAAGCCATCGTCCCAACGTGGGTACCGCTGCTGACCGCACATCACAAGGTGCAAAGATTAGCATGGGCGCGGGAACATCGCCACTGGACCCTAGACACGTGGAAAAATGTTGTCTGGACTGATGAGTCGAGATTCACGTTGGTAAATGCGAATGGCAGGATACGAGTACGGCGCAAACCACATGAAGCGATAGATCCTTTTTGCTAGCAGAGTACTCTTCAAGCTGATGGGGGTGGCATTTTCGTCTGGGGACCGTTTACGTGGACTAAAATGGGACCCCAGGTACGTGTGACATCATCCCTCACAGGTCAACGTTACCGGGATATCCTAGACGACCATTTGCTCCCATTTGGGCGTCTACAACATCCCACTAGGGACCTAATCGTGGAACAAGACAATGCACCGTGCCATCTCTCCCGAATTGTATCCGAATGGTTAGATGAACACTCCACCGACGTGACCTCGCTTTCTTGGCCAGCAAGGTCAACTGACTTCAATCCCATAGAGCACATCTGGGATGCCCTCGACAGAGATGTTCGAGGCTTTGACCTTCCTTCATCAAATATTCGTGAACTGTGAGAGCTTGTTCAGGGGTCGTGGAACCGTATGGCTTCCCAACGCTTCCGGCGTCTTGTCGAGTCCATGCCGAGACGAAACACCGCCGTCATCAGGGCGAAACGCGGTGCTACGCGTTACTAGACAGGTATCTCTAATTCAATTACTCTTCAGTGTACAAAGTATGTACCTCTCCATACGATTTTCAGCAGTTTGCAACCTCTGAATAATTGAATAATAGGATGAATATGGTAAAGCTGATCACACTTATTAAGAAATAAATATGGACGATTTAAAATATAAAAAGACAAATTACTGAAATTTCGCAGAACATAATTTTAACAATAGAATATATATAAATAAATAAATAAATATATATATATATATATATATATATATATATATATATATATATATACCTGTGAAGGATAATTCTGCATAAAAATGAAGTACCTAATGATATGAAAAAATGACACTTTTAAAACTCCATTTTAGCACCATATTTTTTTACAATTGTTCTGAGCAGCGTCCATACTTTGATGAAATATTTGTGTTTATAATTTTTATTGGTGATGCGAAAGCAGATTAAATAACAAAATATTTTGAATTACATGATCTGAGTATAACAGCATATAGAAATTAAGGAAAGAAAAACATTCGAACAGAGTACTACGATTAATTACGGACTAAACATTATCTCCGCTACATGTGAGGATGTTGCAAGCGCAAAAATGTCCTAGTTTCCTTGTAAGTTCCTTTAGATTTACTTGAGGTTGGTGGCTGAGTGTTGTGCGTACGTTAAATAGCAAGACTGTGCTGCCTGGTATCTTTTCTGGTTATACAAAGTATGCACCTCTCCCTGCGTTTTTCAATAGTTATTTCGGATATAATCTGTTCTGCTATGAAGAAAATGTACTTCCGTACTCATATTTAGTTATTGCCTTCAAAATTAGCGTAGCATTGAAAGAAAAAAGCAATTGTTGTTGCTGGTCTAATTGTGATGAAAAAAGTTCTGGTGGGCCACGTTTTGTGTCACACTGCTATGCCAAAAATGCCATGGTTTCATATTAGGAATCATTATCTTGTGTAGGGAAATAAAATAACAACCTCCTTTACTTTTTATTATATACGTAATACACGTTAAAAATGTAAATAGGCACTCTCTTCAACCACAGGAAAGAAACTTTCTGAAACAGGAAATGTAATTGCCATTCAAAGGCACAAGGTCTGCAATTGCCATTGAAGCACAAAGCAATGCATGTGATACTTTTTCGTTTCTATTCGGGTGCCAGTAATTTACGATGTTATTATTTAGCGCAAACTGATACTAGTATTGGAGTTTTAGAAGTCAAATGGAATAGCAACATTTAACAGTGAAATGCAGGACATTACCATCAGCTCCGGGACATAAAAATAACTTTATGCCGAATTGCGCGTGAGGTCATTATGGAAGCAGAAAGCCATAGCTATTTTTTTCATATCGTCCTCACTTATTACAGTGAAACATTCTACGCCTGGATACTGTACAGCATGCTAATTGTCGTTCCACTGAAAAACAAATGTTTGGAAATTGTTAACCATACTGTTTCTTAAGGTTCGGAATTTTTAAATAAATGGGTACTGAAATGCTACTGATAATTTTCAAGAAAAGATAAGCAAGAATTTGCTATATACATTTCCCTGTTTAAAGTAGTATTCAAAAGTTACCACAGCAATTGCCTGAATTATCTTGAATTTTTTGTTTTAAATAAGTAAGAAATGTCCGGATGGTTTGCAAACAAAACATCTTTCCCAAATCAACATGTTAAGAGATTGTTTTAACATCAATTATTATTCACACCGCAAACGAATTTTAAAATAATCTAGGAGTTTTCATGGTGCATCCTTCTTGCCTTAGTTGGCGGGGCAATATATTTCATAATATGTTTAGAATACGAATCTTCATTGACTGTTTTAAACATATTATAAAATATCCCTTTGTAGTGACACCGTTCGATGCGGTGCAAGTTTCAAGGAACTTCCTCTGAAAAAATTCACCTTTTTGTTGTAAGAACACATACGTAAAAACACTTTTCTTGCTATCACTACTTCTAGAAATTCCGCTTAAAATTTTTATTTTGTACCCCTTATGTTTGTTATAATGATAATCTGCGAATGCTTTCAACTTTTATATGTTTAATAATTCCACCGCTAGTTTTCTGCCAATGTTTCTATTTTAGAGATTAACCATTTTTCCTGTTCTAAAAAGATCTTGGAAAAGTATTTTTTTCGCGAGATATATTTAACTTTCAGGAAAACCCTACTGTAATTACCTTACACTGACGGAAAACAAAATCCCAACACCACGAAAAAATAGTTGTAGAGGAATGAAATGGCGGCAATACATTTGTATAGGTAACATATTTATTCGATTAAGGTTTCAAGATCACAGCTTAATGTAAGCGCGAGAAGAACCATTTTAAATGTGAAATGCTGGTACAATAATAACCGGTGTAACCGCCAGAATGTTGAATACAAGCACGCAAACGTGCATGCATTGTGTCGTACAGGTGCTGGATATTAATTTGTTGGATGGAGTACCATGCGTGTTGCTCTTGGTCGGTCAATACAGGGACGGGTAATGCTGGTTGGGGGTGACGCTGGAGTTGTCGTCCAATGATGTCCCATACGTGCTCGATTAGTGAAAGATCTGGTGATCTAGTAGGCCACGACAACATGTCGACACTCTGTAGAGCATGTTGGGTTACAACAGCGGTATGCGGGCGAGTGTTATCCTGTTGGAAAACTCCCCCTGGAATGCTGTTCATGAATGGCAGCACAACAGGTTAAATCACCAGACTGACGTACAACTGTGACATCAGGGTGCGTGGGATAACAACGAGAGTGCTCCTGCTGTCATAGGAAATTGCTCCCCAGACCATAACTCCAGGTGTAGGTCCAGTGTGTCTCGGACGCAGGCAGGTTGTTTGCGGGCGCTCACCTGGCCTCCTTATAACCAAAACACGGCCATCACTGGCACCCAGGCAGAACCGGCTTTCATCAGAATACACGACAGATCTCCACTCCGTCCTTCAATGAGTTCTAGCTTGACACCACTGACGTCGCAAATGGCAGTGGTTTGGAGTAAGAGGAATGCACGGTACAGGGCGACTGGCTCGGAGCTGTCCTTCAAATAAGCGGTTCGTAACAGTTCGTTGTGTCACTGTGTAGGCAACTGTAGCTCGAATTGTTGCCGCAGACGCGGTACGATGCGCCATGGCCATATGCCGTACACGGCGGTCTTCACTCTCAGTAGTGCCAGGTGGGCGGCCGGATCTCATTCTTCTCGAGGCAGTACCTTCCCTTAACCACCACTGCCAACAGTCATGCACAGTGTCTACATTCCTGCCACGTCGTTCTGCAATATTGCGAAACGAAAATCCACCTTCTCGTAGCCCTGTTACACGACCTCGTTCAAACTCCGTGAGCGTTTGATAATGGCTTCTTCGTCTTCTTAAAGGCATTCTTGACTAACATCAACACACTTCGTCGAATCTCAACGATAACTAACGCCCACGAACGTTACAGCGCGTATTTACAGCAAACCTGCTTTGCATGTTCCGAGGGGAGCTACCAGCGCCACACGTATGCGCCGAGCGTGAACTTTGCATAGACATCATCTTACAGATGTACTCTCACCGCCTACCAACTGTCGTTTAGCTAACACAACCCTTTTTGGTGTTGGGATTTTTTTTTCCGTCAGTGTATTTAAAATTAGTAGCATTCTTCGCTCAGGAGGGAAAATTTGTATAACAGTTCCCTTCATAACGTTTCTTCTAGTTGTTCGAGAGTAATAATTTATTTAGTCTAGAGTATCTACTGCTATGAAAAAAGGATTGTGTGCAATTAGCGGCTTTTAAAAGACGGTATTTTTAGCACGTCTTTAGTACAAAAAGATCGTGCTTATGTTATCGGTTTGTCCGTCCGTCAGTCCGTTCGTCTGTACCCACGATATCTCTGCAACTAGTAGTCCGATTGGAAAAATTTTTTTTGCATTGGGAAGCTCGAAATACTGTATGAGAATGATGATCCTTCATTTCGTTTTTTTACAATGTCCAATTTCGCCGCTAGAGGGCGTAAAAGCAGATGACGTCGAATTCAAAAATACGTTTTATTCCACATATTTGCTTCTAAACATCCGATTGAAAAAAATATTTTATCTTTCGATTTCATTTATGTCAAAGACTATTTTAAATATAATTACTTTTCAAATTACGCACATATTTTCCGCTAGGGGGCGTAAAACAAAATCACACTTTTCCTGATAACTCTTCTTCTAAAGCTCCGATTTAAAAATAAAAATTCTTCAGCGGATACACCTCCTGATGGTAATTTTTTTACTATATTAAAAAAAATATATTTAAAAAATGTATTTTCAAATATAGAGCTACTGTGGAAATAATCTGTTATAAATATGAGCCTAGATACGAATTCGACATGTATCCATTTGAAGATTGTTTGGGAATTCATGTCAAAGTGCCATAAAACTAGGATATATTAACCGTTAATCTCTCGACTTACGTCGTCGAAATAGTACCCAAAGTTTTAAAGCTTCTAAAGGAGATATGCTTACAAAGCGACCACGTTTTACGGAAGCCACAGAATAACATGTTTATTTCCACTTTTGTCTCAGCAGTATTGATCATAAGCCTATCATTAGCAATAAACGTTCTGTTCTAGACCCCTTGATTCCCGTCTCTGAAACCCAAGGCATGATACAAAAGAGATAATCTCAAGGAGACGGAGACCACGCCATTAGGCAAAACACGGGTTTCTCAAACATTTACTCTTCCCTTTCTCAGATTCGTCTAATTTGTTACAACTGTTTGTTGCAAGAAATATTTTGGGAAGCTTTAGAGTCAGTATTTACCCTAAATGACCATTTTGAGTAACAAACTACGAAGGAACGACCGCTGTGGCGGAAGTTTCCTCGTTGGAGCCCAGTTCGTCCCGCTGCTTGTGCAGCGGATGTATTACTTTTAGCCGAAATTCAGCCCATTGTGCTAACGTCAATTTAATTCATTTCGGGCGGTTAAATGGTTAACACTTTTAAATCCATACCGTGCAAAATCCTTTTCATGCAGCCGAACATGGCCTCCTCAATTGCCTTTCAGTTATGTGTAGAATTTCCTACCCCAACATATTCTTTGAATCTTTACGGCCCTACGCGGTTAGCAGAAGGCATCGTCAGACCACATTCTTTCTGCTAAACATGCAAGTGAACCAGAAGTGGGTTTCTCCTGGGAAGGTGTCAATTGCTCTCACAACATCGCCTAGGATCACCGTGGTCGGATGCGTTTATCGACCCCGGAAAACGTCTGATAACCCATGTACGTATATCGAACTTACACACTGGATGTTTAGCACGGTGACGAAGCACTAATCCGTCCTCTGATAACCAGTAAAAGGGATGGCATCAATGTAAAAGATAGTTATAGAGAGTTTCCAATGTTGTGGTAATTTTTCCGAAGCACGTATTTAGGATTCGATCATTGAAGGGTATATGAATATCCATGTTTAATATTGCAAACCCTGTAGAACTCTTCTTAAATGTTACTCATTTTTATGCTATTTTGCTGATGAACTTCAAATTCTTTATTTAAGAACCATATAAGCGAAATGAGAATTGGTAGATAAACGGAGAGGCAAAATAGTTACACCTTTATTACTCCATATCCTTACTGTTTGATCACTGCAGAATGAGCAGTATTAGAATTATTACAAATAGAAAAAAATATGTGCCAGGAAATAGTCGTGCAATATTATGAACTTCACATGATTTTTTTTTAATTAGGTAAATCGGGTGATATTTTTTCTAAAATTATGATACTTCATTGTTCTTTCCCGCTATATCTCAGTAAAGTTTTAGTTTTGTCATTAACCCTTTAAGTGGCCGGTCTACGGGAACAAAATTTCGCCGAAAACCACCCGAAGCTTGAACGCGTATTGTCTGCAAACTCACTTCCCTCTTCCGAAAACACTGGTCCCATTGCGGCAGCATTTCAGCTTTTCCAACATAGCAATTGCTGTCCCCCTTCTCACCCAGTATCACCTCAGCGGGTGGAACGCCAGCCTGTGACAGGGATTAACGATGCCATCAAGTGTCCTTTATTCTCCGTTCTGTGACCCAAGGCGAGAAGAGGAAGGCCAGTCTCCTCCAACACAATTCTTGCTGAGTCGGTTGGAAGAAAAAAATTAAAAGAAAGAATTAACATGTAAAGACAGTGATGCACACTACATTGGAAAAAAAAAAAAGAAAACTGTTTTACATCAGCATATATTGGATTTAACCACAGGGGTTGAATCGTATGTGGACAGGAAAACACGTTCCCCTCAACTTCCGTTATCAAGAACACCCCCTGAATTTTTGAATAAAATTTTTCACATAACATATTACTCTTTCCAAATTTTTTTTAATTTCAAAAAACTTTATATTCATAAAATTTAAATTTAAATTCAAAATAATTGTGCTCTATATTTTTCTAAAACCAGATATATCGATATGAAGTTTCTTTTGTTGTTTTACCACTCTGTGTTATGAGTGGCGCACACCCGGGCAAAACCCATAAGGTCAGTCCCTTTTCCCCACCCTTCCAAAAATTCTTGTCCATTGCTCAGATGAAGGAACAAAAATGAACTTATTCCAACAACGCCTAAGTTGAAAAAAGAAACTTTCAAAACATATTTTAATGATTTTTATATATATTTGAAATGGGCATGCCGTTCCTTACTTATTTTTGTAAAAGACAGAAACGAGCTGGCTAAAATGTGATATGGGTCAAAGAATCACTTTATTGCCCCTAGTTACTGCATTAATTGTAGCTAAATGACAGTTGTAAACCTTCGTAGGGGAGGGGGTGGGGTAAAGGGTACCCAGAATTCCCTATGCTCTTTTCCGGGAAACGATCAGACCATAGCATATAGGTAAACATAAAATTACCCATGAAAACTTAAAAGCGGTAAAAATACCCCCAAATCAAACGGTTCACTGTAAACTACCACACAGGAACACTGATCTGTAGCAGTGTTCCGGTGTGGCAATTTACAGGTAACCCTGCAACACATCGTTCAGCAACGTGGAAAATTAAATTGCCACGTTTTTTCATTAAGGGGCCGGGCACAAATTGCTGTTCCTCCGAAGAACAATTTGAATGTGGGTCAATTTTTCCAGTCTGGCAGTTTTCTAAATTACCGAATTATAAATGGCAGTTTTCCAAAGTGCCTAACGAGGGGAAGGAACTATTTTGTTTGTCTGAATTTTCATGCGGGTTCATACGAGTTTAGGGCAACTGGCCACAAAAGTTCAGGAGGGGGGGGAACTATAAAGATTGCCGTTTCTGGGCCTATTTTGAGAACTGAATTGGGAACTCCAAACGAATTTCGAGAAAACTTTCCATATGGGCCAAGCGGGAATTGCTTTAATTTGAAGAAATAAATTGCCGGGGATCCGAAGTACGCTTGGTTTGAGAGGGACACCACCCCCAACTTCCGTAATATTATATTCTGGGCCGGATGATGTTCCCCTTGAAGCGTCCGCGAGGCCCATGAACTTTGGGAGGGGGTCACATAAAATGTTAAAATTGACGTAGAGCTGTAAACATTAGTACCATGTTCTATATAATGATTCTGTACACGACCGCAAATTTTCAGGAAGGTGAGGTGAATTCCCCTCCCCTCCAGTTTCTAAGAGCTCTTCAGGGGTAACTTTGAGGATACACTGACCGACCTTAGAGGTCCAGAATACATATTTACGGAAGTTGGGGGTAGAGTCCTCCAAAGCAAGCAGCTCGTATCCCTTTTACAGACTACACCAAAGTTCTGGGGGAGCGGGGAACGGCATACATAGTCTGCCACTAAACACAACATGAAACATAGAAATTGCGAGCAAATCCTTTACCTTGAACACTTGTCTGCGCTCTTAGAAACTTTTGGGAGGGTGAATTCACCCCATCCACCTGAAAATTCGTCATCAAGTACAGAATCATTATACATTGAGTGGCAACTTTATTATTACCACCTGACAGTTTTAGGCAAATCAGCTATGGCTGCACGCTGTTGCCGCCAGAGGGCGAGGCTAGTATTAAAAGGGAAAGCTTAGTGCTTACGACAGTAGTAGAAGTGATTTTTGGGTGACGAGATGGGTAAAAAATGCGATTGGACGGACTTTCAACGTGGGATGATTGTACGAGCTCGGAGCCATGGAGCGAGTATCACCGAAACCGTCGCATTCGGGAAATATTCCACAGCAGCTGTTGTTAAAGAGTTTAAAGACTGGACTGTCAGCCAAAAACCTGGGTATCTACGTGCAACGTGTGGTCGTTATCGACTAGTGACTTCTCGGTCGGAACGGAGAGTGTCCAGACTGGTAAGAGACAACAGAAGGGCAACAGTGCAGCAAATTATACACCATCTTAAACAAGGATCCCCTCAAATGATCTCTGCACGCACTATTCGCCGTACACTGCATCGGATGGGATATGGCAGCCGAAGGCCTGTTCGAACACCTTTGCTGTCTGCAGTTAACAAGAGAAAACGTCTCCAGTTCGCGCAGCAGCACAAGGATTGGACAGTCGATAATTCGAAACAAATTATGTGGTCCGATGAATCACATTTTCAGTTGCACAATGCCGATGGCCGAGAGAGAATTTGGTGGAAACAGCACGAAAGCATGGACCCTAAATGCATTGCTACAACCCTTCAAGCTGGTAGAGGCAACGCTATGGTTTGGGAAATGTTTTCCTGACATGCTTTTGGCCCTTTAATTCGTGTTGATGAACGTCTGACTGGCACATCATATCTAAACATTGTTGCGGACCAAGTGCATCCTGTCATGTGGATGGTTTATCCCAATGCCGATGGCTATTTTCAACAAGATAATCCGTCCTGCCATAGTGCTCGAATTGTACAATATTGGTTTCAGGAACATGCCGGTGAGTTTACTTTGTTTAGGTGGCCCCCACAATCTCCAGATCTCAAATCCATTGAGAATTTGTGGGATGAAGTTGAACAAGCTATCAGACAGCTGGATCCATAACACTGCAATCTCACACTCCTGGAAAGTGCTATTGATCAAGCATGGTCTCAGATTCCACAAACCACCTATCAACATCTCGTGAAGTACATGCCACGATGATTCGACGCAGTATTAAAGGCAAAAGGTGGCCCAACGAAATACTGAGGGGGTAGTCATAATGAAGTAACCACTCAGTGTACAAAGCATGGTTCTACAATGTTTACAGCTCTACATACATTTTAACATTTTGGGTGAACCATCCCCCCCCCTCAAAGATCACGGGCACTTCAAGGTGAACATCCTGGATACACTGACAGACTCCAGCGGCCCAGAATATAATATTACGGAAGTTGGGGGCAGGGCATCCCACAAACCAAGTGTACCTCGGATCCTTGGCATTTTATTTCTTCAAATTAAATTCTAATTCTCGCTTGGCTTACATGCTTACATGGAACGTTTCCACAAAAATCCGTTTGGAGTTCGCAATTCAGTTCTCAATATAAGCCCAGAAATGGCAATCTTTATAGCCCCCCCCCCCTGGAACTTCTGTTGCCAGTTGCGATAAACTGGTATGAACCGGCATGAAAATTCAGACAAGCCAAAGAGCTTGTCTGAATACATTTATTTGTTCAACTCAGGGTATGAATTTAGTTAATTTATTCATCTAATGCGAACTTATGAATATGTGTCATAAAATTCCTTCACATTTGACCTTTTGTTTTAAAATTCCCTAAAATACTTCGAAATCGGTAACAAGAAGAATACAATCTGTTCCGTTATCATTTGCACTAAAAAAATGCAGTGGAACTTCAATTACACGTTTTCTAGGTGATGGCCTTAAGACATATTACACAAAAAGAGTGTAAGAGGAATTTCAAAATACTATTCTCACACTATAATGGGCCTCCAAAGAAACCAACATAATTTTATATTACGCTCATTAAAACGTAAAACATACATACATCGTACACGTTTACAAAACTTTGTTTTCAACCGTAAGCCTATAATGAAATTTGCTGTGCTAATTTTTTATTGGCCCACATGGTGTTGCAGTTGTCTTAGCGCTGGCTAATGATCATTCGCCAGGGATGGGTCCAACTTCTAATCCGTGTGAGGCATGGACATTTTATTTTACTTAAGGCGCTGGCTCTCTCCTTTCCCTGGAACCAGTGGCTCTAAATTAGGGACCGGCGACAGTTTGTAGCCCATTGAGTTGCTCACGGTGGTCGATAGACCTTCAATCAAAGAAAAAAATATTCTATTATCCTTACAAAAGCGTGGTAAATAATTCTGTACGAATTCATATTTTTACTGCATTAAAAAAAGAAAAAAATGCTTTGAAATAGTGGGTAGTAAATCCGAATGCATGTATTGTATATTCAATATATATATCAGTCATAAACATTGAACTCTTCAAAGCAGTATGTCTACAGTTAACTAGTTATCCAATATTCAGTTTTTGTTTGTGCCAGTTGATATACACCAAGACCCAATTCTGTCGAGACACGACGGTGTCTTTATACAGAATCGTGTTTCGACAGCTTTGAGTCTTGGTGTAAAGTTAACTAGTTGATCTAGCATTAATGTCGAGTAAAATATTCACAAATTTTTGTCTGTTTCAGACTTTTAAATTCAAAAGAAAAGGAAACAGAGCTGTCAGTGTCATTTAGTTTAATTTTAGTTGCTTCATTCATTACATGGCTAAAAAAGAAACGCTGCCTTGATTCTTTCAGAATTGTAACGTAGCAAATTACGAATAAAAGCATCAGAGAATCGAGTATTTATGATCACCTGAAATTAGATATTTTAGGTACAAGCACAAACATCGTACAAATAAATTACATGTAACGGAATTCATAAAGCGACAGAAACTACAGTAAAATATCTGGGCTAGAGCTGAAAATGTCATAAAAGTTTAAAACTGATAACTCAATTTCCGCTGTATTTAACAACATTTCCGAAGCTTGTGAAAAGCAGCTATGCAACATAAATTTAAATTGTCTGTTAACTGATTTGACACTTACTCACTTTAGATCAGTAATAATCAATTATTGTTCTTTCCTGACAGCTTCGTTCAGTCCCTTTTTCTTTACGATTTGAGAAATAGCTTAAACACTCAATCCAACATACTCGAACTCCCAGTTTTGTGGGTCTGCCGGGTCGGGGCACATTCCGACAATCACCTCTCATCTTCCACTTGCCAATCACGTAGACCACTGTCGATCTTGCGTACTTCAACTCGCTGGATATGTCACGTATGGATCGGCCATTTCTGTGAGACCCGACGATTACACCTTTCTCGAAATCAGAGAGCTCCGAACTGCGTGGCATCTTGCATGCGTCTGGTTGCGTTGTTGTTTCCCACACGATATTTAACGGCGACGGCCGTGACGTGTATAAGGACCGCATATTTCGTCGATTGCGGGGTGTCCAATTACTTGTTGGTAGATAGTGTAGTTTGTATTTTACTTATATCTCTGTAGACTCACGGACAACTTCTGAGCTTCTCGCATAACACTTCTGGTTCGCAGACCACCGGTTTAGAACCATTGGTTTAGACAGTAAAATCGTTAAAAAGGTTTCTTAGCAATTTTTTGCTTATTATCTTCTTATGGCGTAATTGTTTTCTGAAATCATCCGGGATTTCCAAAATTCTTAGCCTTTTTATTTATACTAAACTCCATATACAGGAATAATTCTTATTTACTTTTAACAGCCCCAAGTTAATGATTTGCACAAATGTTAAATTTTACATGCGCTGTGATTCGGAGATCTCATTTTGCTTTCAATGATGCCCTTCCACAGGCTTAAACTTCCAACTTAGCCTTTGACAACAAGACTAGAAGAAATCTTTGCAATATTTTATATAAAACATATTTTAGAAATATTAAACTGAATGGATTATTTTACATATTTAAATAATGTACTCTGATTTCTTGAAAGAAGAATAGCCTCCTGCAAAATGAGAAACTTAAACATACACACTTCACTAAAAAAAAAAAACGTAGCACGTCAAGAAAGTCTTTCGATTCTGAAGAAATTCGGCGAGCAAGTAGTCAAAACATAAAATGGAAATTAAAAAACAATGACAGCCAGTGACGAAATGGTGAGCCGCCACAGCGCAAGAAAGCTGCGCTTCTCTGAGGGAATACCAAGAGCAACACTCGCATCCAGGGAAAATTGTAACAACTTTTTGCGATTGTGTTTACCAACACGGACACCGAAATGTTTCAACATTGAATCCGTGCGGACTAGGAGCAGTTGACCCAGTTTGAGAGAGGACGTATAATTCAGCTGAGAGAGGCAGGATGCTCGAGTAGCTGTATCGCCCAGCACTTCTAACGGAGAAACGCGCCATTTGGCAATGATAACGCTAAGGAGTGCACTATCCAGCGGCGCAGGAGCAGAGAACAACATAAAGCCAGGTGTGAGCGATTGTGAGAGTCTCAACAACGGAACCAAGTTCGTCGCTTTCAACGAAACGTGGCCATGTTGCGTCGTCTAGATGTAAGGAAGGAACCATTCGGACCGATGCGAGACGACTTGTGTAACGGCAATTGCGTTCGAGAAGGCAACTACGCCGCCTACCGCTGACCAGCAAGCTACGCGGACATCGGTTGCTGTGGTGTAAGGCCAGATCAAGACGGGATAGTTCAGTGATTAGTTAATGATTTGACTTGTGTTCAATTACCAGATCGCACACCGGCTAAAAGCTGCATTTCTGACCGGCTGGTCTCCAGACACGTGGGTTCATACATGTCTGGAGACGAGCCGATCAATGCACCGATATTGTCTTAGCCGTGGATAGGGACATTGCTCGCACACCGGGAGTTACTCTCAGTTGAGCCGTTTGCTGCGACAGTACATGGACACCCTCCGCAGTGGGTGCCACCTTAAGAGTTCAAATATACGTCGACGGCATTTTACGACCTGTTGTGTTGCCCTTCTTGTCGCAGCATGACAGAGCAAGGTTTAAACAGGATAATACCCGGCCACACACGGCACATATCACCCAGGTCTATCTTATTGGCCACACACGGCACATCTCACTTAGGCCTGTCTCCTTAATATAGAAGACTCACTTCCATGACAAGCTGGATCGGCAGGCCTCTCACCAATCGCACATGTTTTGGACATGATGAGACGCCATCTACGCACAGCCAAGAACGTCGGCGAACTTTCCTGTAATTTGCTCATCAAATTGCATATTGTACGTTAGGACAGTATCCGTGAACTATGCCACTGCAGGTAACCACTTTTATTCGCGCCAGAGGTGGCGCTACAACGTACTGTATTGATCCGTTCCTGTAGCTGTTTTAACCGTATAAATAGCCCAACTGCTCTGGAATGGCAAGAATATCTTTTCCTAAACATGAACACTGCACATACCAGTTTTCATCTTGATTGGGTGATACTTTCAGGATATTTTTTGTTGTTTTTTGTTTATAGAGGAAAATGCCCTTCCTTCAGCATTTTGAGCTTTAGCTGGCATTCTTTTAACATTTCTTAACGAAATCTAAACATTTTTTCGTATGTTTTCCTAAAATTGTTTCTACCACAGTGACAACTGCATAACTAATAATATGCTTTTTATTGCTGAAGTGCCCAGTTTCACTTACATGATAAAAGACTACAAAAAAGATGTCTAATATTTCCAATAGACTTGATGGAAGATATTCCTTCCCGCAAATAGACTTTTATGGAAGCTAATCCATGGAAGCAATTCACAGAGAGGAGTGAGGAACAGGGTCGTCTGAGATCACCACGGTTGCATACTGTAGTTCATCTAAGGATTCGTTGTTCTTCGATTTTTTACATCATTCAGGCATTCGGGATTCACGTTCGTGAATGACTTTCATTTATTGAAATATAAAATGATTTAGTGTTTACAATTAGTCCCAAATCTAAGCTAGCTCAATAAATATTGATACCGTATCCAAAGATCTTTAAAACCGGTATGAAGAAATAAATGTCTCCATAATTGTTATGCCAGGAGAGTGATTTGAACCACCAACTCTCGGCTCTGGAGTTCCGAGTTTTATCCACTATATCACACTGGCATGTGCTCTGATTGCTATCTGCCTTTATCTCATGTGCGTCCTGCACGGCAGGCACTTCACAACGGGAAAGAGAAGTTAGAATCAGAGGAACACGCCTGATATCTAAATTTTCTGTGAATGATATCACTTGAATTTAGAAATCCAATTTAAGCAAAAATATAGTTTCATATTTCTGCATGCGTAGCTTTGCCTATCTCCAGCCGAAAAACGTTAGTTCAAGATTCAAAAGGCAACGACCAGAGGAATATCAGAAGCACACTGACTACTCTGGGGATTTAAGAGTTTGTACTCTCAAACAAATACTTAAATGTGACCCTGATATCTTTTATTTTGAAATTTAAATGCTGAAAAAAAATTAATAAGTTTTTGAGGTGAATTATAACTGAGTGTCATAGTGAAAAAAACACATTTTATACTTTTAATTCGCTCATTAATTTATAAATCCCTGTTAGAAAACTTACGTTACATTAGACATTGAATTTCCGAAATATTCTGACGAAATCTTAAACAATGAAAGGCAATAAAATTCAAAATATAAGGACATTGAATCACATTGGTCTTTGTTGTGCATTCAAAGTTAGGATTCATCAATACCACTTACATTTTTTGTTTCCAGTTATACGTATTTCTCCTTATACTTTGCTTTCTCTTAAGGTGAAGAAAATTTCTTTGGTATTTTAACGTTCATCCACCAAAATTTATTTTACATTTTTTTTTCTGACTTTGCACATTTTTATAGTAAAGGTTTCTAAAATAAAACGGATAAAATTTCAGAAAACCATAAATTTACTTCCTCCTACTATAGTAATAAATACTTTTGATTTAATTTATAGAAAGTTTCACGCACAAATTGATATCTGTATGGTAGTTACTATGACGCAAAGTTTTTTTGTTTGTTTTTTTGGAGAAAATGAGGGGAATACCTTTTAATAAGTTAATAACTTTATATATAGGTAATAATATGTGAATTTACCACTAATACCTTTATATTATCTTCCCTTCCTAACCAAATTTTATGTTTAATTTACAAAAAGAAAAAGACAAATTTACTAATATCTGTTTCAAGACGAGAAACATCGGAGAAAAAACACTCTTCAGCCATTGCTGGCAGAACACAAACTAGTGTTGTGCTCTTTATGATTTGTGAAATGTTTTCGTGGACTTCTCTGGGTCCACTCATACCCGTGCAAGGCACTATGTATCCTCCCCCATGCACCCTCTAGGAGCTGTAAGATACATTATAGTCAGCATGGCTCAACATACCTGTGAACACCTTCCAGCACCTTATTGAGTCACTCCCAGATCGTCTAGCATCTGTTCTCGCAACACACGGCGATAACTCTGGATTTTAGCTGGTGATCACACTTGAACGTGTACAGATATAAAGGGCGATTGGGCTAAGCTTGTACAAACTTCTGGGACGGGTAGGTTGCACAAAGGAAAATCGGAATCACATAGCAATGAAGGGATGAAAACGCCGTCTTAATGTGCTAGTATACAGAGAAGAGGAGAATGAAAGAGCTGCACGAAAGAGAACAAAAGGCTTTTTATTACTCACAAGACATTTGCGAAATGCATTGAGGTTACAGAAGGTGTTCAAAATTGCGACCATGAGCTGTAACACACGCTTGACATCGTCGGTGCATGGAATCACGTACATTTTGGAAAATTACTGGCGTGTTTCGGACTTCCGAAGCAGCTACAGATATGCGTGCTACAAGGTTCTCATCACATTCACCGGGGTTGTCGTACACCAGTTCTTTGATATTACCACAGAAGGAGTAATCAAGGCATGTTAAGTCCGGCGATCTTGTAGGACAATTACTGGGATCACCACGCCCTATCCACTGATGTCAAAATGTCATGTTTAAGTCATGACGAACGTTACTGCTGAAATGGGCGGAGGTCCCACGGTGCTGGAACCACATTGCACGGCGCAGCGACTGCGGCACCTGTTGTTTATTCAATAGCGCTAGCAAGACGTTCTCCAGAAATATCCAGTAACTCTTTCCGTCCAGAGGAGGAGGTATGAGGTAAGGACCAATTAAAAGTGGTCCACGACAATGCCAGCACAAACATTAACAGCAAAACTGTTTTTGCTGCACGTGGTCGTACAGCATGGGGGTTTTCCACCACCCATTCATGCACTTTACTTGCATTAAAGCAACTTTCCCGTGTAAAGCACGCTTCGTCTGTGAACAGCACAGAAGCAGGGAATTTGGGATCTGTCGCACTCTTCTGCAGGTACTATTGCGCAAAGCGCAAAAGCAATGCGCCGAGAAAATTCCTCAGGGATTAGCATCTGAACGCGATGATATGGATGCAATTGTTTTTCGTGCAGAACCCTCCATACGGTGAATTGGCACTTGGAGTGTCTGCTGCTTGACTTAACATATGCTCTTCGCTCGCAAGAGTGCGTACCCATCGTTCCCGACACCATGCAGGCCGCTGGAAAGAACAAGTGTCGCATAACCTCTGATGCAGCCGTGCAAACACTTGGTGGTTCGGCAATCGTCTCATCGGGTACCATTCGTGGTACAGTCGCACGTCGGCTTGTCCGTTGCAGTCCGCTGCTCCGTATGCGAGGTGCATATCAGCCATCCTACTACCTCTGCGGGCGGTTTACAAATAACAGTATCATGAAAGAACCTATGAGCAGTCTCGCGGCAGAACAACGCCATCTACCCTATGAAGACGGCGTTTCCGACCATATATTGCTATGTGATTCAGATTTGTCTTTTTGCAACCTAACCTTTCCAGAAGTTCATACTAGAGATGAGCGTTATTTCACTACCTGTGATTTGATCACGGTAATCGAAAAATCACAGGTAGTGCCCTGCTACTGAAAACTGTGGGTAACATTGATCGTCCAATTAACGTTCCTCACTCTGTCATTACCACTCATCATGATTTTTCACAGCTCCGTGCTAACTGTTACTGAGTGAAATCTGCTTCTGTACTGTTAGTTGTTACTCGTTATCTCCTGCTGCAATTTGGCAGCTGCCTGGTTTTCGTGATTTTTTCACAGCGTTGTTTGTGAGCTCCCCGTTACGTCGTTCTCTCAGTGAGTGAGGTTCAATTTGTTTTAATTCGGAGAAAATAGTGAACTGTGAACTTTACGTAGTAAATTTTTAGTTACTTTATCTATTTCAAGGCTGAAAAATAATGCTGCCTCGTTTCTTTTAAATTTGTAAGATACCATGTTAGGCATAAAAGAACAGTGTATTTTTAATAATCTGAATTGAAAATTTAAACAACCGCAAAAAACGCATAAAAGAATTACGCATAATTCAACTGAAAAAGCCGTAAAAACTACAGCAAATATCAATATTAGCGCAGAATTACGTAAAAAAGTTTGAAACATATAACTCAGGATCCGCTACACATGACCGCGACACGAGCATCTCCACATTTCTTCTAGGTGATTCTACTGTTAGCTTTTTTTTATTGGAGGTTTAACGACCACTGTGAGCAACTCAGTGGGCTATAAGCAGTCGCCCATCCCACATTTTTGGTAATTGGTTCCAGGGAAGGGCCAATGCCGTAAGACAAACACAACATCCATGCCTCACCGGGATTCGAACCCGGACCTCTTTCGGACGAATGATCAGAGGCCATCGCTTAGACCACTGAGCCAGCGAGGTGCCTTCTACTATTAGTTACTTTACTGGTACACAGAAATAAAGGAGCAGGTCCTCAACTGTGATTCTAATCACGGTTTTATATCACTGTTACTTTTGAGTAGCAGTCACAGTTAGCTCTGTGATCACCAAGTAGCAGTTAAGCTCATTTTCTAGTTTGTACACGCTTAGCTGAATCATCGTGTATATTTATATATATATAATTCAGCTGTTTAAATCGTGTACTGTACGTTATCGCTTAGTTTGATTTATCGATTTTCCTTAAGGGTAAGCCTTTTGTTCACCTACTTAGCAGAATTTTCGTAGAAAATTAATTACCTCTAAGTTCAGCTTTTCAGTATCGTAAAGCTCTTCTAACAATGATCATCGTACTGATTCATTACCCCTGTTATGGAGAGAGCGGAGCGAACCATGGTCTCGCGAGGTTGTTTGTTTCGAGCGGAATCAGATATGAATGTCCAAGAATATCTGGAAAATATTATTGCTGATTATTTACATTGAACCATGGCGTCTCTGCACCCCAGTATTAATGGAGTACCACGGTTGAGCAGTAGTGTAGTAGGGGCCACGTTTTCATTCGTCAACACATAGCATTAAGGTACGACCATGTTGAAAACCTTGCATCCTTTAGTTCAAGTGGATCCAATACTGAATGGATTACCGCAGAGCACATTTAATAAAACGGTAAGCCCGGGGTCCGGTGTGCATTTTGAGGCTCCAACGTTATTGGCTCATCTAAGATTTGTCTAGTACTGTTGGCCGCAAAAAAAATATCCAAGAGAGAAAATTCCCTAACAAAATATGATGAGGAAGCCATAAAAGTATCGCAGCATGCAGTGACGTAACGAGCACAAGCCCCCTCCCCTTTCGCTGCAAGGTTTACCTCAGCAGCCCAAAGCACAGTATTTTTTTCTTTTTTTTTTTTTTTGATTGGAGGTTTAACGACCACCGTGAGCAACTCAATGGGCTATAAGCAGTCGCCTGTCCCTAATTTAGGGTCACTGGTTCCAGGGAAGGGAGAGAGCCAGTGCCGTAAGACAAACCCAACATCCATGCCTGCCAGCGCCTTGGACCACTGGGCCAGCGGGGCGGCCAGAGTAGTTTTCCCTGGATTTCATACAAGAGAGAGGATATATTTTTCACGGTGTGTGTGTGTGGGCGGGGGTAAGTGGGTGGGTGGTTGGGTGAGCAGGAAAACAGAGAGAGTTTCTGAAATAGTTAGGAGTGTGGCATCTAAAGAACACTATAGTTTTAAGTTTTTAAGTAATTTTTGAAACAGAAATACATAACGCAAAATTTTTAATCAGACAATCAGGAATAACACGGTGCGCGATATGATGCATGAACATAAATATACATTTTATCGCAAAGGAAAAAATTCGGCAAAATATATTTAAACGGTTAAGGTTAAAAATTATAACACTTCATAAACTACCATTTTAATTTCACCTGTTTCTCAAGTGATTAACCTTTGTAAAGCGACTGATTCTAAACTTTGAACAATTGACGTGCTAAACAAATCATCATTCGTTTCATCAGAAAGGGCACTTGAGCTTAAATCACTACGCGTAAAAATAACTTTTTCGGTTTTGGATGTTTCTTCGGGCGCTCTGTGTTTCCTTTCACCCACCGATATTATGCTCCACGTGGACACTTTTGGGACATTGTGAACTAAAAGAAATGATAAGGGAAATGCCACATAAATTAAAAATGGCTTTCCTTCAAATTTTAATTATTAGCAAATATTAATTTCCATGGTGACCGTCATACGGAAACAAATGCTATTAGTATGGAATGAATTTTAAATTAATATTATCAGATAAAAACATATATGTTTGAAATTTTTGTTTGTAGATCTATATATTTCAAAATTTAATAAAATATACATAGATGTGAATGTTTCCTGCACGCTTTTTTTATTTTCTGATGTAAATAATATACACAAGGTAAAAATTCAGTGAAATAATCACAAACAGTATTGTGACGAGCGGGCGGAATTTATGCCGCTCTTTCCCTACAGGTTGATTGGTTTCTACAGCACCAGGGCGCTGCCAAAAAACGTATTGACTACCCCTTCCATGAAAACGAAACCTGGGTTTCACCTGTAGCACAGAGTGTTTACCAAACCAAGCTGAACAGCCTAGAAATCATAATAGAGGAACAGAACAATAAATTTACAACGTCCTGCGGGCGTATGTCCATATGATTCTCATTACTAACATTAATAAACAGAGCTCCCAACACCTCAATAAATGTTTGAAAATACTTCCGAAAAATCCCAAGCTTAATATTGCCAATCTGATTTCCAAGCCTTAAAAAGTGCTACCCGCTTATATTCAAACAGACGTTGACACATTAAGTCCGTAATCAGTACTTCATATCACAGTTTCAAACGCTTAAACAAGCGCTTTCGGAGCTGTACTAGTAATGACTCTAACCAAAGTAGAAAACTTGCAATTGCTTTAGTATATAAAATAAATGTTTTGAAGAAAAAAACAAAAATAAATGAAGTGTTATCAAAGAACACGAAAGAGATCCTGAAATTGAAATTCACAAACAATATAATTTTGAGATATGTACCGATTTTATAATTCCTTATTAACGAGAAAAATGCAATTGAGCCGCTGTGCACGATTTAGAAACAACAACTGCCAAAGTACAGGACATTACGAATCATTAGTAAATCTATAAAGTGAAAGCGTACGAAAGCTGAAAGAGCATTCATTTTTTTTCCACTGGATTATTTCGAATATATGAGAAATGGATAACCGTGAATTTATATTACTATTCACAAGTTACATGTACCCTGAAATAGCGAACTATTAGGAACATCTAATTAATGGCTTGTTGGGCTGACCTTGGTTATTTAAATTTCCTCGATTTGATATGTCATGGATTCTGTAATAAGTTCAACCAAGCGTACGTAATGCCCGTCAACTATCGAATGTTCGCTGCAGAAGGATATTTCTAACGAATGGTTTCTCTCAATTCAATATTACAGGTGTTTAATTGAGTATACATCAGATGGCTGTTGGAGAAATTTAACAGTTCGAAATCGTTGTAAATCTCCTGGCATAAATAAATGACGATCCACGTTTTATATTTTAGCTCCTTATCGTGTTAGGAACAATCGTGTCGATCCGAAAACACTAGACACACTTACGAGCTTATATAAGCTGCAGTGATGTTTATACCTTCTAGCTTTCAAGTGCTGTTCCACTGGTATAAATGATCCAAACGCCTGCATATAGATAGATATCAAACAATTGCATCGGTTTCAGCTAGTTCTGCAGTTTACTTGACGCAGCTGGGATGCATGTTTTTCACGCTGTTGACGCCATACCTACACGTTCACAAGAATTTACAACTGGAAAAGCATTCACAGGACCACGCGCTTTTTTTAAGTCCAGAATTCTCCACATCTGGTTCCCCAGTCCAGTATCCTCTGAAAAAAATCCAACTTTCAGCAGAGACAAAGGTTACTGAACAGCCCCTGTATCAAAGTGGTCTGAGCGATGGCTTTAGATCATTCGTCCGAAATGGGTCCGTGTGCGAATCCCGGTGGAGATGCATGGATATTGTTTTTGTCTTATGGCAAAGGATCTCTGCCTTTCCTGGAGTCAGTGGCTCTAAATTAGGGACGGGCGACTGCTTATAGCTCATTAAGTTGCTCACGGTGGTCGCTAAACCTTCAATTTAAAAAAACGGGTACTGAGAGTTACGTCCGCTGCTGTTACCCAATACAACCAATGAGAGGCTATCTATGCATGCTGATATTTCATCCAGATATAGTGCTTCTGTTGCGTACTTACTTGACACTGTAAAATTGGTCCGTTAATTCAAACAACACTTTCCAACTACTGTTGCTCTTGAATATCGGCCAGTAGTTTCCTCGAGTCGGAGTGCTGCTGATTGCTTGTTCCCTCGTCTGCGCACAACCCACTGCTCACCACTCATTACACACCGATATTGCATAGCCGAAAATGTCTGCCATTTCTTAGATGCTTACACCTGCACTCCTAGCTTCCACTATTATGCCTCTGAAAGTCACTTAATCATCCCGTATCATCGCAGTCTACCATGAGCTGTTAATAAAGCCATCTGAACATCACAGTTGCGTACATAAATGAGGATGGCCCATGTTTGTTGCAATAGGGTGTTTTTAAAAGTTTGCTACCAGTGTATATTACTTAATTCGGAATAACAACATTGTTGAAAACCTTGTTAAATTCGTTAATTCAATTTGTGTCTGATATTCCCACAGTGGTTCATTAATTTAACGCAAGACCATTTTTTTTAATTACAAAGATCATACAAAACGCAACGCAGTTTTTGCCACACTACAGCACTGCTTATATCCCACTGAGTTGCTACGGCGGCCTTTAAAACTCCAATTAAAATAACAGTGCAGGAGACACCGATGAAATTATGTCACCCATTCCTATCGATGAAATTGGAAATATTTATCAAAGTAATGCTAGTAGACTCTTGCTCTGATGAGGAGTAGACGTCCATCTCTGGGGAAGCTAAAGTTTCTCTTTCTTAGCGGTGGCAATTTTTAATCAGTTTACGATTCCAGAGTCGAAAAAAGCACATCTTTAACGAGTTGGATTTCTTATTCGTCAACATCATTATGTTGTCTCTTTCCACTTCTTCTCTTACTGCATTTTTTTATAGACAGTGTTGATCTGACTCATCAAATGTGATGAAGGCGAACGCGAATGAGAACGGCCTTTAAATAAATAAAAATGAATACATGAATTTAATATAAGCGGGCCCAAGTGTGTGCTCTAGCAAAACCGTTCTCTGCACAGGATCAAAAGATATAGATTTTGAACTCAGAAGTCTCAAAATGATAAAAGTGAGAAAGCAAATAAAGCGCAAAGGAAATGATTGGAAGCCAGTGCTCTTAACAATTTTGAATAAAACATCTTCGCTCTCTCTCTCTCAGGTTTGCCATTCCTGTCTATTCTCCGCAGTTCTCATGATTTCTGCAACTGATAGATCTTTGAGGTTTCTTATTTGATTGATGAAACTGAAGGGCGTGCTATCGTTCTTTGCCGTGGATTTTCTCCTGAACACAAAGTTTTTCTAAACCCTCCCACCGACGAGTTGGCCGAGGAAGGTTACTATATGTCGCTGGATTATCGTAAGAAGTTGCATGTGTACCTCTTCTTGAGAAAGCTCAAGATTGATGCTGTAGTACTATGGAGAACTCAGGATAATCTCAGCATGCGTGTGTAGCAGATCAGCAGATCATTTCAAATTCCTCAATTCGTCTACGGCATGTTGCATTTAAGTTCATGTTTCAGAACCATAAAACGCAATGGAGAACACGAGGGCATTGACCAGCCGTAGCTGGGTGGTTATGCTGATGTGGCAATTTTTCCAGATTTTTGGGAGCCTTATCAACTTTGCACTGGTACTAAAAAGAAGGAAAAGCGACAAAATATCATGGCTTTCACCTCCCTCCTTATGAACCGAGGAATGTGCTTTCCGGATAAAATAAATGTAATAACAGCGCAGGGTAATAGCATGTGCCATTAGAACGAAATAAGGAGGCTAACACCTACACTAGCTTTGATGGTAAAGCTTCTACAGATTTTGAAAGCAACACCCAATTCATTTTAATCAGAGGAAGACGAGGGTATCTCGTTCTACTTCTTTTATGTGGGCCGCTTCATGAAGCTCTAGGGATACTTGGCCTAACATATATTGCTGTACTCCTTCTGGGCGCTCTGGAGAAATTACGATCTCAGATAGATTTAAAAAATTCTCTATGACCACGGTATGACCGAGGACTTCAGAGACTTATGCAGTGGGGGGATGTACACTAAATCCTAAATAACGTCGTCAGAATCCGGACTACTGGGTGGCGCATTCTGCAAAACCGAATGCAGAGAATTCCTGGGGCTTTGATATATCTGAAACATTCCTGATCAGTGATATCAGATGGGAGTACCTCTAGAAAGAACTTGAAGAACCGCTCTTCATTCGTCTTCCCAGAGGAGACCGAAAGTCCTGGTGGACGAGACTCCAGTGCGCGGAGGAGTGCTAGCTGATATAGAGCAAACAAAAAGCTCACATGACAGCTTTTTCAAGGTAGGCAGGATTTTTTCAAAGGAAGAGATCTTGCTCTGTGAAGAGGAAGATGATGTATCTCGTTTCGCAGCTGGTGAGGACTGTGTAACTTAAGCACAAATCTTTGGACCCGGTGATAAAATCTCTGAGTGGGATATGAGTTTGTCCCCAATTTTCTTCTGAGGCGTAGCATCTTTCACGTGGCTGCAAACTGAATTAGCGACTCTGTTTTCAAACATGTCAGCCATGAGAAAAAATTATAGTTTTTGCTGTGCTCCCTTGTGGTATAAAGAGATGGTCTCGTCCCTAGCTTTGGAGATAGAAGCTCGGGCTTCAGATTCATGAGTATTGACTTACAAAGGAAAACAGACGGACCTACTCGGTCCATATTCGCAGGTTTCTGCTGCTAAGTAGCAAGTAATTTTATCTAAAGTTTACACCACATTGCCTTTATTTGATTCTATTGTGTTACAAAGGTTTTGAATGATTTGCATGTAAAATCATTGAAAGAGATTCTTCATCGACAGGACTCAATTGTTACTTAATTAGAAAGAGATCAACATGTTGTTGTCAAAACCGAATGAGTTTTGTATCTGTGTCTCTTAAATCTAACAACTACGTAGACACAAGTAGGATCTAAACGTCAAACCTAAAAGTAAAGGAAACTGATAACTTTCTTGCACATCGCGTGGAATTTTTCACTGGATCAAAAACTTTTAATTGAGATGGTGCCAACGTCTTTCCACCTCAAACTTGTATAAATGTAAAACTAAGGGAGTCGCATTGAGCCTCGGAGAGCTGTAATAAGAGCTCCTAGAGGGCGTTGCATGGTGCCTTGTGTAATTTCTTGTCAGGCAGGATGTATACGAGTCCACAGATAAATGGTAGTGACCGCTAGAGGATTTCGATGGGCCAGTTTCTGAGTAACCATATCCCAGACATGTCCAACAGGCGATTTGTCTAGCGAACAGCATGCCAGAGAAGAAGAGTTATCTGCTGTACTGCGAAAAGTTCTTGGACATTCCTGGTTACATACGATTGAGCAATGTCCTGCTGGAATACAGCGCCAGAAATGTTCTGAAGGAAGTGCTTGACTTCTGCTTGTATAACTTCCCTGCTGCAGCGGTCGCTGGTGAGATTGTCCCCAAACGGAAGTGGCCGAGATCGCGAATATTATTCAATGGCACCCCACTCCATCACACCTTGCGTTCGACCCGTATGACGCTCACCACAATACCGTCTAATGCGTATGCGGCCATCAAGGTAATCAAAGTTGAACAACGACTCGTCCAAACACATGACATGTTGTTCATCAGCACGCCATAGTCAGTATTTCCATTCCAACCTGAGACGTCCATGTTTAAGTGTTAAAGTAATCCGCCACAAAGAAATGCCTGCAACTAGTCCTCTGTTCATCAGACGACGCCTAACTGTATAGTCAGACAAGGCAGTGCTTATTGTATTGTGTTAACACCTGCGAAGATGCGGGACGGTTCGTCATTGCCATTGAAACGAGGTGTCAGTCATCCCATCGGTGTCGTCACACTTATCTGTCCACTGCAGGATTGTCGATGCAGCTGATTCTCCTCGCGCCATTGCCGTCACACGCGCATCATTGTCGTGGCATTATGTCCCGACCAAACAGCAATGTTGCTGTACGAAAGTGCATCTTCACGCAGGCCAGTCATTCACCCCTTAGAAACTCTGTCGAATGGTGATCTTTCGCCTTTCCTCGTCGCTGAGGAGTTACTGAATCCTGCAGACTCTTTTACAACTATCTGGTTGCGATGCGCTACTGGTGTGTATACTAAACAGCACTCTCTTTATACCCCTCACTCCGTGGTCCAGAGGGCGCTGCCGGAACCAGGACATTCGCAATGACTCTGCATTTCTAATCACTTGCTTGTACTATCCTGCTCCGCATATCCTGTATATTTCACGTGTTTACCATCATTCCTTCATGGAGTTGCAATTTTCACGAACGGCAATATGTAATCTGATATGAAGTGGTGAAAAGAAACTAGCTTTTTAACGCATTTTAAATATTTTGGGCGTAACATTTACCTGCATGTAGGGCAACGGAAACACACGCTGCGGTGAGTTTACACACATTACCGCCGCAATATATTCTCAGGCTTCCGCGAAACCTCAGCACGACTTCGTGTCGTGCTGAGGCGGCGATTTTCTCATTTTGTGAATCTCCGAAACGAAGGTCATTGTCGTGTTTTTCTAAATCCACTTGAAAACGGAGATGTAACGTCCGTTTTACAGACAATAATGATAAATTTAGAACTCTTTTCCAGAAGAAAACAGATGGTTGTAAGACGAAAGCTCTGTATCGTTGTTTTACCCCCAATATGTACCGCCTCCTCAAGAGCGCAAGATCGTTTTGACGATGCGGCGCGTTTGAGGGTAAGTTCGCCACACCGTGTGTTTACATCTGTGTACTTATACCACATTGAAATTGATATAAATCGTCGATTTTGTTCTGCCCATCATTCACAGTGTCCGTTAGGGGTATCAAAGGAAATTGAGTATAATAACCAATGACACAACATGGGATGAAACTAAGTCCGCAAGCAAAGGTATTACAGGAACCATTGCAGTCGCCAGGCAACTGTACTAAAACAGATCTCAAGACGAGTTCAAAGGTACTCTAAGGTAAATGTCAAACAGCATAATGGTCTGCATTGACCGCACAGCTGCATTTATCATTCTCCCATTCACAGTTTGAGCCGTAACATGGATGTCCTTAATCGTCGTTGCCTCCGTTCCAAAGCTTTCTCTATTTCCTTGTGGCTATGCAATTTCATGACGTGAATAAGCCGATAGATGCAATATGATGTTCAGCTGATCACATTGGCTGCTCTTTAGCTATTTAATTTTCCTTTTCGCAATAAATGATGCCAATGAAGCCCAAATATTCCTGCATCCTGAAGCACAAGAGCGCGTTTCTAAGAATAAACCAATGAGCTTCACGAAGGAATTTGTGCCTTCCTCAAACGTGTTCTTCTGGTGACATGATTGCAAACGAGGTCTACGAAGCATCTTCGTTTCTTGGCTATATTATAGGAGCCCTCATTATTGGAGTTATTTGCCCTGCAGGACCTTGGATCACGAAAAACGGATCTTGTGTCACGGGCAACGGATTTTGGATCACGTACAAAGAAACATCGGACATATCTCACAAAAATCTTGCACACTCGAAAGATTTGCCTATATCAAATATTCCCACACAGCTACCAAATGGTATGGAAAATAAGCTAAAACCTGGATTCTGGTGGGAAACTTTTATTAACAAGCACTGAATGTCTCAATAAGAAAGTGAAATGTATTAGTCCTGCTTTTCGTCAAGCATAAAAAAATACATTGTATCCTCCTGTTGAACCTTTGACGTACGTACCAGTTTCATATGAAATCCACTGATAAAACGGCCCAACGTCTGGTAATCATAATTAAAATATTATTCTGCAAAATAATTTGGTAGAAAGTTATACCCGAATATGTTTTAAAAAACATTCTGATATGATCTGTTTTAAAAGCACATAACTAAATGGTGATAATTATGTAATGCAAAGAAATAAGAGAGAAGAACATACGAAACTTGGAGGAATGACAGATTCCGAATTTATATAATTGCAGAAAAAAACACTGATGGCGATTGATGAATATTAAAACTCGAAATTAAAATACTTAGTCCAAAGGACCAAAAGTTTCCCCGATTTCATGAACACAGACAAATTCCTAAGATACATGTTACTGAAATGTAAACTAAGAAATTCAAGAATTTGCTCTAAACATTTTATTGTTGATAGTTATATTCGCGACTTAAAATCTGATTTAAATGGGTTACCAGACGAAAACAAACTGTAAGCAAGTGCTATACCTACAATCAACATGGTTCGTCGAACTGGCAGTAAAATTATTACAACTGCTAATCCTCGTGAATCGTCATCATTCATTCCTCGTGATTATTAGGAAATAATAACAAATTAATATCGATGTGTTTGTCAGGGTATCAAGCATTTTGGTACATTTCGTGGAAATAAAATTTGTTAATATTGTTGTTTTGATTCCTTTCACAACTGGTTTCTGTTGTATGAGACAAAACGCTGTTGTTAGAATTTGTTGTTTCCCTTGGATGCTCATTTTCTTTTTTTTTTTTCAAATTTCCGGAAATAGTTTAAAGCTGTGTTTGTCAGGGTATCAAACATTTTGGTACATTTCGTGGAAATAAAATTTGTGAATATTGTTGTTTTGATTCCTTTCACAACTGGTTTCTGTTGTATGAGACAAAACGCTGTTGTTAGAATTTGTTGTTTCCTTGGATGCTCATTTTCTTTTTTTTTTTCAAATTTCCGGAAATAGTTTAAAGCTGTGTGTACTTTTTGAAAATGTCCGAAACAAATTTAAACTACTGTTACTTTGGCAGTGGCGTCTGGTCTACCCTTGCGACAAATTGTTTAAAAATAATTCTTAAAAATGAATTTTCTGTTAGTTTCTGATGATCTAATAACAGTTTCTGCATTCTGATGGTTGTTTTTTCTTTTCGTTACTTCGGTGTTGGTAAAGGAATAAGATTTTTCAATCCCCTTATTAGTGAGACAAGTGCTGCATTCCATCGTCTGTGGTGATTAATCTAAGTCTGTACGCGATGTTGCTTTGTGAGCTTGTCTCGAATTTTTGATTTTTGATTTTTAATTTCTTTTGGGCCGGACGTGCAGTACAGTGCACGAAGAAAATTTTCATGAATGTCAGGGTGTTTTGGCTGTCGAGTGAAGGAAAGAAGACTGGGTTTTTAAAGTGTAAATATTTGCTGCTATCATTTGGAGTGTCTTGCTCTGCCCTGTGGTAAGACGATAGAGGTGATCTGAATTTCGGAAGAGAAGAATTTCCGAAGGGAAGTGGTGTTAGTAACCTAAGGCAGGTGACAAACTGGTGGATCATCGTAATTACCTAGTGGTTACTTGTAAACTAAAAAGTGTCCATATAAATGAAGGAGTTTCGTGGTGAACGTTTGATGTGCTCCCGTTTCTTCTCCAACGAGATGAGGTTTGTTTTGTATGTCGACGTCGACTGAAAGTTGAATTAACTTCAATTACACGATAATTTTTTAATTATTTTTTACTTTACCCCGAAAATTGTGCATTCCTAAAGTTTAAATTTTCGGAAATTCCGGTACACTGCGGGGTTTTTTCTGTTCTTTCTATTTTTTCGGGAAAATAATTTTTTTTTCTTTAAAACAATAGAAATATAAGAATCACAATTTGCTTATAGAACGTTTTAAAAGAATACATTAATTCAAGTCACAAGTCTACCGCTGTTGTTTTTCAGTTTCCTGTGGTGTTGTAAACACTCTTAAAAATTCATGAAAGCTACCTTTTGCAACACTAAATATCTAAATTCATATATGCGCAGAAAGCTGATATAACAAATGAAGAGAAAGATCAAGATGTGTATGTACCGAGTAAAGAATTTTGAAACACAGAGCGTTTTCACTTACCCGAAAATTAGGAGGTAGATCGTACTAGCCGTTTTGTGCTGGCAACAAAGAGATACCCGATGCACCATTCCATTTTGTGTCTAAACAGCGGATTAATCCTGTGAAGTTGAATTTCTAATTAAGCTGGTATACGCAGTTTAACGGGTTTAACCGTGTCTCAAATAAAGTTAGTACCAAGCACAGTATTCCAATAACTTAAAATTTTTGTCACATTTCAGTTATTCTTAACTATTGTAGTACTCCACTCTTACTTCAAAATTTATTTCATTCCCCCTCCACCCAGCTCCATCGTTTTGTAGTTATGGATCCGAATTTAATCTCCGCTACTGAAAATTTATTATAAAAATAAAAATATAAAAAAAGCAGATCTTTTAAAATCTCGTTGCGGTACTTGGTGTCTGATACATAGTTATTGGCGACCGATAATTTTCCCGTTTCTTTTCCGGGTGCGTCGCTAATGTTCCGTCTTTGCTTTCTCCTTGTTTAAAGAACAATAAGTTCCAAAGATGCATAAATACAAAAGGAGTAGCAAGGTTGGTGTGTTAGGAGATTTAATAACATCCCTGTTTACGGTGACCGTGTGCTCTGCAACTGTATATATTTCCATACTTTTCTTTTTTTCCTTCATAGCAGGTCATATTGTTTCTGGTTATTAATATTTTTCCATTTTGGTGCCGTCACAGAATTCCCATTGTGCTGCTGGAACATAAGAACTAACCCTTGTTCTATTCGCATTTATCAGCAGTATTCAGTTTGAAAACATACAATATTTATATATTACATTAGAGCTTTTCCTTAATTTTTGCCTACCAGTTTCAAGCTGAAATGTTAAACTCGCTGCTTACTCTTTTGGTGAGCAGTGGAAGTTGTAGATCAGTGGATTATTCAGCAACCGATAATTATTGATTGCATGTCGATTGTGAATGACTGTCAATGGCCGTCTTCTTCTAGGCAGCTTATTGTGGTGTTTGATACCCCGGTTGACAAGAGCTGGTGGCGTGATCTGGTTTCCTGTTGGACCAGTGTGTGTGTAACCGGGTTTGAGTCCTGATAAATGGGTGTGTGTATTGTGGCGAGTTTGGTCATAGAAATGCTCAAGGAAACAGAAATTTAACCCTTACGCCCCCTGGTGGCCAAACCCTTTTTTATAAAAAAATTAGAAACAAAAAAATGTTCCGTCAACAGCTGTATCCGGTGCTGGAAGATTTTTTTCAAATCGTTGTTTTATAAGCAGAGATATCTGGGAAAGCGCAATTTACATTTACAACCCCTAGCAGAAAGTCAAATATTTACTTGAAAATTTGAAATTATATTAGAAACATGTCACACCGGAAACTCTGTCCAACAAAAATAAATTTTCAAATCGGATCATTAGAAGCAGCGATATTGACAAAAACTACGCCCCCCCCCCCCGGCGGAAAAATACATTACTTTAAGAAAACATTCCGAAAAGCTTTGTCTATGTGAGTAGAATAGGTCCACGAAAGAATTTCTTCAATCAAAATTTTAGAAGCTCAGATTTTGCTGGAAGTACATCAGAAGCAGGAATCAAGCTTACGTCCCTTTGTTGTCACATAATTTTATACTAAAAATTAGAAATTATATGTAAAATATTTCCCATACCGCGCTTTGTCCGCTGAAGAAAAACTATCACACTGGAGTTCTAGAAACAGACATACCTGGAGAAAAGTCATTTAATTTTTACGCCCCCTGGCGGAACATCTATGCGTAACTTGGAAAAGAGACTAAGCTTAAAAAAACTTCGACACGAACGAGATCGAGAAGTAAAAGTTTTTTTTTTAATTCGATGTTTAGAATAAAATATATGTATTAGAATGTGTTTTGAATTCAATATCATCTGTTTTTACGAAATCTAGCGGCGAAATTTCGCATCGTAAGAAAAACGAAATAAAGGATCATCATTCGCACATTTCAAGCTTCTTAATGCAAAAAGAATTTTTCAAATCGGACAATTAGTTGCAGAGATATCGCGTCTACAGACGGACGGGCAAACCGATTACGTAAGTACCATATTTTTGTATTAAAAACGTGCTAAAAAGACAAAAGAAAATAAACAAATACCATCCATTATATTTTTGGCACTGGACGTCCGAAATACTAAACCTCCCCCATGTCACATTTGGACACGTTGTCAGGAACCCCCACACATGTCGCATTTGGTCCCGTTATCAGGAACCTGTCGCATTTGGTCCCACATGTCGCATTTGGTCCCGTTATCAGGAACCTCCACTTCCCCTGTAAACTCGGACGTACTTTATGGACAATCCCTTTCTTCCGATCCAGAAGCACAACCTTAGGAAGAAATGTGGCATTATGTCACTGGAAAATTGCGCTAGTAAAATGGCTGTAAGTTATAAAAGGAAAAAGAATCACAAATAATTCTTCTAGGCAAGGAGTAAGCGGTATGGAATATCATATTTAGGGAATCATTAAGAGCAAATGGGAAAAAATAGAGACGATCTTATATGTGTACACCATGCCTGGAGCAGATTTTAATTGCTGAGGCTGTATTCCTAACTGTGAGGAGGGTACTATTCTCTAGGCTTTTATATAAAACTAAGAGTGGCGGATTTTTTTAACATAGTATGTGTTTCAGTACTACAAGGCGACTATGAAATCAGATCTTTGTCGAACGTATTTTAAGAGGACAATTTTTTTTTCTTGCATGAGGGGAACATTTTCGTTACTAGAAATATTAGAAAAATCGAAATGCTGTATGTCCCAAATCCGAAAGCGAAGGAAAGGCATTAGTTTTCGAATATTTAGTTGAAATGCAAACCCTATGTAAACGAAGTCCATGGCAGATACTGAATGCTCCATGGACTAAACGATTAAGGAATGTGTCAATTCTATTCATATAATTTATTCGACTTTTTATTTATATGAAACATTCATGTAACCTCCACGCAAGTCATTTCACTTTGAGCTCCAAAGTGATGCAAAAGATGCAGCCTGGACACACTTCACATAATCTGGCTGCCTGCTTAAAGGCTTGTTAGACTTTTTCTTTGCCATTAAAATATTTTAACGTCTTGAACAGTTGTTTTTAGTAAGAAAACGTTTTGATAAAAAAGTGCAAGTATTTCCGGTTATGGACAAAGTTCAGTGTACATCATTTACTAAATTTGACGTCTGTGGAGCATTACAGGATACATGGGTTATAAATGAAGGACACATTCTACAGTAATTTCAAAATTTAAAATACACATGCAGACCTTTTAACTAAATTTCACTTAATAATATGCGGATACTATTGCTTAGAAAAACTAGAACTAAAGATAGGGAAATGAAGTAAACGGGACATTATAGAACACTAGCATAATTAAATAAAAGCTTGTTATAGTTTTTTATGCAATCTAGAAGGAAAAGGTTTGAATAAGGAATTTAATTTTATAATGTATGCATTCACCTCTGGATAATTGAAAGCTTGAGTTTGTCAGGTATAGAGATGAAACGATGAAACACTTGTAACTGATGGATCTTTGTTTATAACAAAGTTCCAACTTCAAAAGCACATTGCTGCTAGTCTTATTATCTAACCGCTATGGTATCATGGCTCAGCTCACTTAATCGTTTAAGATTGAAAATTGCGCATACCAATATGTGTGTGATATTATTAAAACACAAAATCATGCAATAATTAGCAAGTAGATAGAATGCAGTAACAGCACAGATGTTTTAATCACGGAAATATCCTCAAATTACGATCCATTGAGCACACCATGTGACGCTCTACTAGTCTGACAACTTTTTATTTCCATTATTTTTGCAAGTCCTATATTCAAAAGCAGTAAATCAATCATGAATTATAGACGAAATCTGGGTTTTTTGGTTTGTGCATTTCTTTGATATAGCAGATTTGAAATTCAAAAAATAAAGATCTCGTACAATTAGAGCTCAATGCCTTACCCGTCATACTCAGAGTCAATGGTTAATATTGGTGGCATAAGTTGCATAAGCCATGGCATTTTACGACCTCATACTTTCCTGTGGATCCAGCACACTTTCATTCAAAATAACAACTTAAATGGATTGTAGTAACGTAACATTTTTTGAGGCATAAAGCGATTAAAAGGAAAAGAAAAACTGGATTTATTTTTATATAATTATTCTGCCTAGAAACAAGGAATAATGGAACAAGGTTTGAACATTTCATAGTTCTCGCTATTTCTTTTGAGAAATAAACATTTGATATAATTTGTTTTGCTTTCCTGCCAGGCAGAGAAATACATTAACGACATCTTCCGGTTTCCGTTTTCATTGTATAGGTAATGTAAACTTTCGAAGGTGAAAGAAACTCAAAACCTCAGATTTGTTTAGTGGCTGAGAAGGTTATTTTCATGAACTATCTTAAATCCACCTATCTTTGTAAAACTGCGGCAACAAATCCATTTGGTCGCAAATAGTTAGCGAGGAAAGCTCCTAATGACAAAACACAGTATGATTTTTTTGTAAACTATTTATTAGAAAGTAAGCCTTAATTCAGTTCCACGGTAATAAAAAGTATTCGTTGAAAATTCATTCAAATAATTCCGTTTCATAAAGTCTCAAACAAACTCGGCTATTTCATCTAATCATGCGACGCCTACATAAGACATTTGGAACAGGATCAGAAATATATAAATACATTAGATATTTTCACAGCTACTGATTTTATACTTTTTTAAACTGACTATACAAGCGGATAAATGGAGTCAGAATCAGAAAGCATTTATGCAATCTCCAAAAAAAAAATCTGGAAAATTACGGTAAATCATATTGAGAACGAAAGATTAGTGATTCTGTATATACATTTTACGTTATAAATAAACGGATTTTATTATGCTGTAAGCGTTCTTTAATTGTGCATAGCTGGTGTACCGTTATTTAGTAAATAAAACAGCCAGTATCAATATTTAAGTGAAAAAACAGAACAAAGTCTTAAATATTTGATAAAAGTAACAACACCAAGAATTCATCTTCACATATAATTATCATACTGAGCTGTTTTGATACACATTTGAGCGATTAAGCCGAGGAAAAGGGAGAAATTTAAAGTTTTCATGCCAAGGGATAATACGTAAAAATACCTTATATTTAAAGACGCTGGTTCAAGCTACTGGCATTAGAAAATGTTATAAGGTTTATAAGTGTTCAGAATTAATCGAGAACAAGGCGTTCACTATTGGCTAAACCTATGGACGTGTAATAAATAACTATAAAATTTGTAACAGTGATATATTGCAACAGTAACAATTCCCAGAACACAAGTGTAGTAAGAAAACTTGTAGAATTTCACTGAGAGACCACTTCTCTCTGAAATATTTTGATAATAGCGCAGAGAGGCCATTGACAAGCAATACTGTGCTAATGTTTGCTTTTGGTTGTATCTCCAAGGCATTTCGTTGCTGAATATAAGGTTGGAAATATTTAAAGGAAATCAAAAGTGTATCAGCAAGCTGATGGAAAGCAGCAGAACACCTCAGCAGCTTATGAATGTAGATGCATATATGAAAACCTACGTCGTTATGTAGGCAAGGAGCTTAACTGCAGTATTTATGGAGATATCGAACATCAAATTCCTTTAACATAGAGAATGTTAGCCCCTTGTGAGTGTAGCTCAAGGTATATTTTCATCAAAGATCCCCGTCAGGAAGTAGATCCGTACATACTGTATATCTTATGTTATAAGAAAATTATGTATTTTCACACACACCCTGGGAAGCACGAAGTTTTTGGAGTGTTTGTAATGTCAGAAGGGACTGACCATATGTAGAAAAACGAAGTCCTACACTTTGCCAGGAAAACTCTGGTAAAAAATGATAGGTACGAGAGAAATCCACTTGCTACATCAAACAACTCGTGTTTGGATGTTCTTCCGCTGCATCCTGCTGAGTTCCAGAAGAAAGCTACAACCATATGGACAGAAGCACACTTAGGAAATATACTCACCTATTGTTTTCCGAAACCCGTGCTATAATAACAAAATCCTGTTTGCCCTTATCGCCAACAGAGCACAACCGAGCTTGACTGACCCCTATCATAGGGCAAACTGATATACACTATGTGCTTCAGTGAGATGAATCAAGAAATTTTTTTCCCCTACGCGTATGTGTTAAAGATAATCTCACATGCAGTCCTGTCAAGGAGAGGTAAATTCCAGATATTCATAAAAAGACAAGTTAGAAAAATCATGCTATGCATTGATTATAATACACTTTCCAACACACCAGAAATCATTACTCAAGTTATGAGGATAATGGCTGTGGAATAAATATCAGTTCTGTGCCCTGACGATTGATCCCATTTCGATTATATTTAACAGAACCTGTTCAGTATACCTATAAATGACCTGATAAAGTTTTGTAGCAATGGAAGCATTTTTACGTAAGTTATGATGCATAATGGCTATGCAATAGATTCCGCTCCTGTGTCCTAACCTTTGACCCCATTTCGCCCATTTTCAATAGGATTTGTTCTCAAGCAGGACCCTACAACATACTAACATTTAATCCAACAGCAGTTGTATGATACCACATAATTTCTGAAACGTTTTGAAGAAGATCCAAATGTTTCGGAGCGAGTTGAGTTGTCACCGTTGATGAGGCATGATTTCTTCACTGTGAACTGGAATCCAAGAGATGGAAACACCGTCATGCGATGGAAACACCACTCTCATCCAGTAAAAAACTAATTCAAACGACTACCCTCTGCCTTGAAAATGAACACCTGCATTTGTGAAATAAAAGGACACTGTTCCAGCGCAATTTCAGGAAAACCGAAAAGCAGGGTCCAGTACAGCGTATTGTGCAACACTAAGAAAGTAACTGAAACCTGCAACTGGCAGCAAAGGAAATTGGATGGTGTCGAATACACTCTTGTCGTACCATGACAATTCACGTCTCCATTTAACGGCCGCAACGGTGGAAGCAAAGCAACAATTGTTGTTTCAAAGTCTTTGACATTCCTCTTGACGCACTGGCCTGGCTCCATGTGAATATCATGTCTTCGGTCCGCTTAAAGTGGCTCTACGCGGTAGCAGATTAACCTCGGATGATGAGATAAAGGAACCGCTGCTGGCCTGAATCCAGGAGAAGCCGGAAAGCTTCTTCTCATAAAAAACGAAGAAGTCAGTGAAAAATTCGAGAAGAGCATCTACCTGCAGGGGGGATATGTGGAGAAGTGAGACAACCGTTACATTCATTTGTCCACAGTTACCAGTATTAAAGTGTAACTTAGGTTTTGCGCGTTTACCCTTGGATTTTCCGTGGTAAAATCTATTTGTTCATTCATTCTAAAGTAAAAGCTGAACGAATTTTGTAGAAAAAAATTAATTACGTAATTTATGCTTATAAATATTTGAATTTTCAAAGCATAAAGGAAGTCTTTAACTTGATTTCTTCTTTCTCTTTAGAGACACAGAAATACCTTTCTACTAAAAACTGATCCCATGGTATTCAATTTTAGGAATGTGAATTGGAAAAAAATATATACACGTCATATAAATAAATCTAACTAGGTTTTCGAGCATTATTGATTACAGGCATTAACGTAATGTTTTAACAATTTTCTAATACATAAATCTGCTTTAAAAACAAAAACAAATGTCAAAAAAAAATTAAAAGATATTATCTAGAAAGGTCTCTTCACGCAGCCTACAACTGAATGGGAATAATTATAATTGGGATCGTATTCACAATGGAAATGATACTGTTACTTTAACGGGAACGTATACAAATCTGGGACCTCTCCTATCGACAACATTCTATGGAATAAACATTTTTGTTTACAATATTTCTCATCATTTTATTACATTTTTCATTCTATGTGCATATTTCCATGCCTTGCGTTTGTATTCTGATCACCGCACCACTAGTGGGGCGAAATATATCTGTCGCTAACTTCCGTATTGAATTTCAGGATTTGTTCCAACCCTCCTAAATTCATGAAATATTTGGTACAGGTAGACAATTTTCCCACGGGCTGCCACTCTCTTCTCCCATTTCACAGAAAGGTTTCTAATTAGACTTCACATTATTCCACCGTTTCACATGGGCTGTTCCTTTATCCCCATTTCCTCGGCGGAATACGGTTAGCACTAATTCTTTGGAAAATCTTAAATACGTATTTTCCGGCTTCCGTCATATTTATATCTTCTTGATGAACCTATTTTCTACAAAATCTCACACTTACACTTCCCGACAAACGACTACTTGCATTTTATGTCCCACCGATAAGCTGGAGTGAACTAGAGTTATCTACCTCAAATAAACAGGTGTCATCTCCATGACTGAATATGGTTCAATCCTGATTTTAGGTAAAAGATGTCGTGTCATTCATTCCATTGAATAAATATCGCCATCACTGCACAGTGTGTACCTAAAGAACGAGAATAAAAATCTATTCTAGTTAAAAACATTTAATTCATTAAAAACTATTAGGATATTTCCAATAACTAGATTTTTTATGAAGTCAGGAGTTTTACCAGAAATAGGATTTTTACCGTTCTGGTTATTCATCGTGCAGTGACGGCGATATTTATTCAGTCCTGATTGGTGGTACAAGTACTTGGCCGACATCTCCTCTTCCCGTCCTGCATGTAGAGAAGAATCTTTCCAAACTCTCGTTTTCTTCAATCAGCTATTCTTGACTATTCCAATGATCTGGTTTCACTACAAGGAATGAATTTTAGGGCTTCCGCATCTCTCTTGCACCTTTCAGTGTTACGTTTCAAGGCAAACCTACACTACTGCACTCCATCACCACCCGCAAAATCTACTCATCGCTCTAATAACCTGAGTTTTTCAACGTCACACATGTTGATTCCACCAGTAAACGGAGCTTAGCAGATTTATTCCAGCATGTGTTATACAATCAGCAGGAAACCTTACGCGTTTCACCTTCACAGCGACTTTGCATTTACTCCTGAATTCTTGACTCACAGGATTTCTGCTTGTTTGCGAGGAGGAGTTACACACGCATATATTCAGTGTGACTCTATTAGTACCGTTAGTTCAAATAATGTTCATCATCATATAATATGTATTTGTCATCAACTCACTCCATGACTAAATTTCACGTTCCACTTTGCCAAATCGTCAAGCCTTTCCGGTGAGACGCAGTGGTCTAAGTGATGGCCTCTGATCATTCGTTCGTGATGGGTCAAGGTTCTGAATCCCGGTGAAGCATGGATGTGCTGCTTGTATTACGGCACTGGCTCCGTCCTTTCCTTGAAACCAGTGGCCTTAAATTAGGGCCAGGCGACTGCCCATAGCCAATTGAGTTGCTCACGGTGGTAAACCTTCAATCAGAACAATCGTCACACTTCTGCTCCGCGTCACTCCGAGGTATGTGACTATGCCCTTATCTTGGGTAAATTTACCGTCTGAATTTTCAATATAAAAAATGACACTTCCGTATTAAATCTTTGGATGGCTCTAGCGCTGCGTTAATTTTGCCCGCTGTTTATAATACTCCCGTTTCTTACAGCAGATTGAAACCTCGCCGCGAGTTTTTAAACAATCCGCTAGGTTATCTTGGAACACATGGTTTGAAAACACGAACAATTACCCTTTTCCCCTTTTGTTCCGACTTTCTTCCACAAACGATTGTCCTGTTAATGCCGGTCTGACCACAATCAAAATTTTAAACTCGATGTTACAGTCACAAATTTTCCATTAGGTTTGCCGAACCTTCTACGAGAATCAGACTGGTAAATTTAGTTTCTTTTGTATCTGGACTGCAAAATGGATTCTTCTACTGGTAAACAATTATTCCCAAATTTATAAATATTGTCATAATTTTTTACCACATTTGAAAAATCTTTCACATATTTATTTCGCGTGTCGGGTTGGTATTTCTTGTGTAAATATTTGCCTTGAGTCATTTATTGAAAAGTTTAACGACCACCGTGAGCAACTTACTGGGCTATAAGCAGTCGCTCGTCCCTAATTTAGGGTCACTGGTTCCAAAGAAGGTAGATAGCTAAAGCACCGTAAGACAAACACAACATCCATGGGCCGCCTTGGTTCGAATCCATGCACCGCCTCAGACGAATGGTCATACGCACTGAGCCACTGCATCACATGGGCGGCGTAATTAATTTTCTTTCAATTAAATAGTTCTGAGCGCTATAACGTACAAGGATTTATTCAGTATATCGTTATACATGTATACATTTATGCAGACAAGTGTGATCAAACAAGCTCTTTGAGGTCAGTCGAACGCACATTTTGTTTAATAAAAATATCGATTTCATTGTAACGAGAAATTTAACCCATTCTCAAGGTTTAAAAAACACAGGAATTCATAATTTTCCTTGAATCTCTCAATTGAACACAAGTTGTTTTAGTATAAAGCCTTTTAAAAATCGTGTTACCAAACTGCTGTGCGATTTCACGATGTTCCCGACGCATCGGAATTTTTTTTCACGTATCTAAAACAGCAATTAAATGAATTACAAAAACTATTTTGCCTCTTTTTCAGTGTAGATCCAGCGTTCGTTTTCCAGTGTGATGCATTTCAAATGTTTTCTGATTTAAACTATTTTGGGAGATTGTGGGCATTTTTTTCAAGGAAAGCTTGTGAAAAAAAAATATCTTCGTCTGTTGACATGTTAATAGCAGTGAAATTATGCCATAATCATTATTTAACTGTATCTAAAATGTTTCTGAAGCACCTATACCCACAAAATTTTGATGTCGTACTACTGCAGTTTTCTTCGAAAATAAATGGATGCAAGCTTTTGAGCACTTTGACAAGACTTTTTAAACCTTTGCATGTCGCCTAAACGTATGCACATGAAATTACTTATTGTTGGCAACGACTGATTTTCTCGGAGCCTTTTTATGGAATGCGTGAAAGTATCTGTTTGGTATGATATACAGATTGTAGTGTCCTAATCGAGAAGCAAATATTCCCTCATAAAATGAAGCCTATAAAATTTGTAAACACAGATTATTTAAAATCTTTAGCCAAAGATGGACAAAATGTTGTTTTCAGGTCAATATCTTCCTACATATCAAAATTCAAGACCAAGTTTTAAAACTGAAGTTTTAGGTATAAACAAACGTCGGCAAAATTTCATATTTTCAAAAACAGACAGTGTTGAATACAAATTTACTTTGAAAGTCGCTAAAAATTTGGTGATTTAACCTGTACATTTTGGTCCTACTTTTACTGCAAGTGAAACGTGTTTTTGTTCAGAATACTGAAAACGTTTTTCTTCTGATGAAATTCACATCTGAAGATACGCAAACAGTTTTTTTAAATGACGTTCATCATCATCATCTGTAATAAAATGTTTGGAGAACATTCTTATGCATATTTCATATTCACATCTTTTCATTTGCATTTCAGTTGCCAGATATTTTCCAGTGTCTGGTCTTTTTTACTATGATAGTTACCTTTCTATCCTATCAAAATAAAAATATGATTCTCGATCTCCAAAAAATGTGATCAAACACCACTAAATAAGAGCAAGACTAATAGTAGAAGTATGTAAACAAACCAACAAAACAAATGTTCTGACTCCACAGCTACGTCAGGCGCGAGTCGCCCAAAAATGTCTTTCTTTACTGTGCATCATTCATTGTACTTAAAACCTAGTACGTCAGTTTGAGTTGATTACTGAATTTCCTAAAATCACGCAGTTTATGCTTGTTTTCTTGTGAAAACCTAGTCAAATGTCTACGGATTAAGAACATCATTCAAGACAATGAAACATTTTACAGAATTATTTAGGAATAATACTTATCTTCCCAACAATTTACTAGTAACTTCTAGTTTTGAAATGTTTTTCAAAAATGCGCCATCTGTTGTTACTAACTTTTGCTGGCATTTTTTTCAATGTCTCTTCAAGTCATTTACTGTAGATTGTCCTACTCTGCAATTGTCTGACGAATAAGTAGCAGTTTGCCCTTCCTTTAAACATTTTACTATCGCCAATGTTTACTTCTTTGTCAAGAACAACTCGTTTTCTTCGCGCATATTCTATTTGCTTAAAAATCCGAAATCAAATGAACCTCATAGCAGTGGTGTGATTTATGACGCTTTGGAGTAAGCCCAGTCATGCACCTCGTTACCTGGGTTATCTCATCTGAGTCGATGAAGGGGGAGTGAATCAATTCAGGGAGAAACAACCCCTTTGGGAAGGTAAAACAGGGGATCAGAAAAAGAAAGGGGACTGACGCTCCCATAATATAAAAAAATGGAGCGACAGTTAGAGGTTAAAACTTACTGTGACGGGATGAAGTGATTAACGGTAGTTCTTTTCCATCGACTCTCCAGATAGATTTTGGCACTGCTACATAATTTATTGGTAATAAACACCGAAATAACGAAGTAAGAAAGAATCACTTTCATATCATTAGCGACACATGTGATAAACCGTGTAGGAATGAAATAAATTCAGTGATGGGTAAAATGATGTTGTTCGCTTGATAAATGCCACAGCTGTTTTGTATGTTTGCCATTTTTCAACAAGAATGTCAATATTTACTGAAACACTCTTATATTCCAGGTCCCAACCGAGTAAGTAATGGGGGCCAATGAACCCTTCAATTTGATTCCCTGATGTTCGAGTGGTACGAAGTAGAGCGGTTCATTTTCTTCGTCCAAGATGTACTTCTTCTAATCCCGGGAGAAACACGGATGGAGAGTTTGCTATACTTACGTGGAACGAGGGATTCAAAACAGGAAGAGGCGTGACTGGCTTTTGTATGCCCGAGGGGTTGCGCACTGCGTGGTGGTTAAACCAACTGCTCCCGAAGATAGTATAAACGTGAAGCTCGATCATCATACGTTCCAATTTATAGCAATTCTGCTTCAAGTAGTCCACGTGAATTAAATGCAGTAATCTACGTCTTCGAACCAAGTGATCGTAAAATTCAATCATATGGGGCAACTGCAAAACAACACAGAGAGTCTCACTAGTTCAGAGCTGTGGTAAAACATTCATGGCCGAGTTTCGTAAGAAATAGAATGAATGAGATCAGGATTCATTGAATAACGTACACAGCGATAATCTTCTTCCAGTTCTCAAAGGGATTTAAAAGGTGGTTTGAAGGTTTTAAAAGCATTTGATTCACTAAGTGTAAGTGTTGTTGCGGCGGCGGACGGCGAGGTGACGATTCCTGGATCAAACTTTCATTTTTCGGTGATTCCGAAAATTCGTTCCACGAATGCACCAAGGTAAAAAGCGAATGTGACAGTTTAAAAAGGTTGAACTGAAAAATTCTCAGTGACAAAATTAAGACTTTTTTCTTTTTACTAGAAAACGGAGATATTCGCCTTTCCAACTTAAAAAGTTCCTCCGTACACCGGTTTTTATTTAAACCAAGGGAAGCAAATTCCGTTAAACGAAAAATTAAAACTGCCAACGTTTTCTATATGCAATAGAATTGAAAAATATTCTATCTTTTTTTTTTATTTGACGAATTGGCCACGCAGCTTCTGATATAGACCCCCCATTCACATTTAGATGACGACGATTTTCTGCAAACTCGCCTTTGCTGTGAATATTAATAGTCTCGGGAGGTCAAACACCCGAGAAAGTAGATATGTACCTTCCTGAACCAGTGTTTAGCCATGTGTAACTTTATGAAGCGTTGGCAAGAGTTCGACGGTTTGGTGACGTCACGGTAAAAGAAGACCATGGGCCAGAACAAGGAAGCAACCACTTCTAGATTTCGAAAAGATATTTACAAAAATATCGTGTGTAAAGATATTTTCTAACGTCGTTGACTTAGTTGATACATGTTAAAGAAATTCCAAAAAAACACGTAATACAAAACAAACCCCAAAAAACATGGGGTAGCACGCTAAAAGGAACACAATGTCCCTTACCAAGGGACGATTATCATCCGGCAAACACTTACGT